>JAACJT020000030.1:416905-472827 GCA_009936485.2 Gymnarchus niloticus
AAGGTTGAAGGCAAAAGGAAGAGGGGACGGCAGAAGATGAGATGGATAGACAGTGTAGTGGAAACAATGAATATGAGTTTGGGCAGGCTTCGAGAGTCGGTGGAGGACAGGGCGGCCTGGCGTGCTGTGGTCCATGGAGTCGCGAAGAGTCGGACACGACTGCGTGATTAAACAACAGCAACAACAACAACAACAAAAAACCTCTTCACGGGGAAGCGGAGTGGGCGGGGCTTTCATACTTGTCTGTCTGCGATAAGAAGTGTCAAACTGGTCTAAGCCATTTCAACAACCTGTGAATTGTCTTTTTTTATTTTCAGAGATGTTCAAGCAAGTAGAGGATAGCGATATACTACCTAAAAGGCTTATAACAGCACTGGCCTCTAAAACTTCTGCCCCCATCTACATTGTCTACCGGGGCACATAACTGCAGCATTGCGTCCAGGCTAAACTGCCCCTGTCATCACCTATGAAGGCCCAGAAATACAACACCTGACATCATAAGCCGTTGCCAAGGTAAGATGATTCAGGGATGGTGGAAGGGCAGGTAGTGGGGATGTAGTGCACTTGTGGGAATGGCAGGGGGGAAAGTGGGGTCTGTTCACCTCATTACAGTATTCCCAGAATGACCATTCACGATTATTACCTGGTTCCTCTTCCCCTTTCAACTCAACTTCCGTGACCCTCGGACCTGCGATCATCTGACAAAGAGCTTATCCACTGCCTTGAGGTTCCATTTATAAAATGGCTGAGGTCTGTAGTACCACCAAAAAGTAATTGGTGGGGTGGCATGGTGGGGGTAAGGTCAGCAGAGGGTAACACCACGTGCAACAATCAGATCTGACCAGCTTAAAATCACGTATAACTTAAGAGCTGATGGCATTCTGCCCAAATCACTCTTCAGCTTTAAATAAATTAGTGGATTTTTCTAAAAGCATAGATGGCACACTCTCATGCATGATTCTACATTGAAAAGGAACTAAGTTTAGTCATTCTTAAAGAGCTGCCCATGTTACAATCTGAATGGTCATCTCCTCTCCAAGACCATCCTGTGGCAGCATTTTCTGGTATTGCTGTCTAATGCAGGCACATTTTTATCAATTTTGTTATCTATCTTGCAACTAATTCTATATATAAAATCATTAATTACATTCATTGATTTGTTTATTGAACACTCATAAGTGAAACCACAACTGTTTATATATTTTTATATTGTTTATCCATTTGTATGTATAATGAGCTTAATTAGCACATGGAGCAATCAGATGGTCCACCATTTTAGAGTTTAATGTGTCCTTTCAGTTATAAGTCTGGTTTCTTAACCAGAGAGACTAGACCACTTCTAAAGGTCATTTGGGGATTTGGTTCCAGTTATGAAGTCAAAAGTAGTGACTTGGTAATGGGAAAAACACTTACAAAGTTTTAATGAGTGTGTGTGTGTGTCAGTGTGACCCATATGCAGTCTGGGGACATCAGCAGTAGAACAACAACAGTAAAAGATAAACAAATCTCTACTAGCAATGAAATTATATACAAAGAATCTACATTTCCATGCCAGTTCTTCATTCCTGTCCATCTCAGAAACTCAGCACTTGAATGGAATGCATCCAGGCCCTCTGAAAACAGCCATGATTCACTTCACAAACTTAATCATCACCTCCATCATCAGATGAGGCCAGTAAATATCACATTGTTTGAGATGGTCCAGCATTGACCTAATTTTATGGCAGCTATGACTCGACTCCAAGCATGGAACACGTTTTCCATATTACCTCGCTGTTTACTGAACCATTTACCCTGAGGATCTGTGTAGGTAGGAGCTCTTTGGACATCTGTGTGGTCCATCCCATCTCTGCAGATAGATGTACTTCTTTCCAGATGTATTTTTTACATTTCAAAATTGAAGCCCTCAGTAATGTGCTGTCTGCTCACCTCACGTGCTGGAAGTAGAGCAACCTACTTGGTTTTCATTGGAAAAGGAAGCACATTCCTTGGGTTGCTGTGAGCCATTGAAAGCCAATCATCTGAAAATATCAAAAAGATTTTCTGCTAGTATTCAGCCTTTTAATAACATATCTTTTTGCCATGTATTTTGTAAGTATGCCTTAGCTGGGCCACATGTCCGAATTGTGCTAGCTGTAAACCAGGCATTTTTCTGCTAGCACGCAATTTTGTCTGAGTTGTTGCATCTTAGTCAGTGCAGTAATTTTTTCTGCAATGAAGACATCTTGTCCCCAAAGGCTAAGAATGTTAATTCCTTTGGCATGGTTCGTTATTTTGAGCATGCATTGGGCCTGTGGCCTCAAACCTGAAATAGAACATCTACAGTCTCAAACCTGCAGCTGAGGCTTAGCAACAAAAGCCTGGCATTTCACATCTGATAACTAAGCCTGAGATTTTTCAAACTGGCGTTTGCAGTAACATTTGCATGTCCGATTTCACACCTCACATCACTTAACCCTCAGTCGGGCATCACAAGTTCATGGGTCCACATGAAGGTGTAAGTCACATGCGTCCCATGATTTTATGTACTTTGTATGTCATCAGGCAAATATAAACACATAAATGAAGGGTGAGGGCTATTCTGCCAGCCCTGGGTCTCCAGCTGCTTCCTCTTGACTTTCCACATGCCTCCACTGTTTTCTTCTCATTACAAATCATTGTGAGTAATCTTAGCTTCAAGCTGATATTACAGCATTCTGAGTGTACTGGACATCTCACCCCATAAATTTGTCACCTGTGTCTTTGATTTTTTTACCATCAACCAGCCACTACACATTTAGGTTGTGCAGCCTGACATCCGATTGGCAGAGTCCACTAAATGTTCTGCACCATATGTCCTAAAAGTATCAGAACCCGAGTGGGCCAGCAGTCAATGAGGTATGTAAAGTTAAATGTACATAAACAGAAAATGGCAGACTGGGCATCTGGAGTATTCCCAGTGGGCCCCTTGATAAATGAGCCAGCGCTACATGAAATAGGTTATAGAATACTTTCACTGCCACCCGCTTTCACGTCAACAGTATGAGGAGAATCTTGTCAAAGGCTTTGGTGGCCAGTCTGAGTAAAAAGTCCAGGGTTATTTTTGATTCCAAGTCCGTTCCTGTTATACAGCAAAAATACACACCAGAAAAACGTATGGTGTGAATGGAAACGTTCAATGCATACTTGTACACATACAGTTAGCATGGTGTAGCACATTTACAAACACGTGCAGTTAAGAATGTACAAGTCTGTATGTGCCGTTTTTTTGTTCCTTGATTTGGTTCGTGTTGTTGGTGTGGACGTAGCGAGAATGTGTTTATATGGATTTGTAAGAGAGCAGCAGGTAGAACATTGTGGAAGGCTGTGGGTTTATCAGCTGAACTGCTATGTGACATTTCAATGTCAAGTATAGATTTTATAGTTAAACTTATAGATGACATGCTAGTGTCAGGTAGGTTCTGCTGTGTAAATGAGCAAAACTCTAAACCCATTTAGCTGAAAGTTTTGCCTGAACAAGACAACAGGATTGCTCATCTTCAGTGTTGCTAGCAATATATCTATAAGTGACTTCCATGATAATGCAAGTGGGTCATTCAGTTAACGCAGCCTCGTTTCTGCTAGACAATAGGCATTTTACACATGCTCGGTGGCCTCTGCCATTATCCTGAAGCAGTCGTCTGGCTTACCATTGACCAAACTGGGCTAGGCATTCTTGGACAAAGTAGACTAGCGGCAGCTAAAAGTTCTGGATGGACGCCTTTTGCATGCTCAATAAAGTGCAATGAGGATTTATTAGCCGTTACCTCCTAAACTCCACGGCTCTTGCCATCTGGATGACACCCAGGCTTCTCAAGGTCATTCAGGCAGCAGTGTCATGAAACTGCAGGCTCCCTGCAGATACAGTCTCCACAGAAGGATCAGGAAGGACGTTTCCCTACAAATCTTCATCTACCTCACTGAAGCAGGACAAATATCACTAATGAAAGCAATAATCAACTGATTAATTGAGAGTTTCTGGAATTTACCGTTCCAATGCATTACACGGCAGACACGTTCCTTAGTAAGGACAACTTAGAGATACTCTTCTACATGTCTTTAAACTTTTATGTGGAAACTGGAGAAGTAGGATGAATCCCACACAAATGCAAAAAAAATGCCAACTCCACATAGAGCTGGGATAGGAATCAAACCCACAGAGCTGAATGTCAGAGCTTATTGGAAGATGGTGAAAACTTACTGAAAGACTCATTGATGGATTGATTAAAAAGAAATGGCTGTGTCCTTGTGAAGAATAGGTAATCCATCCTACACCCACTTATCTAACGCAGGGTTGTGGGAAACCTGGACTCTATCAGTGAAGGGGACATCTTGGATGGGATGCCACTTCCATCACAGAGCACAAGCTATGGGCAATTTAGAGACACTACAGCGCACAGTAGGTTAAGTGCTATAAAATAAACACACCTTGACTCTTTACTGGATATGCAGTTATGGAAGATGGATGGATGGAAATACACATCAATTTATTATATTAGATTATAAAGAGGAATCAAAAACTAAGCAAAGAGAAAACAAAACTCTGAAGGTCATCTGGATACTCAGCCTCTTTGGGCATACTAGCAATATCTAGTGCAAAGAAAGATATTAGATTTTTAAACATTAAAAGAGTTGATTGTTGTCAGGTCCATCTGTGAGCCAGTTCCTCATGCTGATCTCCATTAGGCTTTCATTGTTGACTACAATATCACACTTGGATCCATGGGACTAAGACTGTGTCCGATTCAAATGGTGCCAACGTCAGGCACCATCCAGATATTTAGAGAGAAAAAGAAAGCACCGATGGTCAGAACAGATGTTTATGCTGGTAAGCACGGAGGATCACAAGGGCTTGTACAGCACAACCGTAGTTAGTAATTACAGTGTGTCAGATTTTAAGGTGTGGGTAAGATGGACTAAAGTCGTAGGTCTTCAGTCGTGATTTAAAAACTGAGACTGGCTCAGCTTCCCATACGTAGGCTGAAAGACTGTGCTATACGTTTGGCTTTAGCACCAACAGTTACTTTATTTATGTAGGCATGACAACAGGGGGGCATGGACACTCATTGGTTAGCACTGTTGCCTCGGACCTTCAGGGTTGGGCATTCAAATCCCACCTCAGTTTTGTGCATGTGGAGCATGCATGTTCTTCCCATGTATTATAGGTTTCCTCCCTCCATCCAAAAACATGTGATATAGGCTGACTGACAGTTCAAAATTTCCTGTAGTGCATGTTAGATTGTGTCCTGCGATGGCTTGGCACCCAATCCAGGTGTCCATCACCTTGTACCCTAAGCTGCCTGGGTAGGCTTCAACCCCCCATAACGCTGCATACAATAAAGAGGCTTAGAAAATGGATGGATGAATGCAGGATAACAATGACAACTGCATTATGCAATCCAAGTGAATGGTTTGGATTGTAGGCATTAACCAATATGCTACAAGGACCGTACTTCAATATTTTTCTTAAGGTACTGTAATTCTATGTGCAAGAAGTACCAATGCTCAAAATTCTTTGTATTTTGAAACTGTTCTAAGGTTAGTTAGTGAGGCGAGTTCCCCCACCTTCAAAATTTCAACATAACCTATGAGTGCAACTGAAGTTGGACTACAACAATTTTCTTTATAATTTCAGACTGAAATTGGACATTTAAGATGGGTCTGTAATTGTTAAGTACCTGTGGATCTAATTTTGGTTTCTTAAGCAGAATGAGACTAAATGTTCATTCTGGCAATAGAAAACATAAAAAAGCAGGAAGAGGAGGAAGGTCCCACCCACCTTTACATGACTCTGCACTGAGTAGATGTTTTCGCTTAAAATGCCACTGTGACCAAGTTTCTGATGTAGACCTCCTCCTTGGCTGCACTACACCATCAAGACTATAAATTCTCATACAGATATACAGTACAGCAGAACAATCTGCATGACTTCAAGGATGCATCCTTCCTGCATTTAAAACTGCCAACATCATTTTTCCTGCCCCCTCCTGCTGATGTTAATGCTTCTGATCATGTAACCAGTGGGGTCACTGCCCCTTCATATACCAGTAGGTGTTGACCTCTGTGAAACAGACCCCCTGCATCTATGGCAGAGGCCAGAATTACAGTCTTAACAACCTCTGCTGAAACACAGATCAGTGAAGCTGGTTCACATGACACCGTGGGTCATAGCTCCACACCTGGCCTCTCCATCTTGCATTTTTAATTGAACACTCATCAGAAATGGACAGTTCAAACAATATGTATGGCCAAAAAACAGCATAAATGTTTATTTTATGTATAACATAAAAATGCTAAATAATCTAAACTAAAAATACAATCATAATAAAACTGTGAGCATATATCCAATCCATCTTCTGACCATGTTGTGGAGGAAGCTGGAGCATGCTGGGGTGCACGCTGGACAGGATCGCAGACATTGTAGGACACGACCTGGGTGCATTCACACAGAAGCAACATGACCAATTTAGAGATGCTAATTAGCCTAAGTTGCACATCTTTGGACCGTGGAGGGAAAGCAGAGAACCCAAAGGAAATCCATGAAACACGGGGAGAACATACAAACTCCATGTACACAGAGCAAAGGCAGAATTCAAACCCTCAACCCCATGAGTGGGTAAAGCAACAGTGCTAACCACTGAGCTACAGTGCCCTGTGATGAAGCATATATTTTTAAAGAATTGCTGAACTGGGGGATTGTGGCATATGGACTAAAAAATCCTCCAGCCTCCAAGGCCCCCTGTGGATATGATCAGCCTTTGGCCAGCCTATTGTTGTGGCTGGTTGGGTGTGGTTCATATGGGTGGCGCACAAAAGTCCGGAAACCCAGAATTCAAAAATAACCAAAGGTTTTTGAACCAAGCAGAACTTAGACAGTAATTCTCTTCTGTTAAGAAATGAAATGAATCTCATAAAAGAATCTGAAAAACACCAAAATGTGACATGATAGCGTAATGTCAATACGTAGCCTCACTAATGTAGTTATGGCTAAATGGCAAATCCTAGCAGCAATGCTCCAACATCTAATGGAAAGTCTTCCCTGAAGAGTAGAGGCTATCATAGCAACAAAGAAAGTACCAATTTCCTATTAACACTCTAGATTTTGGAATGAGATCTTGCTCAAGCAGGTGTCCACATACTTTTGGCCATATATTGTAGATGGCATGTACTGTATGTCTCCTTCTGGTTAGCTCAAAACTGACTGCGAGCAGGACATCTGAGCAACTCCAGCACATGAAACCGATAAAGGGGCAAGAGTGGATCATGCAGCAGAGTGGTGCTATTAAATCACGGGCAGTTTCATCTTACAATCACCTAAAAACACGCTTTTAAGGATCGTGAACATGTAACCACTGAACCATGAGAAAAGCCAACATCATTAGCTACAATATCTAAGATCAGAGGGAAGATTACAGCTGGTCCGAAAACCTTAGTGATTCATGTATGCATGTATATATGTATGTATGTGAAACTTCCGGTCTTCCCATCTCAGTTCCTACAGTCCTTGACTCACATGTCAGCATGCCTGTCATAGTGGTGTTGTCTGCACTGTTTCCTCAGACTTGGAAAATGAGTCCCAGTAAAATGAAGACTGCAAACTGAAACAAGGCATTTCTCTCCCTCTGTATATATATATATTTCTATATTCCACAACGCTGACCAGGATAAGTAGAAGAAGATGGATGGATTGCCGCATTGATGGATGGATGTATGGATGGGTGTTCAGCTAAATTTCCATCTAGATAATTCTGAAATTAATAATTAGACATGTTGCCCATCTCTCTTGTGCCTCTTTCTTTGGGAACTGCAAAGGTGATTTGGTATGGATCATGTCAGGAGTTTAGAAAACACAAACAGACACAAACACAGAGACCAGCAGAGAAAGAACAATATACTGACACACCTGCAGGCCAAGCAGTGAGGCGTGCTGGAGATTTGTGTCCATGGATTCCGTTTTTAAGGCTGTGGAGCACATGGAAAAGGCCATGAGCACAGCTTGGGGTTTGACCTTTCCTGTGAATGAAGACCCTTATTCGGAGAACTTTTTGTGCATAAAACGGTTATTTGTTTCACAGATGGTATTGGTTGGCACATGTCCTCATTATGTCATCTAGTCCATAGAAACATTAATTTCCTTTAGAAAAATGAGAAAAACAGAAAAGCTGTTCAGGAAAAAAAAAAGAAAAAAGGAAATTTGTGACTTACATTGAATAGCTTTATTCCCCCTACACCATAAAATAAATGTAGGACAACCCAGCCTGTGGTCATAGCCACAACAATCAGAACACATCAACAACGGATGTCTTTAAATCTACATCTAGCCATCGGGTGTGATGTTGTCTGGTATACAACATAGTTTTTTCTTTGGTGGTTCATGTTTTCAAAATATACCCAATGAGTTGCCTCTTTCAGGCAGTGCTGTTAACATGTCTATTTCTGATATCTTTCGGATGTTAAAAGCTGCTATCACAAAAATACAAACAGAACTTTGAAGTCTGCTGGTATCACACCTTCTAGGCTAAGTTAAGGTGACCAGCAGCTTTCAAATCAAAGCACGAAGATGATTACAACCCTTTTCAATCCATGAGCTTGCACCAGTAGAACCTCATAGGGTGATTCTCTGAGTCTAGTAAAATCATCTAGATGGTTGTGACTGATCGGGGCAAACCAGAAAGGAGAGCCACAACAAGAATCCAGATTTTAATGAGGTCCACCAAGGATGCATTTAATATACTACACATGGTGCTTCTCCTTCACCCCTTCTCTCTCCATCTTTCTTTCTGTCTATTATTCTCCTTCCACAATTTAAGGTCAGAAATCTTACATATGTCATGAAAAGGTAGCTGGTTTGTAGTAACTGAAGATTTGTGCTACTGTTTACACATTTGATCAGCTTTCATTACTATAAAATAAGCATGTTGCTTTCCTGACTAGCCTACCCAAAAAATAGCTTCTCACTGAATGCACACAGCAGTCGTCTATGGCTAGAAGCATCCCAGCGTGCAGAACTTTTACTGGGTCCACTATTACATTTACATTTCGGTGTATGTGTTACTGCTAGCCTGGTAACTCTGTCATTTGTCATACTCTCTTAGTCATGTCCTAAGCCTCCAAAAAGCTGAAAATGATCTCTCACATGAGTTTATTGAAACAGGAAGAAATAAAAAGATCAGAAACATTCTTATAATGTTGGGTAAGAAGGTCACTTCAATTTTTTTAAGCATTTCAAATGCATACACAGGTATCACATCTTATTAACTAGCCTGTGAAACTTGCGTCTCCATCTATCAATTTCTTACTTGATTGCGTCTGGAGGAGGCAGGTCTTTTCATACCAATTCATTTATTTTTTCCTTCTTTTTACCTCAGACAGCTTGTTTAGGAATTTTTCCATGAAGAGAGCTGCTAGCTTTGCAGGCACATTTTGTCTAGCAAATCTTGAATCCAGCTCACTAGTGATGTGGTCAGTGAAAGGATCAACCAAATTTCAGTGCTATTCAATAGACTGTGCTGGTATGTTATCTCCGCATCTCTGCTTAACAAACATTCTTTTCTTTGCTGGGGTCACACAAATTGAGCAATCCAGCTCTATTGCATTTTGAATACATTCTAACAAACCCTTCTCATTCTGTTTTGAGGTTTCCACCTAACTAACCCGCCTGGCCTCACTGTGTACTTTACATCCACACTGATTGGAGTTTCTTAGTCAGTGGCTACAATAGGCCTAGCCCAACAGATGGTAGCCTGGGTGTAATAAATACCGATATTTATGAACAACATAGCTGTTAACAGAAAAGTAATTTTGGTTGTTTTTCTATTGGAAACTATTTCTCCTTTACACTATCAAAAAATGCTACCTTTACATTTATATCTATCATGGCATTGTTTCAAGATAGTGTCAGGAATGTTAAATAATCAAAATTTTCACTGTCACCAGCTATAAAATCTTCCATATGAACCACTCCCGCGTAATTATTTTCACATAATCCCATATAAATGCTGCAAAAATATAATGTCATTCTCTATGAAACACAAAGTGCCGCTACGGATGAACATTATTACAAGACAGGACAAATCGATAGAATAGAGCAGTGTTTGATTTTGTCAATACAGTAGCTAACGTTAACTAACAAACAACTAGACAGGAACAAGAATGTAGTCTTTCAGAAAGGCTGTTTATACCTAGCTTGTTGACAGGTCGGCAGACAGTAACCTGCAGCATTAAGTAAAACTTGATTTCTTACATAGTCTTTCACCATACACAACACCACAATTATTTCATCGATGGTATGTATGGTATCATGAACATAAACTAATAACCAGAAACTGAACTGCATATCTGCCTGCCTCAATGCATTCTTTCTGAGCGCGTTACAGCATCACATTTGTGGCTGACGTGGGGAATACTAATTTGCTGCCTAGAGGTGGTTATGTGACAGGTGGCTTCCTACTGACTTGTGGAAGTGTAGCTTTTCCACACGGCAAAGTGTACACTCCACCACCTCATAAACAAACCAGATCTTAGGGTCCTCAAAGCTAGTTACAGCCATGCGAGTAAGGCATACCTCCAAAAGCAGAACTGTGCAAAGCTGGATGCAAAATCACTGAAGGCAAAAATCTCAACTGCAGAGGCATGGAGAAGAAAGGCCTCTCTGAATATGGATGTATGCCAAAGGACTGACACCCCCCATGCCTCTCACCACCAAACAGCAGGCACCATATCAACAGCAGATACCACAGAATGTGTGGGAATTTGGGAATCTTAGCACCCCACAACTGTTTTACGAGTAGTATCACCCTGGGCTCCCCGGCAGCTGGAAGGAAGCCTACACTTTAGGGCTGCCTTGGATATCGTCAGCATGGCATCCAGAAGTGTCACCTGGACACGTAGGGAAGGCCGAAGTTTTCCTGGGTTACAGTTTGCTCAGATGTCTGGGAGGCCTCATCTAATGCTGATTAAACGGCACTACGGCTAACTTGACTGGGCTTCTAATGTTTACATCTGTACTAAGAAGGTCTTCACAGTTCTCTATTGGCTCCAGAAGAAATTAACTATTCTTCCAATTAAATGGTACTAGTCCAGAGGTGATACATGGGGACACCTCGCCATGTACAGGCATCAACCAAGCATGAAGCAATTGTGGAAGAGAGGGGAACAGAATGACACAGATATCAAACATTCAAATTCTTTTTTCACTTTGGAAGAGGATTGAGGATTTAGTGAGAATTCTATCCCCACTCCTCCGTCGACCCCCAAGTCAATACCTCCACCCACTCTCCCCTGTGATCCTGGATCCTGCAGCTGTCCTGCCTCCCTCTAATTTCTCTCTGTCAGATTTCAGGCTATAATTAGCAGGGAGACCTCAATGACTCCACACGAACGCAAGTGTGCACTCGCATCGGCCAGAACTAATGGGCCTAATCCCTCTCCAATCATTGGAATGACAGGTTCACATGTACAGACTTTAAGGAACTCATTTTTCAGCGGTGCCCTTGATGGGAGAGACTGGTTGTTCCACAGTGTGTATCATAGCTGTATGGAGCCCATGGTTCTTTCAAGATTGCTGACACTACAAACACCCAGCATTTCAAGCAAAATCTTGTGATCATTGTTTAAAATTTACATTGAACCCTCTAGTTTATCTGTCTTTTATATTCTTAAAGACCAAAAATCAAGTAAACAAAGTCAGTGACTTGTGAGGTGGCTTGACTTAGAATTGGTTCTTAGTAAATAACTATGATTAATAATAGTTATTAGTAGTAGTAGTAGTAGTATAGTATTCATAATTGGCTTTTATTATTATTAATGATAATACTACTACATCTATTACTAATAAGAAAAATAACCATTGTGAATAGCAATGTGAGTTAATGGCATTTCATGGTGTGGCTGCACATGGATGCAGAACGTCACTTTTAATATCTGGGTCACTTATGAGGGTCATGAACAATAAATTGTTAATCTCACCTTAAAACCTGCAGACCATGAATGTATCATCTACCAGTCTTTTTCACCCATAAATACCTGCATGACAACAGCAAGAAAACTGAACATATGTGTGACGTGACTCTTGACTCAAAGTCCTGCATGGAGATTCTTTGTACTAAAGGGTAAACACCAACCCCAACAGCATTCTCCTTGTTCCAGGCACAGAACTTAATGGTAGAGTTCCACCATCATGGACCTAAGCTCACTACAATTACTGCAACACGTAGTCTTATTTATGACCGAACACTAAGGATTCCACCAACATAATCTGCAAAAAGGAACCCACTGTCGGCCACAAGACACTTACAGATATTTCTCATCATGGTCATGGCTGTCTTTTGTAAAAGTTTAATTTCCTTCAAACCATCCAATAAATGTAATCAGAGAGACGCTTGGTTGTTTTGGGGCACAAGGGGTCAGTGTAGGAATACAGCTATTTGAAATCTAAGTGTAACAATCTCCACTTTTAACACGGTATTTTCATCCATGTGTAAAACCAGAAAAACGCTGCACACATTTCATAAACATCTCAATGCTTTTGTGATGGTTCCAGAGAAATATGATATGTATCTCAATGGGAATAATGAAATACTAAAACGTAATTTTCTTACCCCTAATTTTGGCTTCACCCTGAGTTAGAGCAGCCTTGTGTAGCTTCCAGCACTATAACTGCCTCTTCACATTAATCCACGGCCTTTGAGTCTAGCACCCAGTGTCTTAAGAACAATTCCTCAATTTTTTACTATGATATAGTCATATTTCCATGGCTGGTTTAAAAGGACACAAACATGTGACTTATACATGTGCTATACTTGTTCCCCAGGTTATATTTAGTGGGGACAGTGATAAACAGATAGGAGATTGTTCATTTGACACAGGTCCAATTCTACCTCCCTCAAAAAAAAGGAAAACCTAAAGTTTACCGTGTCATTTGACTGACAAGTTCATATGGGGAGGCCATTACCATAGCAACACAACTCTGGTTGGTGTGTAAACACAAGCAGATGGATGGCCTGGGTGTTTCTGCAGTGACTGATGGTGCAGGATGGTTACGATTCTCTCCAGAACAGCATGAGCCCATGAAAATGACTTGGCACGGAGAAAACGTATTAGATTCGGGTGACAAAAAATTAACTGACGCTGCAACTGGTGAAAGGTTTCGCTACAAATATAGCCACCTTTTTTTTTCCAGTAAATTGTTGCGGGTGGGGAGAGCAGATTAATGAGACTGACAGGATCGGCTGAATGTAACAGGCCGAGCTATGATTAATGCAACACACGAGGGATAAGCATTGTCGAAAATAGATTGACTGGCTTCACGAAAAACCTGCGATACAAACGCCGGGGCCTGTCAGCCCTTTCACCTCCAGTGTTTTTAAGCACAAGGTTGGCATCTTCATCTGTCAATATACATGCCATTTTACACAGACATTTTTAAAAAGCGGGAAAATTATACGACCGCTTCACTTGCAATTTCCGTAATCGTTCATCGTGACAAAAATATATATATATCGTTAAGAATGGAAGCAAAAGTAAAGCCGTGACATTTTACTTACACGCAACCTGACTCCTCGCAGACGCGGTACTGACTATTGAATGCTGTAATGGGGTAGCGACAGAATGTCTGTGGCCGGACTCGCCATTAGAACGACAACACGCTAAGAGTGTGAAGCCCGCCATAGCACGCCAATAGAAGGGCACCGTCAAACCCACATCACAGAATCGGAGGCAAAAACTTTCAAGATGTCTGTGGGTTTCAACCAATGCTGTAAAATTATCACCGCTACAAAAAAATCGACTGCTGTTTGCATCTAAACCGTAGGGCTGTCTGGTAGGTGGTTGGACAGCAGTCAGTTACGAAGCTGATAGTATTTCCGTTCATTGACCTGTCAGTGTTTATCAGTGACTTTCTCTAAAAACAGCTATTGGCTCTTAGCGCCAACACTTGGAGGTGCTAGGTTTTGGACTTTGGATTTGTTGTTTTAGACTGGCTGCCAGTAGCTTTGAGGATTAGCCGCAGAAGAAAGGGAATTTTCGTTAAAATTTCACCCCATGGCTCAGATTATGATTTCAAGACAGACAAGCTAAGAAAAAGCTCAGGTGCTCTGATTCCAGTGAATACTCAATACAGAACACCTGCCAGTAGTTTCAAAATGAGCAGCGGGAATTTGGTTTGGTCTTGGACCAGGTTTCTGTAAGAAATAAATATGCTCATGGAAATACTGTTTGTGCTCTCAAGACAAGAAATAAATCCTGACAACTTTGCACAGAAGTTTTTGCCCAGCTTCAGAATCCAAAATAAATTCCTATTACAGCAGTGATCTGAGAGGCAGACAAAGGTCCAGTTTAGTTATCACCTTCACTATGAAGGAACCTAGATTAAACACCCAGCACAGCCAAGAAAAACAACCATCATTTACCTTATTTACTTTGAGAAGATGTAATCTCTGGTTATCTGAGTCTCCAAATGCATTTTGGCCTATAGAGAGATTTTGAAATTTGGCACCCAGTCTCCTGATTGGCTATTTACATTCTCTATCACCCTCTTTTTTAGCAACTTTGTTCAGTTTTCAAATTCCACAGCTTGTAAATACTTTTAAAGGACACCTTCCTTTAGATGTGATCCTGCCTTTTACCTTGGATTATTTGTTCCCAATCTTTCACAGGTCATATCAGTAGAGGTTTCATACATCCATCGCACCCACCGGTGTAAATTACCTGATAAAATACTCAAGATGGTCCTCCTTTTGCATGCCCTATCACTTTTTCTCTTTTTATAAAATTCTTAATAATGCCATTGTTTTTTGAGCAATGAAAAAATACATATCTGATTTCTGGGAATGTTGCCACAGAGTAGTCAGCAGATTGTTCAGTAAAAGACCAGAACAAAAGCATTCTCACACCAAAGGCAGGAAATCTAGTCCCTTATGGAGCAAAACACTTGTCAGTTAGCATAAGTATAATGCTCCATCAACCAATCCCATTATCCAGTTTATTTATTTTTTCATAACCCACAATAACATTGAGATGAACTCTGAAAATGTTCAGAGGTAAGAAAAGCATAAAGGCTATTGAAGAATTAATGGTGAGGCTGACCTGGGCTGTATTTAGATCTTGATTGTCCTGTAAACAGCATGAGAAATCTAGTGTAGCTTGTATATTGAACTAATATCAGATGAGTCACAGTGATGTCATCATAGTGTCAAACATAGCATTTTGAAAACAGTTATACATTATCACAGTGTGGCCACAATATTGCCGTGGTACCATCTGACTTGTCTAAACCAGTTTTGCCAATCATTGTGAGGACTTCATATTGACTCACTCTGTTCTCTACATTCTTATAAAAAGTGATTTACAACTTTACTCAAAGAAAATTGAAAAATACATGAAAGCCCATAACAAATAAAAGATTTGGCACTACAAAAAAAGAGGTCTTCTACCATGTGGGCATGTCTCCCTACAGTCTATTTTTCAATTTTATCCATCTGGGGACACTGCTCCAAAAAGAAATATACATACACACATATCCACACACACTGCCTCCGATATGTGCATCTGCGGAGGTATTGGCTTGCGCACTTTGGTATTTTCATGTGATGTTATTAATCTGTGCCTTGTACATGTCTTGGACGCTGCTTTTAGGTTTCCCCTCCCTCAGGCCTACCATTTGAAGCACTCCTCGTGTCACCGTCTCTGTCTTGCCAAGGGAGAGGCCCAGCAGGGAAGAAGCCAGGCCTCTTTGTGTTTTGTCTGAAGCCCGCTTTGTAGATGTCAAATACCATTACATACGTCTCAATGTGGATTTTTTGGTGGTTATGGATGTTTTTTTACAGTCTTCCTAAGCTCCATGCTAAATGCCAGACTTTCTTTTAAACCACTGAGATCTTACCTAACATGAAAGGGGAAGCTCCATTATTTTAAAAATGGGAACAAAATCTGCATTCTTGCAGTATAAATTGAATATACTTCTTGTTATACTTACACCTTATAAAATCCATTTGAACTGAAAATTCTGTTGAAATTGTATTAGACAAACATGCTTGGATCTCGACTAAGATGGTACAGTCGAGCAGACTTTATCCCTGGGATTCATGCGGTACTGAGGGGTTTCAGGAAAGCTGCCGGTCGTTTCCACTCCCCGTCAGACTGCCATTGTGGGAAAGGTCAGGGCCTAGGCCTCACTGCCGCTCACTGGGGCCCACTGGGGCTCAATATATCTCCTGTCAGGGATTAGAGGCCGTTTTGCCGCATGTCTGCAGTCGTGCCAGTGGGGGAAATATGAGACCATGCATCGTAACTTTCTATGAGGGCCAGGTGCCCAGAGCACAGGCCTGCAGTGTCCAAACTGATGCAATGTTGTCACAACGTCGTGCCAATGCTGCCATAGCATCGCAGGACACTCTACGACCATTCCTCACTACTGCACACTTGAAACCGTCACTTGGAGCTGCATGTGGAAAGTTTTGCTCTTTTTCATGTCTCTGTCCAGTTTTCTCTGAGGGGACGTTGTAATAGGTTAAAACCCGAGGATATTGGTTGATGCCTTTGGAAAGGTGCAGTTCCTTAAATGGGCCATCTGTTTGGTGGGTAAATGACTTTGGTTTGCTGAATAAGTATCTGGTGATAACAGACTCAACGTGTGGCCCTATGAAGGCTTAGTGGTTAACACTGTTGCTTTACACCTCTGGGGTGGGGGTTCAAAATCCTGGCTTTGCTGTGTGTGTGTGCAGAGTTTGCATGTTCTCCCTGTGTCATGAAGGTTTCTGCCAAGCATTCTACAGCCCAAATGTATGCAGTTAGGTCAAATCGTTTTATTATCTGGGTATGAACTGGTATCTTTTCCAAGGTGAACCCCTGCCTGGGACAGGCCCACCTAGGATAGATGGGCGAAAAATGCCTGATTATTGATGAGATGAAAAGAGACCAGAAAACCTGATATTAGTTACCTATGATTAAATATAGCCAAGAAATAATTGATCTATCCATCTTCAGTCTCCTTTTTCCAGTGAGGTTCACACTGGCAGCACACTAAACAGGTCAGACTAGATAAAAACAATTCAATGCAATTAATAAATAGAGTAATATAGCTATAGATTTTATTCATAATCTCTTATAACCACAACCTCGTACTTGATAAGTGGTCATGGAAGATGGATGGGCAGTTGATGTTGTTTGGGTGGCGCAACCGGCTCCATTCAGGACCCACTGCTCAATGACCCAGTTACACTGCAAATGAGGTAATTAAAACTTGAAGAGGCCAGCATGCTGCATATCAAGTGTGCCCGTACGACCATATGGAATTTTCCATTCAACTGTCCAAGGCATACCAAGTGGCTATGAGAAGCCAGTTTAAGTTTCGCAGGTTCCATCCAAGGTCTGCCCCAATGAGGTTTTCAATCCTCCACTCCACCTTCATAATAAAAACTATTTTGTTTTTTCTGTATGTTCTTGCGCTGATGAAATTCACTTTCCGAAAAATTTAGATAAGTTAAAAGAAGTTGTTTTCTCCGTGCTTATTTGTTTTCCAAATTCCCCAGCAATTTAACCTTTGATATACCATACCAGTTTGTAGGTCTGTCATTGACCCAGACCAGTGACGGATACCCTAAAAACCTCGCTTCTCAGCAGGGATAAGCAGAAAAGACTAACCTCTACTCCTCACTGTGGCACAAGCTGCCAGATTTATTAAGTACTAATTGTTGGGGTGAGCATCTCCATGCACCCTGCAGTGTAGCTGAGTGCCAACTTTTGTCGCCTGGCAGATTCATGGCCTCAAACCACAAGCTGAGACAGAATATTTTTCAAAAGCTGCAAAGTTGTTCCCACCAGTTGAAAATCGTCCTCTCATGTCCACAGGGTATTGTTAGTTTTTTTCACCTCAAAGCACTTCATGATTAATGAGGACGGGTGTGTGTTTATAGTGGGGGTGGGTGCTCCGGAGAGACCAGGACAAAAATAAGTCTGGCCCAGGGCCAAGGGGGGAGGAAGAACCTCTAGGGCTGTGGCATGTTCTTAGGAGGATGCATGGCACAGTACAGCAGATCATTGGGTGAAGAGATTCTGGCATGATGCAGGGTGATTTTTAGAGCAGAAACAGAGCTGCCTCAGATGCTAACCATGCCTTCTCTTGATATATCTGGGATGGAGCTAGAGGACTTTTCCTTTCAGCTGAGAGTGTGTGTGTTGGGGGGAGGGGGTTAGGTAGCCGGATGGGGTGAGTTGTCACTGCACTGGCTTTTCTGTGAAAAGGCCACCCGCCCACCACTAAAACTTTTGCATCTCACCCACCATAGAACTTAAGTGGGCCTGGCTCAAGGTCATGCCTGCAATTCAACAACTACCAGCGACCAAGAGGTTGAGCGCCACTGCGATCGCTGACCAGATGATGAACAGACAGGTCTCCAGCCAATTAGAGCCTACCAACAATGCCATGACCATGCATTCATAATTTTCAGAAGATGAAATCAGCACTGAAATATAACGGCAGACATATCACCCCGTCCCCCACATACAAATTTGGGGTCACCAACCCCCCACAGCACTCGCACAAATTTTGAGGTTTACCCATGATATCTCACATTTTTTATACTGTACATCTCACTATTCTGCCCTGGTTTTAAACTGCGATCTCACTGTTCTGAGTGTGACTAGCTTGACAGGAATGTACTGGACATTATGAGTCAGAAAAGCTACCGAGTTGCTGATAAATCGGTGGATCCTTGCAAAAAGTAATTAACATTAGTTATTTTGGAATAATATATAGATATGGATAATATATCAATATGTGTGTAGAAATATTTTGATAATTGTTACCTGCTATATGCTGCTGTGTGTCAGAGATCACTTTATAGACCCCACCAACCCACCATCACACTCGGCAATTCATAGATTTGTTAGAAATGTATAGCTTGCCAAGTTCCTTCAATTTAACAGCAGTGGAGAGAGTCCCCACAGTACAATAGATGAGGGCTGGAAATGTGAGCGGTCACTGCTTATCCCGGTCAGAGGCCTTGAGCCTACCCCAGGCAGCACAGAGGGCAACGCCAGGGCACTCGCTGTATGGGATGGCAGTCCGATACAGGCCACATACACACTCACACTACTGACAATTTACAGATGCCTTTTAGCTTAGAGCTTGTCTTTGAATTGTAGAAGGAACTTTGCCCAACACAGATAGAAAATTCAAACTCCGCACACTAAAAGTGGAGGTTAGACTCAAACTCCCAACCATGGAGATGTGAGGGAACAGTGCTACGCCCAGAATCTCCATCACACCCTCAAAACTCATTCCATCCATCCATTCATTCACTTTCCAACCCACTTTATCCTCTTCAGGGTCACAAGGGGGCCCGGAGCTTATCCCAGGCTGCCTAGGGTACAGCAAAACTCACTGGATTTCCGAAATTTTATGGACTAATTTTTATAAAAATCCACAACTGTGTCCTGGATAAGGTGCTCTAAAAAGGTTGGGTGTAATGTATAAACAATTACATAAAATACAGGCTTAATGTATCTTTTTTACAACAAATCTTAAACTTCCCAAATATAACGCTAAGATTTCATTTAATATTTTTAAGGTTTAATTTTTTTCATGAATTATTTTCAGCAATTATTAAATAGTATTCCTTGCCAGAATCATTGGAATTCTGATACAAAAGAATCATAGATAACAATAAAAAGTCAAATAACAAGCAGAAGAGGCTTCATTTGACATGGAGAAGTTGCATAAATTTTATAAGGGTCATTGATCTCTAGCAATGTGGGGGTGGGGGTAAAATGAAGCGGGCAAAAGCAATGGAAATCTTATAAATCAAACAGATTTTAGAATCTGATGACAAACCTAATTCCTGTCTGAAAAAAGCCAAGCCATGAACCCCACTGACTGTCATCGAAGCCAGTCTATAATCATTGCAGCTGTCAACCAAACGCGTCTGGCTTGCAAAGGACATGCCACCGGCCTACTGCATGTGCTTTCAGCACCCAGCACTGAACCTGAGCACAACCCAGGGAATTGCGATTAGCGTTTTGTCAAATGTAACACCCTCCCTCAGCCGCCCCTGTCATGCCAGACCGCTTATATGTTGACTGGTCCGTTCATCTGCTCAAGGGCATTTACTCTTATGAAATCTGTCCAACCCTCTCTTTCAGTCCTATAAAAAGGTTGCGAAAATTTAATATAGGAATACTTATTTCAGAGGTGACACATTGGCTCAGTGCAGTACACTACTGAGTCTTACCTCCAGGGTTTCAGGTATGTTCTCTCTGTGAAGGGTTCTGGGTACTTTAGTCCAAATACAAACAATTATGCTAAATGGTGTCTCTAAATTGCTGATTATGTATATGGGCATGTACCCAGCAATGGACTAGTGTCTAGGCCCTAGACTCTAGGATGTACCCCAACCTTGTACATATGACTCCTGGGGTAGGCCCCAGGTCTCTTCAAGCACCTAAGTGGGATAAGTGGATGGAAGATGGATAGATCTAGAGGGTGCTGAATGTTACCACAGTTCACGGTTAGTAGAGGACCCTTGGTGATCAATGTTTCAATCAATAGATGTATGATGCAGTCTGCGATACCAAGATATACCACAATCTATCCCAACTGTACGTTGTACTCTTGAGCATGTGAATCAATTTGCCTACATAAAAATTTAAGTAACCCTCAATTTAAGTAATGCCCCAGTGCTCTAGAACAAGCTAATGTACCCGCATGTGCCACAGTTCTAGAATGGTGTAGTACGCATATGTAAATTATGATATAGTACAGCATACCGTGGAAACTTTCTGAATGCCCCAGTGCTCTAGAACAAGCTAATGTACCCGCATGTGCCACAGTTCTAGAATGGTGTAGTACGCATATGTAAATTATGATATAGTACAGCATACCGTGGAAACTTTCTGAATGCCCCAGTGCTCTAGAACAAGCTAATGTACCCGCATGTGCCACAGTTCTAGAATGGTGTAGTACGCATATGTAATCACACATTCACTAAGTACTGTTGCTTCTGTGAATTTTTTTTTTATTTTATTTTGATCGTCAGCACAAATACCATTCTTCATCAAAAATAATGCCTGGTCGATGTTTTTTCACTGACATTTCAATAATTCATACCATACTATTGACATTATTAATATCCCAGACTTTTTTATTCTTTTATACTTTTAATTTTCATTTATGTTGTTTCATTTATGATGACATGCTATGAAACACCCCGTAAGAAAGGCAAAATCATGTCTAAGTAATACACTTACATCCATTTTTCTTTAAATATCATCCATTGTAAAGGATGCTCATGGGAATCAGTACTCATAAATGCACAAAATAATTAAAGTATACATAGAAAAACAAAAGCCCCATTGGAGAAATAACCTTTTTTTTTAGATGAACCTGTGCTGACACCTGTAATTCAGGTCCTTATATGGCGATGTTACTGTTTATATGAAGACACTGATCATCTCAATCAACTCCATCAGACACTGTAGATACCGCCTACTCACGTGGATTTAGTATTCAGAGTTCGCACAGCTAGGGCTTCATGTTGCAAAGATCAGAACATGCACATTCTGAAAAACTGACACTGAAGGAATATGAAACATGCCCCCAAGCATAAAAAAGAGACTTCCTCCATTTCCCCGTTTCATATGGAGTACCACTCATCACACGTCATAAACAAGCAGGCTGTATCACGGCAGCCACTCCGTCTGATTGAATCAATGTGTAGGCGGCAAGTCAGCTAAGGGCTATCGGTGTGGGCATGCCACATGTCCAGGGTGCAAACACACGCACAATCTTGCACACAGACACACCAGGAAGGCGTGCAAAAAGAAATATTTTTTCAATTCAATTTTATTTATATAGTGCTTTTAACATGAAGCACGGTCACAAAGCGCTTTAATATCACATAATCTCTTAATAAAGACAGCCAGAGAGTGGGCCAGGTCTGTTCTCACTTAATTAACTGTGCAGAAGCGTAGAGGGGGTGGGAGACAAACTGTGTGTGTGAGTGTGTGTTTGTGTGTGTGGCTGGCTAAAGTATGTGTCTGACCACCTTTGAAAGTATCACCATTGTGAAGAAGACAGAAACATAGCGCACCAGGCTGCATAGCAATTAAAGACAGACCTGTAGCTTGATTAATTAATTAATTCATTCATTCATTCATTCAGATCATCTCAAAATGCAAACTCTCTCTGAAATCTACTGGTACCTAACACACACTCACACACTATGGGCAATTCAAACATCCCAAATCACAAGGAAAATGGAGAGAACCTGTGCAAAATTGGAGAGAACATGCAAAATTCACACACGCATGCATGCTTGCATGCTGGCACTCAAACATAAAGGAACCCAAACCCACAACCTTGGAAGTGTAAATCAGTTGGATCTTGTGAAAATATGTGGACTTGTCCTATGATAGCAGTTAATTACGGAAATCCTGTGGAGGAGTCTAACCTCTATTATGTGTTTTGAGCTCAAGTAAGTCTGATTCTTCATTCCTCAGGCAGGAGCCCTTGGGAAAACTAAAAGGCCATCTTAGGTTGTGGACACTAAACATCTGCAAGACAACTGCTGCCATGTCGGCCATCTCTTAATTCTTCTCTAAATGCCAGACAATACCAAGGTTTGGCACTACACATTGAATAAAAAGAAATTAATTAAGTCATATGAGAAACATATATCTGCAATAACTGGTAACTGGTATTCTGTCCAGGGTGTACCTCAGCCTTGTACCCTATGCTGCTTGGGAATGCATCAAGCCCCCCTGGCTTTGACTGGTATAAGTGGTTAGAAGACAGATGGATGCATACAATAATTCAATAATTTAGTCACTGGGCTGCATGTAAGGGCTAACATACAAGAATGGAATCTAACGCGGGCCATTTAGTTATTTCACAGACACTATCACTGTCAACACCAGGCCAGGAAAGGCCAGATCACCAGGGAAAAAGGGCAGGGGGCTGCAGAGAGAATTCACCAGGCAGCTTGAAAGGATGATCAGTTTGACCTGTCTGTGATTTTCTTTCCTCCTCCTGCCTCCACGGAACAGCTTACAGAAATATTTTTGGGCCTTCTTTCACCTGTAGACTCAGAGAACAGGTGTCAGAGGCAAGTGGCCACCCAGCTAAGCCCCCTGATTCTTTACTTCAGGTCAACTTTGAAATAAAAGCCCGAGAGAACAAGCACCTGTCTGGAGTCTCCATGGGCACAGTCAAAGGTCAACCATTCTAGACTTGTAAACAGGCACCCACGGACACTTTTCCCCCCTTCTATAACCACCCTCCATGTCTCAAATGAATCTGCATTTCGGGGATTTATAAGGGGCTTTGGTGGAGGACAGTCTAACTGGCATCAGACGGAGGGTCACAGGCACAGAGTGTGTGCAGCAATGTCAGATTCCAAGAGGATAAAACGAGACAGGCAGAGAGAGGAAATACCACACACATGTGGCCCTCTGGGCCGAGGACAGGTGTGACAAACAGAAGCACGGGAAAAGCCACAGTGGCCTCGGAGTTCTTGTATTTCATAGCACCATTGTTACAAGAATTTAATATCATTTTAATCACAGTATTAGTCTGATATCATAGACAGACTATAAATCATATGATTACACAACCACACATAAATGTATTCCTCTATGTATATATGTATATATATTGTTACATTTTTATTCCTTTTTGTGGCCTTGGCAGAGAACACATACAGAGTTTCTTTGCTTGTGTGCAAAGGGAATAGAGATATGTTCTATTCTATTACATAGCAGTCAGGCCATAATTACCAGGCATGTGGGAAGGAGACGTCATTGAGAAAAATACATGCCTCTGTATTCTCTGTTTGATTCGCGTAATAGTTTTGCTAAGAGTCGAGTTATTTTTTAACTCGTGTTAAGGCACACACCAAACATATATATCTTGAACACAGTCTTTACAAAACTTTAGGCACAGAGGAAGCAGCCATGGGTAAATTCTACAAGTCCACAGCTCTGTGAACAAGGCTGTCATATTGACATTGAAATGATTGGCTTGTTCTTCAGCCAATGGCTGTAATAACTTTTCATTTGACAGGTATTTTAGAGTTGTTTTATAAGATGCATGTGTGTAGCTCTGAATATGTTTTGGAATATTCAGCCAGAGGGTTCACCCACACGTTTAAAGAATGCAGCATGGATGGTTGTTCCTCCGGCACTGTCTACTGACTCCATAACTTCATGAGAAAATTATGTGTGGTAGATATTATAGACAGCATTGGCACACAAGTGCCCCTTATTGCTGACATCTACACTCAATGATACCACACAAAATATTCCCATGAAATTACACACCCCACCGACTTCAGGTTTTTCACGCATTTGCCATTTGGACTGACACAACTGAGTTCCAGAAATGTCTGCTTCAGTTAACCAACTTTACATGTGATTCTCTACAAAGGAAAAATGCTGGGTACTTGAAAAGGCTTTTACTGCCAACTCTGTATCAAATGCTAATCACTTGTGTTGTTTATTTCTATTTTCACATTTTGTAGCAAACTCTTGGGGTGGTAAAATTTTCCAACATAAAGATTCTTCATACCTACATTCAGCTTTAGCCTCACAGGAAAGATGTAAACCTTGTCAAAAGGTGCATGTTTTAGGCTGCGTGCTGCGGACCATTTTAACCATCATTAATTCAGCATCTGCTCTTGACTACTCACAATGCCCTCCTTTCAGACAGGAGGCACTGCACTGCACGACTACACTTTTTGCTTTGGCAGTCAACCACCACCATGTGAAAGGGCTAAGAGTAGAAGGAAAGAGTGGTATGGTCAACTCAACAAGCAAAAACCTACTGGGAAACTGGCTTGATTAATCATGATCTGGGCAGCCAGGGAACTCCTTACCCAGTTTTTTCTCTTTTATAGAAACTGCCTCTGCTATTGACTTGTACACATGGTAATTTTGATGCATTACTTAATTATAGGATTCAACACCAAACAAGGGTGCCTTAACTACCTCAGTTATACTTACCTTGCTCAAGTGATTAATGCCAAAGCCAAGACTGGACCCTATAACATTCTGATAAGCCTACCACCCTGACCAAACATGCACTGTGTGAACAAAGAACAAGGATTTGCAAGAGAACAAGACGTCTGACGATCCGAGCATTTTGGCTATTTTATTTCCATACAGATGCTTACCTGTGGAACAGGTGCTGACTGTTGGAAGTGGAGCTATAAGCTATTTGTTATGTTGACTTGTGAAGCAAAAGGAATCTGCTGAATTCTTCTGTGGAATGAAGCCAGACTACAGGCTAAAGGTAACCTGACTATCTGGAGCAAACACCATTATCTTATTATAATCCAGTCAGAATAGCTTACTCATTCATAAAATTTGCCAGCCTTCACCCCCAGCCCATTCTCCCGACACGAGGAGAAGGACACCTGTTTCCCAATATCTAACACTCCTCACCTTCCCCCTCTGTCTGATCCACCACCCCACTGAGGAACGACATCTGCACACCATTCCTCCCCTGTGCTATAGCTCTTTTTCAAGTGCAAATGTCCTCAGTGGCATGGCTCCATGCGTTTGTAATGCAATTCGATAGCGGGTCGCCCTTCATCCTGCCGTTTCCACCAGTCAAGCTCTCTTTGAGGTTCTCAGGGGGGGCTAACCAAAGAGCAGAGGTTGTGCTGTTCACTCCCATTAACTACACAATCCACAGTGTCTCCGGACACAGGCTGGACCTGTCTCATTTAAAGGTGGAAGCAGAATCAACAGGAGTTCTTTTTCTGTGCTCAACAGGTACCAAAAGGTTTGTGAAGCCCCAGCTGTTTCTGACTGGGCCTTCATCAGTAACATCTGTTTGAAGGGCAAAGGGGGAGGGGGAGTGGTTTGGGGAAACTGGCATCAAGAGCATTGCCCTCATTCTTTTTTTAGAGGAAAGAAAGCCTTTCCTGTTGATGCCCCCCCAACCTCCATCACCACACCTGCGTTCCTGAGTATGCCATGCGATAGCCTGCCTTTCACCACTGGCACACTGACCCATCAAAGACACTTCAGTGAACGGAAGCCATGAATCAACAGCCAGTGGTGTCCTGTGGTGGAGACGCAGTTACACGCACAGCAGAGCGGACATCATGCTCCGCCCTAAACTGGACTCAAAATGTGGTCCATCTGGCACAGTAACTCCAAACCGGCAAGTAAACACTATAACGCTTGCAAGGTTTAAACATTTACTCAAATGCCAATTAACAGGAATAAAAAAACACATTTTCAGATAATAACATAGTAAACCATCAACTTTGATACAGTCCTATCAGTTGCATAGTAAACATGGTGGCAGTTTTAGCAGGCAAAATTTAAAAGCTTAAAGAACCTTGCTGAATTTGCCACGTTATTGACTGGTGAAAGCCAATGGGGCTATTTATACCAAAGAGATGAAAGGCAGCGACGTTTTTAACAGTGTATTAAGAGTGATTTCGCTAAATCTGAATAAGTGTCAGTCGCTCTCCACTGTGTCCAGCGTCGAAATAAACATCTTTTGTGCCTTAAAACTTTTGTTCTAATTATTTTTTTCCAAAATTGGTATACTTAAAAAAGTAATACTGCTAGCAATGGGCAGATATCCATAATATCGAAAGTGATCCACCCGACACTGCGCCGAGACCCACGACGGTCCGACATTGGAAAAAATTAAGCAGGCGAAGAAACCCAAGACAACAAAAGTTTTCCAAAAATGTTATTGTCTTGTTGTGAGTCGACTGACTTAATCAGCAGCACCGGCATTTGAAAATAACTTTTAACTTCGACTCCCTTGTCATTTTCTCTTCAAGCCCACCATCCGCTGCCTCGGAATGGGCAGCTGGGCTCCAGAAACTGCCGGGTAAAGTTTCAATTTAAACTTAAAATCTTTTCAAAGAAAATGAGTATCTTTTTTAGAGAGACCTTGAATTAAAATCAAGCTATTATTCTGCTAATATTTCTTGGGTCCATGTTTTAAACCGACATCTCAGTTTCGCAGACCAGCCGCATGTCTGCTGAAATTTATGTCTAGCTTGCAAAAGCTTAGTCTGTTAGAGTGCATAAGTATTCCAGTTATTTTTTATTGCTTGTAAACAATCAAAGCCGATCGTTGAAGCAAATAAAGTATGTTATAGACCTGCATTCTTCTTCAAACCGCATCTCTTTTACACACTCAGCCTCTCCCCCTCACACGCACACGCATCTGGAACATCCATCCATCTTCGCAGGGTGATGCGGGGTGCTGAGGCAGGGCTCAAGGTTGACATACACTGGATGGGATGCCAGTCCAGAAATTACATCCAATTTATTTCGGTTTTATACTGTAACGATTAAGGTGGTGTTATTAAATCCTCCTGTCCATTTATGAAAAGGTAAAAAGTATATACTAATAGGACAAGCAATTTTGATTACCTTTGCATGCATAAAAACGAGCACAATTTTGTGAACGGTCTACTCTGAGAACACGTAAGACATTCTCCATTAAGTTATTGTAATGCAACAATCGTGCTAGAACGATAAGTTGCAGCGGCAGCCTCCTTTTCTTGCTGATATTCCTTGGTGTTCACGAGTCTCAGACCCTCATTTTAGAAATGAAGCTTTATTACGGAACACGGAAGCAGCATGTTATGTGCTGATGAGACCATGTAACATAGTACATCGATAATTATTGTAAATAATGTCCAGATAGAGGGCCTTCAGCCAAATCCTGAACTCATGTTCTTCTACACTGATCGAGTCATTACGCCAACCCTTTCTTAAATATCCGAGCTGGAAAACAGGTGTTTTCAATCGTACGCTGTTTTCCGCGTATTCAACACACAGACACGGGGATGCTGTTACAAAACGGGAAAATATAATGGCAACCGATGCGGAAAAAGTACATTCACGTTTAAGTTGCGTTTTAAGTAACAGGACTGATTGCGCTCGTTCGGTCTCTTTATAGAGCACTGCCCTCTGACTTGAAGGTTTCAGAAATGTTCAGAGCAAATTTTGGAATAAATTAACCGATGCATCAACAATATAAGGTTTTATTCAGTTAAAGGACGCAATTTCAAACGTTTGTCCCGTCGTGCCACGTGTGAATGAGCACTCCACCGTTCAGAGCCAAGCACAGCAACCCTTCAGTCTTAAACCTGCAAAGTGCCTATCAGGTACAAATAGAAAGACGCATGCAAAAGAAGGGAAGTCTTTATTAAGCCTTTTGTGCTTGGCACGTGTATTTACATTTAGATGGACCTTTTATAAGAAAGTCCCAGTTTTTCATTTTAATCCATTTGCAAGGACTCATTGGATTCTAGATAAAACTCACTGGTCCTATCGGATTGATATATTTGTCTTATTTCTAGGGACATAAATACAATGAACTACAACACTTCAAATATACTTGGGTTGTTCTTGCTATACAGTGCCTTCTCCTGTCGCCTGCAAATATGTCTTAATATATTGGAGAAACGTTAACCTCTTAAAAGATGGAAATTATATTAGATACTAGGTTTCTTTAACATAAAACCGCAAATAATTAGACCTCAAGGGCTATTTAAAATTGTTTCATCGTGTTGATTTGGATAGCTATTGATCATTAAGGGATCAAGAGTGCGCTAACACAAAGGCGAAAACTTAAAGTTAATATGAAATCAAAAGGTATATTTTGTAATTTGGATATTGCATTTTATTTACATTTTCTGTGATATGGAAAGTGAGACAAACTTGAACCATGGAACATCATGAAATTCATTACTAATGCTTACTGATCTTTGTATTGTTTTACAAAAATAAAATATTTCACTTCCCAGAGGAGAATTTCATAATGGGATTGGCTATTTAAAGGGACATCACAGCAGATGAACGGGATAAAAATGATATTAAGGTCACAGGAAAAAAAAAATCCTCTAAAACCTTTACCTATTAGAGCAATACTCTTAAGCTAAAATGTTTAACTTGAAATATTTTAATCAGACATTAAACAAAATGATTAAACATAATTACAATAATTTTATGAATTTCCAATTTTCTGTTGTAGAAGTTAATGGCTGGGTAATCCCAAGGAGATGGCAAAACTGGTAACATCCATTCAAATCCATTTTGTGATTTCATGATGAATGTAAACTGATATCATTTCCATCTTTTATATGTTAAGAAATTTAAATTTACCAGCATATTAAGATGTTTTGATGGGGACAGGAAATGGCACTGCTTTGTAGGAATGACCCACTTGAGTCATTCATTGCCTTGTTCAATGGCGTCTGCACACAGCAACCTCGCAACATATTCTTTAGCTTATGCTCACCACCATGCGTATCCCGAACAAAATGGCACAGGAAGCCCAGTAAACAGAGGCAGGACTACAGACAACATAGGTCCATCTACAGCACAGTGATCCACCGTCCTTCTCATTAGCTGGACTCCAAAGTGACTTGGAAGCACCATTGGCCTTTTCTTCAGTACTTTCCCATCATGCTCTGCTGAGGGACCTAAGCATTGCACTCCTTTATCTGAAACAGCTTTATAGTCTTTGACTTTTTTTCCAGATACTGTATTTCCAACACTAAATGGATCCATGCTCTCTTTCCCTTCTCAGCATTCCAGTCTTATCCCCTTCTACACAAATATCTGATAAAGTCCCACACTTATATCATCTTTCCTGTGCAACTCTTTGCTTCCAAATTCAGCTTTGAAGCTCCAGACGCCAGATAACTTCCCAGGACGCAGATGTCATGTGTGAAAGTTACATTTTTTGGCAGAAAGAAGTCTTGGCTGGAGCTGATTCACGGCTGTTCCCCAGTGCCGCTCATACCTGCCACATGATGAAACAAAGTCCACCAAGTTTCTCATGTATCATCAAAACTTACACTTAACTTGTCAGTGATTCTTCCTGCAAAAGCAGTTCAGAAATGGGGACAAGTGACCATTTTCAGCGAATGGCCAGCATGAATGAAGGAGATGAATATTTCCACAGAAGATATTAAATAACAGATTGACTTCCATACAAACACACATTTCCTTCAGCTGAGACATTTCAGATAATTCTTAATGGTTTTATTTAGGATTTCCATGGATGAATGCTGTCTTTTACAGACAAAAGTGTCTCACTGACCATGTTCTGCCTTCCTCTGCACACAAGTCTGTTTTCACATATATGTGCCAGAGAAACCGACCAAAGGAAGGGGGTGGAGAAGGTGTAGTATGACATGGCCATTGGGACAGTGTCCTTCTTTACACCATGTGCACCGACATCTGAGAGGAGGGTCCATACTGGCGTCCATCACACTGCCCAGCCCCTTGCTGGCTACCCGCAGAACTGCTGATCATGTGAACACCATCCATACCGTTGGACAGGTACTGACGTTCACTGAAAGCTCCAGGGGCTGACGGGGACAGCAGGCCTGTCTGGGCTGGTGCCAGCTTCTCCTGGCCAGGACCCAGTCTGGGTGACGCAGGGAAGTTGTATCCATACAGGTTGTAGGGGCTGTGCAGGGAGAACGCATTATAGGACCCCTGCTGCATGTGATGCCCAGTGCTACCACCAGAACTGTTGAACATGTGATTGGAGGTGGGGCCAGAGCTGGAGGAGCAAGGGGCAGAACCAGGGGTGTGGCTGCCGCCTGCTTGCATCACATACTGCAGTTGTGAGGCAGGAAAGGACCCCAGCTGGCCACTGTAGGCATCCATTTTGCCTGCACCGCTGCCATTGACTCCACCTCCACCAGCCGGGGTCCCTGCGCCAATAAGTGAGGGCGTCCGCTGGGGCAGGAAGGGGCTTTCTGACACAGGGGTGGAGGCCACAGCTCCCCCCGCCTGTAGACGGCCATATGGGGATTCTGTCAGACCAGCATACCCCTGCAGGGCTGCCATGTTGGCACGGGCACAAGCTGGGTACTCAGACAGGCCAAGGCTGCACAGCTGACTCTCTCGGCAAGCCACATTGAAGCTGTTGGCCGCCAGGTGGAAGGCAGGTGGGGAACAAGATGGTGAGAGCAGGTGTGCGGCACCTGAAGGTGAGGGTGTGCCTGTACTGGAGGTGCTGGGGGAGGTGCCCGCACTGCCACCTGGAGGAAAACACACACATGACCGAACCACAGGGATTCAGAAAAGGGGCTCTCTTACAGCTGTCGATTATATCTCAAAAACACATCGTACAAACTACCTAAAATATATGGCTCTATTTTAGTCCCCAAACAAAATATTAATTCTAGTGCAAATTATTATAACAATTAGTATTAAAATTTAATTAATAAGACGGCGATGGCAATCAGTCATATTTACTTCACTTTTTAAGTCCAAACATGCCCCCCTCAATATTTTGATACCAAAAAGCAGCATAATTTTTAACTAATCTGTTTGGTGAAGCTTTGCAGAAGGAATACTACCCCAATAACTAGTCTGTGAAATGGACACTGTTAACACCAAAGCCAGAGATAAGCTCACTTTAATAGGATGCAACGGCAGCTTATGACCGACTGTTCAGAAGGAATTCAACTTAGATTCGGTGGCCCAAAATGGGGACGTGAACCTTGGCCCCACACTCTTTGTAAGCAGGCGGCAGGCTCTCAGGATGACCCACCTTGCTGCTTTTGCATGTTGGTAAAGTCCTCAAATGTCAACGTACGCACTGGGGGCCGCCAGAAGGCATAGGTCTCCATGATTGCCTCCAGGCCAGTCCTGGGCAAGAAAGTGTACGTGCATATTTGAGTGTGTTCGTCCCAAACAATGGCAGGGGAAGAGGGTTCAGGGAGATGTAGAAGCAAAAAGACAGCGAGCTCTGGTAGCTGGGAGCTGGAAATGGCGGTCTGCTGAAGCACTGTGCATAAATCTGGGCTCTGTTTCATCTCTGACTCCTGCATGATTTACTCCTGTCACCAGAGCTGAGCCCCCACCAGGGATCGGCCTCTCTGCAGCAGCCATAACTCACTGACCAGGCTGCCTTGTTAGGGCCACCAGCCAATCAGCTTTGGAGGCACTCTGACATCATAACTCAGATGAATGCACAAGCCCAGTCATGGGAACCCTCAAAAAATATGGTCAAAATGACATTTCAGAGTATAAAGGCATAAGGGAAAATGTGTTTCCGTGATGTCCCGGCTCTGTGGTCTCATTAGCCCATGACATATACCCTCATTGGAAATTCAAATTAATTTAATATTACCAACCATGTCATTTAAAGAAATCTGGGGAAATTATAACTATTTCTAATATTCCATTATTATTTCTAAACAATTCTATTTATAAGAGTAGAATATATAGAATATCTATATTCTTACACACAATAAAATATACGGTTATATAAAAAGAAATGTCCTAAAATAAATCTGTGTGTAAATGTAGTAGGTGTATAATCCTTTCCATTCTTTATACAGTGAAAGTATAATGACGTTCATAAATCTGGAGTGTCATTCTTTTAAAGGTGAATTGGCTGGTCTCAGATCTCCGAGTAGGAATAAAGCTCCAGATGGATGTCACGCCAGTGCATCGTGGGTCAGCTTCACTGCCTTCAACATCATCTCAGATGAGAAGTGCGTTGAGCTTTGGGGTCTAAGATGCCAGATCCTCCGCCAGATGACAGAAGGCTCATACCGTATGACTTATTCGTCTCATGGCAGGGAGTAAAACAGCAGAATTTATATGCCTAAGTCCTGGGTCGGAATGCACCTCTGGAGGGACTGTAATTTCATGACAGGACATGTATGGATGATAACAGCTTTCAGAGTCACTGTGTCTTACACGTACGGGAGAAATGACACGTGAGCACGGGCATGTAAAACTGTAATGGACACGCACATGCACTGATACTCAACCTTACCAGTAAAAGGTAAAGAGCTGCTTAATAATTAAACACACTAATGGAAAAAAGATGCTGTGCTACATATCTGATCATGTAAAACCATCATTCACATGCATATTTATGTACAACAGTAACAGACGTCGATCAAAAGACGATGCTGAATCACATGCAGTGTGCAATCCACACGTACACAATCACTACACACAGTAATTTACAGCATGAAAAAACACAACCACATAATGTTCAAATTTCCTACCTATTTCTGCCAGAATCTCTGAATCCTTTTGCAAAGGGATTGCGGTCAATCTTAAGCCTGGTGATCTGTAAAAGAGCATATAAATAGCTAAATAAATAATCAAATAAATATATAAACAAGGCAGGCAGAAGATGACAAACACAGACTACTATCGTTATCCTTCATTTTCGTTGGCTTTTGATGAGCCAGATGATCTCGTCATTTCTGAGCAGCAGACTCAGGGCCAAATCCAGATCCTTCAACATCTGCACCAAATTATAACCCACAGGGGAGGTGTAGTCATACGGCATGCTGTTAGGGAACGTGACGTCAGAGATGGGTCATCGCACAAACGTGGCCAATCAGACACGCTAGTTTGTGTTGCTCTTCAAACTCTTATTAGTTTCTGTCAACTCAAAAGGCTGCATTACACGCACATTTTATAAACTTCCCTTATGAATGGACTAACTTGAAAGACAGCCATTTTGTTTAATTCTGAAACTGTTAAAAGAAACATGTGTTGTCAGCAAAGACAAACCTCTAAATGTTCGAAAAGTTTGCAGCAAAGATTAATTGAGAAAAAAAATTATATTTCATGTTGTTTTCCAGTTATCAACGATAACTAATTAAACCAGCATCCCAGTCCTTTTCTGGCATACATGTAGCACCCATTTCCCTGCTAAGACTGACAGCTGCTCTATTTAAGAAGGCCTACTGCAGCTCGAGGCTGTCACCGTCCCCTTAGCAGAGACCTAAAACCTAAATTACACTAAATCACACTTTAGTGATTCACTATTTTTTATTTAAAACAAGCTTTTAGCAACTAAGTTTTTAAAATGTAGTGCAGGCTTTTGTACTAAACTTCCCCTGACTTGGAAAAAGTGTATCACAATTTCAGCGATTCATCTGCACTGCGTACCACCGATTGGCAAAATGTCCTGACTGGAAGTAGATTCCTAATTTATTCCTAATTTGCATTAATTACTGGACGTCTCCTGATTGGATGCTGCAACTGAAGGTGTGGCTGATTGGTGGCAAACCAGTGTTGGGATGCCCCTTATTGGTGGAGGTTCAAAAAGGTATAATACTATGACACACTCACCTGTTGGTTCTGGTAAGCAGTTACAGTGGTGAAGACAGTTTCTGGGAAGCTGAAGGTCTTAACTCCATCTCCACTTGGGATTGGCCGGGTGGGTGAGAGATCACTGCTGAAGTCCTTCCGGATCACATGGACCCGTGGCTGGTATTTATGCATGGAGTGCAGAATGATCTGTTGTGCGACAGAGAACAACTGTCACGCACTGTAACTGTGAGTCGCCTTGTGTGTGTGTGTGCGTGTGTGTGTGTGGACAAGGTTAGAACAACTGCCTCCACAAGAAGGCAAATGCTGAAAAACAAATATTGAACATTTTTTATGTACAGGAAACAAAGAAATCATGGAGAGGATGGTGTCAAAGAACAAAACTGAGGAACAGTGTGTGCAGCACTGAATGGGAGGATGTCAGAAGGACTGCATCTATCTGTGTTTGAAATGACCTTTTCTGAGCAAGAACATCAGATACATCAAGCCTCACGGTTTTTAGTGGTAGCTGCCACCTCACACCGTAAGACTCTCCTAAGAGCTCACGTTTTTTTTCAGGGCAAGTCGCCCCACCCAGTTGGACCCCCCCCCCCCATTTTTGAGTGCAATTACGTTGACCCGTATGGAACATAGACAAGCTGGTTCTGATTCTCTGTGTGCCAACAAAGAAGATGTACTTCTGTTTCGTAGGCCAGGTCATACTTGTTTCATATTTCATTATTTTACGATACAAGAAACCTGAAAAATTCCATGACTACACCATACTGGTCATTAGAATACCTTCAATCACATTAAAGAAAAGGGGAAAGAGTGATATATTGTGTATCGCCTTTGCATTTTCCTTGTTGCCATAAATCATCACCAGCAGCAGCAACACAATAAAACCAATCCCTGGCCAACTAAGGGATTGGTCACAATGCCAGAGATAAGACAGCAATAGAAAGGCACCATAGAAATGTAGATGTTTCAGCATGAAGACCATACAGGCCAACTTCAGATGTTTTGGCAATAGATCCCCAAGATCCTCTGTCCACCACGCACTGCTCACATTACAAGGGCTCCAGAGAAACACTTCATTGGGATAATGTGGCCTTTTCTGTTGTTAATCAGTTTTATCTTTGCAATAAGTTAGAGGGAGTAGGTGATGGTGAAAACAGACACTCCTCTCTTTATATTTTACAGCAAGGTAAAAAAAAAAGTCTAGTGCGCTTCTCTTCTAACAGAAATATGGTTTTAAAGGCTGTTTCACATGGAATATAAAGAGTACCGTATTCTATCCGGTTGTGTGACTTGCAGGGTTAGTGCTCTGTGTTATTCACAAGTTTATATCATGGATGCAAAAGGGTCTACACTCCCCAATGGGTGCAGAAGTGGAAAATGGAGGGAGGGAGGCCACTCACATGGCCCTGGTCATCCAGCTCATTGTTGGTAAGCTTCAGCTTATCAAAGCTGACCACCTGCCTCATCCAGGTGTCCCCAGATGCCAGAGAGTCGGGATGGATATAGACACGGGGGGGCACGGGCGAATCAGCATTTCCTGCCACCATCCACTTGGAGCTGTGGTATACATACCTGGAAAGCCAGGGAGAGAAAAGGAGACCAATCAGGGTCTGAAGGGCAGGAGAACATATTGAAAATGACCATTCAATTTCCCAAAGCCAGGAACATGAAGTAAGATTGAGAAATCAGTGTCTTAGTACTATATAGTAAGACTGACTGATGGAAAGAAAAGCTGAAAGTGTTCCTTTTGGAGAATGGGGAATATTTGAAAACAAACACCTCTATCCTCCTAAATACAGCCACCACCAGCTGTTAGCCTTTACATCTACCCCCATACCCCATGAAAACGCTTCAGATATGATCACCAGTGAGGGGTAAAACACAGAGGAAAATCCTTTCAGGGCCCTTGTTATTGCCCCCCTACCGCTGCAGAGAGTGCCAAGCTCTGCTTTATTTCCTGTGTAGGGGCGCCTGTTTGGGGTTAAGTGTCAAGCAGGGAAAGTGTTAAAGAAAGACCAAAGTGTAGCTTTAAACAGAGCGGGAAATCTGAATATCCTTCTTTCATCTCTTATAAATCTGCCATCTGGCAACAACATAACCAATAATGACATTCTCTTTGACAGGAAGTGAGGGGGCTGGTATAGTCCATGCACATAAACACACGTATGCACCCTCCCAATGGGTCAGTATCACATTCTCTGTCCACTACAGAAAGAATTAGAGTATATTTGTCATTTTAGCTAATATGCATGTGCCTCTAGTGTTTAAAGGGTTACTGGGGTGCCATGTGGACAACATAACATCCTTTTTATTTCTCTCAGAGGTCAGACATTATTAGGAATAGATCAGCAACAACAGGACACAATTTAAATGCCAGAAGAGAACAGTGAAGCATTCACATTGTGTTGTACAAATGAAATCTACTTCAGGTCATTAAAGTCCATATTTCAGTCATTAATTCTAGGATCCAGCTGAGCAAAAAGTAAACATTCTGGTGATACTAATGGCAGTCTATGACGCAATGGTTATAGAGGATTATGGGAAATATCTCTGCCAGGGAAAACATCCAATTTAATTTTTATAACTACATTTGGCCTCTGAAATCCTCCATGCGTTCTTAGAATCTCTACAGGGTTCTCTTAAAGGCTGACGGCAAGCTACTTTTGATTAAAAACTACACAGACCAGAGTCCAGCCCGTATATTCAGCTGTGCAGAGTCTGTTGTGTGAAGCAGTGACAATCAGAGAGCTCTTCACCACAGGAATGTTTGGGGCCAAACGGAAATAAAAATGCAGGCTTTAGAGCGACATTGCACGGTCCTTTCACATGCGACGGCTAAAGGCGTAACGCATTTATGAACTCTTGGCAATTTCGGGTTTTCTGCGTTTCTGATTTTTCCTGTTCTGTCATTAACGATGAACTACGCACCTGTATCTTTTGTTATCCACTGGCACTATATCCATCGCTATGTAGTATTGCTGATGGGGGTCCAGTCCCACGATTTTCACCCTCATAGCGGGAAACATCCTCCTGAAAACGAAGAATCGAAGTAGATGGAGGTGAAACAAGAAACGACAGTGACTTCTGGATTTTCATTTCACCACTCATACTCTCCAGTAGATGTACAGCGCTATGCTTTTGGGGAGTGTGTGAGACTACATCCACAGTTGCTCCAAACCAGATATTTTATATTTGTTTTATTTTAGTGATTTATGGACTTGTTGACTAAGCGAGTAATTATATTTATGTATCGACAGGTGATTCTATTTAAAAAACATGTCGAATGTTTTATTAAAAAATGAAATACAACCAAAAACAACGGCAATCATTATTTAAATATTTGATTACTATACTGTATATTTGTCGACGCACACTGAATGGCCTAAATGTGTAGTACGTCATAAGTCTAAAAATGATGTAGTTCCCTGGAGTCTGAAATCAGACCCTGGAGAAATGACTTTCGTTCTAAAAATGCTAAGAAATTCATTTAAAGTGTTCCATTTAACCTCGCCTTTTAGTTAGTATGTTTTTTATGTAATCCGCGTCCATAGTGCACGGGTATCCAGTATACAAAGGTGCTAAAGTGAAAGGGCGAAAAAATAAAATGTAGAAACTCGTTAAACATATTCCATAATAAAGGTGTCAGTTTTTACGCTAAGTGTTACGCATAGCAGGATAGCCTATATCTACATTCAGCGGTCCTGTATAATCCTACAGGAAAGAAAACGATGTAATTATAAGGTGCGAGCTGGCAGTTAACTGGTCTGTTTGGCAATCTGGACTAAACTGACTCTCGGCAATTTCAGCAATTTTCAGTGGACTTTGAAATAAACTTAACATTTAAGCAACGTTGCCATATTAAAATGTACGGCTGGAGTCGACAAGCGTTTCCAGTCAATTCCCCGCTGTACCATTTAAAACGTTGAGTTTTTTCATTAAGTATCATAAATCTTTCCTTTTGAAATGAAAAGAAAGAACTGTTTTTTCACTTTTCTTCTAAATTTAGAGGGTCATTATTAGTTGAGGCAAGTAATAAATGCGGCCTATTCAAGGAAATAACTTGTGTTATATAAGTTAAAGTAATTAAATCTTAGAGGTCACTCACCATTGTAATTCAAAAACAACATAAAACTCATTATGAATCTTAAAACTAATTATGAATTTAAGAGTTTCGGTTAATTGCCAGCAACAGGAATTATTATTATTATTATTATTATTATTATTATTATTATTATTATTAGGATCCGTTTCAATTCTCGGCAATAAAAAAGAAATTTAAGTCAGGTACGGAGTGTTTCTATGAATATTAACCATAGGACTATAGCATTTATAAAACACTAAATGAAAATTTAAAAGTACTTAAGAGCAATTATATTAAAATAGCAATACTAGATTCGTTGTATTGGCAATAAAGAAATGGGTGTTTTTAAAACCAAATTGGCCATAATTTACGAAATAATCGCAACTAATTCTCGCTCTTGTATTTTTCACATTTTAATACGTGAAGCATGTTTTAATAAGTTAGTAAGTCAGTTACTTTAAAAAACTGTATTTAAGGTTTGAGCGTAAAAACAGCCACTCTCGCAATTACAAATCATTGATATAACGCGCTGAGAAACGTACACATGGAAGTCATTTCCGTGACCAATTAAAAATACTTAATTAACAAACTTGTTAAATTAGCCATTTTATCGCCCAGTTTTGCACCATGATTATATAATACATTGTTCTCCAATATAAATTTAATGATTCCTAATTTTTTCCCGTTAGGGAGGAGGCTTTCTTCTCCTTTTACTTTAATGCAAATGTAAATACAAATACTAATGCTAATAATAATAATAATAATTTATTTGTCGCTTAAAATTTCAAAGCGTTATTTTTCGGGAAAGGTCAACTCCGTAGATTTATACATAAATGCCTGCATACATGCGCAAATTTATTTTATATATGGAATTTTCAAGAGTTATATATCGAGAAACATTTCTCAGAAATTGTTCGTGATTCGATTTCTTGAATAACTTTCTATTTGATGACGTCTGTCTTAGAAATAGCCTAGACTTTTGCACTAAAAGAGTGAGGCCATAGCCTGATGGTCAAGCCTTCGGAAGGTCGCTTCCAGGGACCGTTCACCAAGAGTATGTACCGCATATCGCTCACTGGTTGCAGCAAATTTGGTGATATGTATACAATGGCTTACCTGCCCGCTTTTGTTATTATCATCTCAGTGCCAATGTCGTGAAATCGCTTCCAGAGATCAGCACATTGTAGCTCCACCTGGATCTCATCCATAGACGAAAGGGTGGGTGGGTCGCAAGTAGCGGGGGTCAGATCAGAGGAGGAACCAAAGGAACAAGAGGACCTCTCAGCCAAGGCTTCACTGTCTGAACCCGGACTGGCCTCCGACTCTGAAAAGTTTATACAAGTAAACTTATTAAGAATCACGTGTGATAATTATATAACTTACTTGAAAATAAACAGCACTATGTAATTTTGTCTGTAAATGTATATAAAGCAATATTTCTGATGTTTATTGATTTGCCTTTTAACTTGATTTTTATCATAAAATTACCGAAGAACCGATATGGTCGTATTTGCTACGGAGTCCTGGGAACCATCTAAAATCAGCATTTTAAATACGTTTCTCATACCTATACATCATTTACCAATTTAACTCGGATATGTATAGGCCCACGTGTTATCTTTAAGATGTATTTGCGCATGGTTTTTCTTTGACAAGGCGCTGTAAGTTGGCCTCGTGGCACGCGCGCACAGTCATGTCAAACGTCCACACAAGTCGTTAGAGACACATTCTGCCCTACGTGTTTTGCCATAGAAATTATTTTCTGTTTTTTCAAGACTCCAGTGGCTCAGCGGCTCCTCCATTCACAGGGCTATATATATATATATATATATTCATATCCTGGCACAGTAAAGAATATTTTGAATATTGTATTAATTTTACAGAAATGATTTATAGGACAGGAGTTTTCACCAGTCAAATTTACTAAATGCATTATCAATTTTATCACCCGCCGATTTTATCACCTGGAATTAGTGGTAGGGGGTCTCGAGCTCTGGTCTATTTTCATTTGAGGCTCCCTGGTTTAAGAAAGGCAGAAAAATCCTGATTTAGAAGATAACAGGTTTGCAAATGAACAAATTTCCGTCATTTTCATTTAGCATTTTTCTGCAATTTTTAAATAATTGTCTAAAGGTTTCTGTCATTAAACAAATAGAGTCAAACCAAATTTTTTCTTCATCAAGATTTTTCAAATGAGCACAAGAAGGAGACAGCACATGCAGGACATCTGAGGGAATGAACGACAGCTAATGTGAGTCTAGATGCAGGTTCATCCTCCGCGACCATCTACATGTACTACTCATGCACCTCAAGGAGACACCAAGGCCTCTTCTAAGACACCTAAGTGGACCAGCCACACAGAAGCAGAGAAGGAAGAATCTATATCTCCTGGGAAGTTAAAACTTAGGCTAAACAGAGACATCTGTAAATCTGTCGCTGAACTGCAGGTGAACATGGCTGTGTAGGTCCTCATCCATTTTAATGTGCTATCACTTCATTCACACTCATCAAGGTGTCCACATTGGTTCTGTTTAACAGTGTAATGGTGCCAATTCTAGGTTTGTTCTGTAATGTGGTGTTACCCCACTTGATGGGTTCCAGGGCAGTAAACACCACCCTGGGTATAGACAGTAGCATGTGTTTATTAACCTGGCTCCTAGCAAGCTTTTCATTGCTACAAACATCAAGTTAACCCCATATGACCTAGCCAACCTCAGCCACCCTTTTTCGGGTTCTGTCCATGGAAATTATGTTTTTCAAAAATTAGTATTAACCTCATTGGGGGATCTAATGGCTTTAAGAATCTGTGAGGATAAAAACGGATAAAAAAACTATTTTGAGTATCAAACTCAGAATTTGTAACATGCAGCACAGTATAGTATTTAACCCTCAATTACTTCTGCACCATTCTGGCATGTTGGGTGAATACATGTAAAAATGGGGTCCCATGAAGGCAAAGAAGATCAAAACCAAACTAGCACAGGTCTGCTTAGACAGACATCCGTGTCACTGTATTGACAATTTCACAGTACACTGACCCTGGAGATCCGTTCATGTGCCACGAAAATAACCGGAGTTTTAAACTTAACAGTCTTGCCAATGCACACTTTCAGTTCATTGCTTTCCAGAAGTTCTGCTCAGCCATCCAAGTTCTGTTCCGACAGCTTTAATGAGGTTAGGGCACAATTATCCACTTTTCCCTTAACTGGCTTACAGATTTTTACAATTCTCTGAAAATTTCATCCAGTAATACCGATCAAATAAATGCAAATGCTTGATTGTAAACAATGCAGCAATCTTAATATTCTGAAATGGTCATCTGTTATTTTAAAAACGAGCAAAACCAAGGCATTTCTGTGTGCTGTTGGATTAGAAGGTGTAGTCATCAGAGCATAGAACACAGGAAATGGTGATCATAAATTAACCTTACAAAAACTGCCATAAAATGTGCTTAAATATGTACCTATAACAAATATACAAGATGCAAAAGATTTTAAATTTTTGTGCATTTACAAAGCCCTGAATCTTCCCCAATATAATAAATGAATATAATTGTATCACAATTCTCTTCTCAATACTCCAGACATTACAGTTCCAAAATGTTCTTCATTAGTTTATGAATACTCTTTTCGCTGACTTTTTATCAGAGAATTTTAATGTTAATCATGAAAGCAAGTTCTCCTAAGTGTGATGTACAGTATACTACACAATAATTATTGCTTAATTATAACTACAACTGAAATTTTGTAAAGTTCAGTTTTCAAATATTCACGGTTCAATATGTAAATAAGCTCAAAATCTTATTTTCTGAGCAGGGTAAGGGGAGGGAAGAAGAATGAATAGATTAATTACTGTATACACTATATTAAAACATACTAAGTGTCTGAAACCTAAGTAGAATATTTTAAAACTTTTTAAACTATAATTTAACTGTCTGTGTATTTTAAATGTGTTGTTTCTATAAATGTGATGTTCTTCAGGCATTTCTTTTAAATTGGAATCTTCCATTCAACTTCAGTGGTTTTTACTCAAATGCTTAAAATTTGGTGTGTAACTAAAATTGTTATAATATAATATAACGTGATTTATAACGTGTCTTAATAGATCGCGTCTGGACTTGGACCCTGTTTAGCCTATTTAACGCATAAAGTGGTTGATTAAAACGCACATATACTACATAACTCATTTATAGATATATTATTTCTCCAAGGACCAAGCACACTCAAATACCTTTACCTGTGTATCTACACTATATTTTACGTACATACGAATTGATTGATATAGGTAATTCGACAGGCTTATTAAGGCTATCGTTCATTATTCAGACAAGGAAGAAATTATGGAGGGTTATTAAGAATTCTCATCTTGATACTTGTGCAAAACGTTTATCTGCTGGTTCAAAATCTCACATATGAGAGAGTCTTTTTTACAAAGACAAAGACTCAGCCATTCTAGACAACCGCAGAGGCGAGCTGTTTTCAATGAGCGCAGGCCCTCGCTGTGCACGGAAAGGCAGGACACCCGGATTCCGAAGACGTCCCTGCCAAGAAACTTCATTCCAACGGCTCAGATCCAGGGACCTTTTCAATCAACTCCACACTCCGAAACAGCACGCCATTCCGCGGATGTAAACCGTCGTCGACCGAAGGCGCGCGTAAGCCTTCCACATATCTTGTGTCTACTGTAGCTTGAGCAAAGTAAACTCTACATCATTACCGAAGGAATCGTCGAAAGGAACCCTGGTCCCCCGCGTCAGATTCCCGCTGCGCCGGCGAAAGTGCGCGCTATCGTGAATATTCAGCGCTCACTGCCCTCTGATTGCGCTTTACGAGGACGTTGTATAGTCACATGCTTGCAGCACACGCAAAAAGAAAAGGATTCAAATCTTAACATTTGTGATTAAAGTTACAGAGTTCAAAGCATTTTGTTTCATTTCAGCCAAAAATTTTTTGAGGGCGAATAGTTCGGACAATTTTACAAAGCTTTGAAATTAACTGCTGTGAAATTTGCCATGGGCCAAATAAATTAAAACAATAATATTTTTATAATATAAGCATGCTTATTTCAAACTGGGGTGTTCGTGTTCTAGTTAGACTTGCATTCAACTTGCAACTGAATTTAGCATATATGCGCACGTGTGGCTACAGGAGGCTCTACCTGATGTACATTTACATCAATATAATTTTGAAACGCATTGATATAACGCAGTAACAAACACGGACAATAATATTAACAAATGACATTTGTGCGTGATCTGTTGGCATTGTAAACAAAATAATAACCTACAAAACAAAACTACCAACGGTGTCCATGGCGGTTAAAAGAAAGCTGATTATAAGTAACCGATAGAAAAGGTCACAGGTTCATAACCAAAAATTGTGTTGCTGTTTCTTTCCTCACACGTTTCTTTGTTTCTGTATTCTAATTTACCCAGTTTCAACAATTTCTCAGTACATGAGGTGATTTGTATTTTTTCTAGCAGTCAATTATATTTAAATTAAGAGTGACTCAAGTTACATAATAAACTCGATTTTTATATAATGAATTCAGAATAATGACTGTTCATTCAAGCGCTCATCTACCTTCACCGGGACAATATAGTTCACTCGTATTCAATCAGTTCCTGAGCTCAGTGTCAATTACATGACTGCAATTACAATTATTTTCCAGTCCGTTAAAGTGAATTAGCATCTCATCCCGTGTGATGAAACAGCCACTGCTTCGTAGTAAACTTGTTCTGTATGTCGGAAGGTGTTTTCAATATGTCATTTCAGATATTCCTGGAATCCTTTTTACTATCAGATTAACTACATTTATTTAATGTTTACATTAACCTGTTACATGGCAGAGCGTAATATATACTTTTGATTACATACCTAACCTGCACTAAGTGGAAATTAAATTAGTACCTACAGTAAGAATTCCAGGTGTTTAAACTGAATTGCCGCCTGACCTCTGGGTGTTTTCTGACTTTTTGCAATGTTTGTTATTTGTTTGTTTATAGGTTTCGGTTTTACAAAGTTTAAAAAAATATTCGTCAAAAGAGAAATTCCTATTTACTGGTGGCTATGTTTCGCCAAACCTTGTTTTGGTAGTGCGGTCACAGCAAACGTATATTGAATAGTAGGCTACATGCTGCTTTGAATGTACAGTCAGGTCGATGAGGCATATTCGTCAAGTTTTTGCTCATACGTGAGCCGGATCATTACTGTATCCTCAGCCATTACATTCTACCTAGAGGCCATGGGCCGTTAATTACAGCAGCTGTGATGAATGTATTTTTCATATTTTATTATAATTGCATTGAAATTAGTTTGTAATCTATGTAACTATGGATTACAATAACAGGCAGCTCAAATGTTAAAAGATGTATTATGCTCATTTGATGAATTTATGTGGTGGAGTTGAATGCCTACATTTTTACACATATATCGCCGTAGAGACGTTGCAGTTATAGCTAAAATATGTTGCTGCTATTCGTCAGTCATGATCTGCGTAGTTCGGCCTAGAAAGAAAAGGTCACATTGATGCCTGAATTTAAGACACAAAGTATTGACATCTGGTTCAAAGTATCGGTATTGATAATCAGATTTCCTATACATAACCGCTGGCGTGCGCAAGCGCGCACACATCAGTCCTGACATGTAAAAATAACAGAAAACCACTGGAAAGTTTGTAATGGTGTAAGGGGAGAAATTATTAAAGTGAATATAAAACGAAAATAACACAGACATAATTTAATCCGTAGACTTTTTATCTGATTATGTTTTATCTGATTTTAATTGATTCAGAATTTTAGTGCAATCGAATAAGCACGTGACATAATCCGTAGGTGCCTAAATACATTTTTTAATTAGCTGTATATTTGATTGCAGGTTCATTGAATATTCAGCTAATCTGGCAAAGCGTATTGCAACTGAACTGTTAATTAAGAGCCTGACAAATGGGTTAACGAAACTGTAAGCTCCCTGTGGTCGACTGGTATTTTCACAGTATAACAGCTGATTAATACCGATATTTTGAAATCATCCATAAAACAAATTAAAGCGAGTTTGATTGTTTCGTATGCCTAGTTATGGACTTTTATGGATCAACAATTAATTAATTTGAATGAATATTCATAACAGGTATTAGCCATGTATTTAAGAACAAAGCCTGGTAAAATTCGTGGTCATCTTAATGCACAGTTTTAAAATTATTGATACAATAATCTTATTGATACAATTATAATAATAAATCTAAGATAACTACAATAGTAAAGTTTGTGAACTATAATGGCAATCAAGCATCACGGAAAGTAGGGAAGAATAAAATAGTTTTTACATAGTATATGGCTCATTAAATGATAACGTACCACATACATATACACAACCGTTTTTGATTTGAAAAGTCCCTTTTACAAGAAACAAATTTTAAACTGTGTATTATACACTAACCGGGGTCCATATCCAGACAATGTGCCGAATCCACGCTGTCGCCCAGCTGTCCGTTTGTTGCAAGGCTAGCTATGGACAATTCCAACTCTTTTCCTTCCCAGCCGCGCAGTTTCCTCTTCTTGTTTGTCCCGATCAGAGCTTCCACCGAGAAGGCGTGAGCTCTCGAACTCAGAGCGGCGGCAGATCGCCTCCTGTCACTCATTTCTTATTTAGCAATTCCAACCAAGGAAAAAACGTTTTGCAAAAAGAAAGGCGGTTGAGAATGTGACACGGATAATGATTAAAATAATAATATGTCGCGATATAGTAAAAAAAAAAAAAAAAAATCCAAACACTAAGTCTAGATAGCGGCATTAAACTTCATGGGTGCTGAGTTGACATTCTTCCGCTCGCTGGGACCTCAGACAACTTTGTTGTGATGGTGCCTGTGTCCCTCCTCTCTGCCTTCCTCTTCTGTTTCTTTCCCTCTTTCAGTCTCTGATTGATACACACTTCTGGAGAACTTTTCCGAGGCAGTAAGCGCAACCCTCTCTCATCCCTTGTCAGATCTTACGCGTCCAATAAGAACGGCGAAAAGGGAAAGATCCAAAATATGTCCTCCAATGGCAGAAAAGTGTAACAGTAACTCCCACGCCGAGACCTTAAACTGGACTATCGCTACAAGACATTCTGCACCAAATTAACTCCGGACAGAAAGCGCACACTGTTAAATGTGCTTACTGTGGGAGATACTATGAGTAAAAACTAAATGACATCATTTAATAGAAGCTTATAAAGAATTTAAATGCAACAAAAATATGCTTTAAACATATTTATGTAAATACATGTAATGTAAATGTGAATATAGTTTACAGGATGTGTAAATGAAGGCTTTTTTAAGATTTTTCTTATATTCTAAATACATAATAAGCGAAGCGAAGTGTTAAGAAAAGCCAAACGTTAATTCGAATTGAATTTTTCTGTGCGTTCTTTATACGTTCAGCTTTGTGCAAAACCAGATAAACTCATGAGTGTATTTTAGCTTACTGCAATTATCAGCTTTGCCTCAATCTGGGAGATTTATAATTATTTCTTGAAATGTATTATTGTACAGCTACTGATTTTAAACTATTTTGTAACTGGTTTCTTATAGCTTTTATCATATAATCTCACCTTGATCTTTTCAATATAAAGCCCCTACGTAGTTGGGAACACTTTATGAGAGATGATTAATTATAGAAGAAACAGAACAGGTGGCTGGATGTAATGAATAAAAAATATGCAATAGTTTAGGAAACCGAACTATTAATTGCGTATTAGTGCGTTCGGCGTTGGAACAAAGTTTCCTGACGGTGCTGGAAGCAGCGTTTGGATTCAGTTTAGCACTATTTCGACCATAATTTACTTAATAAACAGCTCAATGACCAAGACAGATTGAGTGATGTTTACTACCTGCTTTATCATCAATTTATTATCAGGATTATGATGATTATTAGTAGTGGTAGTATTATTGTTATCTGCGCTGTGCGAATCTCCAGAACATTACAGAAATCACTTTTTCACCATGTACCAGTATTTACTGCCATTAGGTTATATTTAAAAGAAGAACAACGCATAGTAATTATTTAAAGTCCTATTAATTGGTTGCTGTCGTGAAGCACAACAACCCTGCTGTTAAACAGACCTGGCTTATTTTATTATGTATTAGGTAATTATGTTATTTCAAATAAATGATATACGACAATATAGATTGCATGACAGCACTATAAATACTGCAAATATTTCTGCTTTCCTAAATCACTTTTGCATGACTTAAAAGACACGGCTTTGAAGGCAACGGGCAAAAATGTCTAATTACAGTGCGTTAGAAAATACAGCGCCTTTCATGGGAATGCCAACATTGCAGACAATACCACCTGCTCGGTGTTTTTTGGAATGTTATTTGGCGTCTTGTTTTAGTACAGTAATAGCACCGCGTTCTCGCAAGCGTTCAGCTGTTTAATACCTGCCTGCACCATTTCGGGCTATTTCCGAATTTTCACTGACTTGTCGAAATAGCGCGGAAAATAACAAAATTGTGTGTTTTATATGATGTTTTGACTCTAGTAGTTAGACCGATAATTTATTAAAGTGTATTAAATATCACATGCCGTGATTATGAATACAAATATCCGAGCTAGGAATAGGCCTACATGCATGGAGAAAAAGCTCAGCTCATATAAAGCAAAGCATCTATAATAGCTTTCGAAATATATAAATCTGAAGAAAAGTTATATTTTTGATTAACAATTGGCTTATAGAATAATGTATACAGAGTATTAACCTAACTTTAACTGCCCTTAATTTTGTCCCCGCCGAAGAGGAAGTCACCTTTGTGGCAGGCTGTTCTTAAACAAGAAAAGCTTGCGAACGCCTCCTGTCATCAGCCAGTTAAGCACACTGGTGGAGAACGACGATTTGATCAAAGCACATTGCAGCAGGGAATCAACGTTACGTTTATTTCAGTTGGGTTATATGTAATACGTATGTCTAAATCGAGAGATCCATACGATTTTGTAGTTTCTGAATGCTGTATATGGGCATCATTTCATTTTATAGCAATGATCAATTGATAAAATTAAGAAAAGCACCTTATTACGTGGCAGTGTCAAGTACGGTATTTCTTAATAGTTCAGTTTGCACATTTGTTCCACGTGAATAGTATAAATATATTACGTCTTTTGTAGATATTCTCTTAGTAACATTAGAAGAAGAGGTGCACTTCAAAAGTTACATAAAAACAGCAGCAGGCAACCATACATTTTATACATCTTTTAAAAGCATGGGACCCGCGATCTTTTCCCCCTGACAATATACTACTTAAAACCCTGTTCGAGTGAACTAAATGCATTCTTGTTTTGTAATACATTGCATGGATTCAGTTTGATCAGATGTCTTCGGACATGGCAAATAATAACGGAGTATGTTCTTTATAAACTTCTAATTGTCGCATATTACAAGGGACAATAAATCGCATAGGTTCATCATGCAAAAAATCGTCCCAAATTACCTGTCAGTTAAATGTAGCTATACCATATCCGAAAGCCATGTACAATTACAATCAGATTAGTTAATAATGTTGAGGTTGATGACGGCACGTGTACTGTATAATTGCCGAATGTTGACAGTCTTCTATACTCGCTGATGTTTTTGTAACGGACAAACAACGTGGCATGCGGCAGATCGCACGATTAACCTTTCCACGTATAACTACCCGGTTCATGACCGTCTTTTCGAAATCTAAAATAAAAGTATGACTGACTTCATCTGGAGAATTTTGGTGATTAAAATATAATTGGCTCTCCCTCGTTCATTCATAAATGGTGTCGTTAGCACGTATACGCTCAGGGACAGAATGACATTATTACAATAGCAGGTGTGCCAATCGTTAGAAACCAACCACTACAATTTCAGCGTAAGAAAGCTGAGTATTCCTTAGTTTCTTAAACCAGCTAGCTTTGATACGTCGACAAGAGTTGTCATATTAACACGCCATTACTTTCGTGAGCAAACACGATTTCCCTTAAGTATCTGAGCATTTTAAATATCGTGCAAAGGGATTTCTTCCCAAAAGTATTGTGCAAATTAAGGGTTTTGCTCCAATTGAAACAGCAGTTCTTCCTCATCCAAAGAACTAGTTACAAGACACCACCGCAGTACTTCAGTCCTGCATGGATGATGAGCACATTTACATTCGTCTTTGATAATATGCTTATACAGAGGAAGGATTCTTTCAAACAATTTCACTGGGTTCTTCAGTAATTGTAGCTTATTTTTTCTAACAAGCGCCGATTAAGATTTTCTGCAATTACACTCGCAGTATAATTCTGCGTTATTTACCACAAGTTCCTCAATCTGAGTAAGATTCGCAAGCTTGCTCGTGGGCATTATGTATTAGCGAATTTGATTTTAAATTATTTTTTATTTACATGTTTATTATTTTAACATTTATGTTAACATACAGGTAAAATCTTTACTTTTACTTAGAACCTATTAAATTGCTAAGACATTTAAAACAAATACCTTGCTCATGAGAAATGAATATTTTATTCTGATCTAAATGTTTTAAAGTACCATTAAAGCCCTCGAATGTATCTTTAATGCCATAATTCGAAGATTTGCTCATCGGTCATTATAATGATTTTGAGGATCCATTTTGAACCAGATGTTGAAACGATGAATTTGAGTTCCTGTGCGGAAATTTCCTGAGGGTATTAGAACAGATCCACACGTGGAGGTTTAAAGGGAAATCTTCGGGTGGCGACCGAGGAAATATAAAGCATGCGAGCAACTGTAGGACGTTGGTTTGAATGCCCGATCGGAGGCCACCCTTGTATAGCGGAACGGATGTTTTACTGGACAAATGAATTATCTGGGTAGAGTACGCCAGACGAGCCGTATCGTCTGAGAAAATAATGACACGGAATTTAGGCAAATGTGATTTCAATCTGCTTTGACAAATATGCATTTATTCATTTGTTTTGGGAAAAAAAAATTGTTAAAGCCAAATCAACCACACAAGACAAAAACAAACCAACCGCATTAAAGGGATGGATGACAAAACAGAAGTAATTGGGTAAGCGTTTTTTCAGGAAATGTAACATCTATTATGCAAAGAACCAGATTGTAATACAGATTTCCGGTTCATGTCCTATGTCTGGAGTATCTCTACAGTTTCCCAAAGCAGGCTCTTTTCACCAGGCGCCTCCAAGCAGCACTATATGCTATACACGCATGCATATAACGTATAAAAGCTCCCGGGAATGGAAAGACGTGACAATTTAAGGAAGACACAGAGAGCTACACTCTTCAGAAAACGCACACTGTGAAATAAAACAAATAGGATATGAATAGCCGAGCACGCCGATGCTAGGAACTCGTTTCGGGGTTTGACAGAAAGATCCTGTGGGGTGCAGGTTCAGGCTCAGGCTCCCTGTTTACGTGGTCCTGTACCCGGACCCTGAGCGGAGTGCCAGTGCGAACCACGGAACCGGAATAATATTTTTGTAACCGTTGTCTGCCTCTGGCACTTCGGGCCAAGGTCCACAGAGAAAACGAAGTGTTTCACAGTCTGTCATTTGTCTACGCAGAGAGACTCGAGTTTGTGTTCCTGCTGCCGAGGGAGAGCCGCTGAACAGTCTTTCAGTCTCTCAGTGTGAACAAACTATAAGCAGTTTATATTATGTCTATAATATGGAACTGGGTTTTTCAGCTTGGCGTGGTCACAAACTTGACTCTTTTTGTAGTTTCCCCCCAAAAAATTCCTACAAACAACGCAATTTTGCTGGTATCCGTTTGACTCGACAGGGGAATTGTCACCGGCAGTCGCCCATCGGAATAAGAGGGAGCCGCCTGGATGTAGGGGTACGCTGCAGCCCAGGTACACTTAAAACCAGCATAAGGGATGTGCATTCAGTATCACCTCGTGAGGAAATACAAATTCTGTAACTGCATACGTGTTGTAGCCTGCGGTAGTTCACTGCGCTAAAAGAAACCATGTGAAATAATGATTACACAGTTTTCACTGAACTGAAGCATAACTTTTTGCCTCCATAACCTTGAATGCATAAGGCCGGGTCGAAGCGAGAAAAACATGGACGACTGGTACAGCCCATAAATTTAACACAAACACGAACAGCCTTTAATTAAATCGGATTTATTTTTCCTTTCGAAAAACTAATGGTAAGGTTATCGGTTAAAATGTACAAAAAACTGATGCATTTGAAGACCCGTGATATGAAATACTATTAATCAACTGCCCTGCAAGACATTCCATATTATTTAACTTCTATAAAACAACGTAATAATACGACTATTAAAACTACCACAATTTAAACAAGAGAACAAGCCCAAGCCCTTCACACCTGTACCAAACTTGAAAATATTCATTAGACTAGAATTGTGGCCCAGGTAGAATTCATTACTGTTTTCTTTCACTGGCTAAGATGTATCGAATTGACCATCATTGTCATCATGGCTTAAAGAGATGTGGTTATGTTTTGTATCTCAAGAAACACCAGTCTGCTGGAGCTATAAGGTATAAGGGGGTAGATGATAGTAGTACCCGTTGTCTAGGTGTATGCCACATTTGTAGATCCTATGGTTGGCCCTAACTTTATAATGGACAAAGCTAATCTATCTTTCTAGCACAACACACTGGCTTATAGAGAGGTCAAATCACTGCGGGGTGTTGGAGAGAAGGGACAAAAAAAGATGTAATACTCATTTTATATTTTCTCAGTTTGTTAGAAGGCTGTGCATTGAAGGGTTGCAGGCTGACAGAAAATGCTCAGATTTCTACCAGATAATGAGAAAATGATTTGCTCTGATCCCGTAACCTACAGTACAAAAATGCTCCGTACATGGCTGAAGTTCATCATTCTCCAATGGAGATAAAACATTTCAGTTCAAAAAAGGAACCTGATCCATTCCTGTGCAATATTTAGGAGGCCAGGATACTTTGATAGTGGATCAGTCTGTCATTTAAATGGTAACACAGTTATAAATACAGAAAATGCAAGAGAAATTTGACAACCCTTACCTTGTGTTCAAGTAATGCATGAACTGATATGTAAAAACTAAGCAAAATAAAATTAGTTTTATTCATACTGTGTAATACCTCACATTGATTGATGGAAACTTAGAACCATTACAGTGTGTTAGATGTTTTACTCTTAACCTGAGTGCCTCGACCAGCCCATAACAAAGCAATTCAAGCCCCTTGGCCCTGGAGGCTACGTAGCAAAATACATCTGTCAATTTTTCCATTCGGTTTTGTTATTCAGAGCAAAATTGGAAGCAAATTTTTCTTTGTTTCCTACCTACCTAACTGTAAAGTGGACACATTTACACTAGTTCTAGTTTAGTTCCTGTAAAACAAGTGCAGAGTTCTACTAATTTGAAGTTTGTATAAGATGTTCCAACAAATCAAAGCTTAAGCACAATGTAAACATTCAGTGTCCTTTGTTCCGAGTCTATGGTTCATGGGAAACACTCAGGTGTGAATGTTCTCTTTCAGGTACAGCCACACCCAGCTCCAAATTATTCAGGAGAATCCAACTAATTTTTGGACCTGTTTAAGAAGTGGGGCAGCCAGTTCCCGGGCCTGATCAGCTCCATGCTCCAGAACAGACTCGAGGTAGGCCGAATCAGCACGGAGTTTCTGGATCTGGTCCCGGATGGGGTTCAGTTTCTGGACCACGGTGTCCGCCACCACCTGCTTGTACTGGGCCGTCTCCAAACCCCTGGCCTGCTCCACCACTGTCTCCACACTGAGGCCGGTCACCGCTGCATGGATTGCCACCAGGTTGGACACTCCTGGCCGTCGCACAGGATCATAGGTCACCTCTGACGTGAAGTCCGTCACTGCCTTGCGGAACTTTAACACAATGTCCTCCGGAGAATCAGTGAGATAGACCGTGGCCAACTTCTGGGGGTCGGACTTGGACATTTTGGAGATGGGGTCTCGGAGAGATTTTACTTTGCTCGTGGAACCTAAAGCCCAGAGAGCGGATTAGATTAAATGATGGTTGAGGGAAACAGAAAAACTGTTAATCAATCATAAAAATCATTTAAAACCTACATCATTTTCATCGATGAAGCAATGACAGAAAATCCAGAACAAAACAGGCTCAACAAGCACTAAGATACAGAGAGAAGCTTTCTCACCTCCCAAGTTTCAGTTTCCATGGTAATATTAACGATTGTGGCAACTAGTGCAGAGGCTCTAATGACAGTTTCATAATGGCCTTTTTACTGATATGATTTTAAACGTGGGGGCCAACAACCAACTGACATGTCGGCCAAGGCTCATCCTTTTGTCTGTGCTGCAATTAGTCCCCCGTGCACGTGATGAAAGGAAGGCCAAAGCAACCTTCTGAACATGAGCAATCTGTGCCAAATGAAGATGGATGTACCGTGTCCATCGAATACAAGAATCAGGCCAAGAATCAGATTATCATACAATTTAATCACAAAACTTTTTAAATATGAAGAGATTGGAATAAATGATGAAGTGGTCTTCTCATCAAAGCTCTGCTGCATGCTTCACTGGAAACCATACTTTCCTCTAATGCAGATAATTGCAGGACACTAAAGTGCATGTGTGTGCATCTTCGTACGTGTGTGTAGATAGCGTAGTAGTGCATGTGCAAAACTCACTAAGTAATGCCTGCGGCTCAGTGAAGAACTGTCCATACTGGTTGTTGAAGATACGTGCAATGTCCTGAGCTAACTCCAGGTGCTGGACCTGGTCCTCCCCGACCGGGACATGAGTGGATCTGTAGAATAAAAGCAGAGCAGAACTGAAGCAAAAAGCGTCAAAATGGTGAACCCAGTTGGGGAGGGCCAGGTGCAGTCCCTGCATTTTTTTGGGGACCGATTACTGTCACTGCAGGTACACTAGGCTAATGCAGGTCTGAGTAGAGCAAACTCTTATCTGGTAATGACCACCCTCACCTATACAACAAAATATCGGCAGCCTGGAGGACAGGATAGGTGTACAGACCCACACTCCCCTCGTTCTTCTGCTTGGTCTTCATCTAGGACAGGGTGAGTGAAGATTGAATTTTAGCTGACAGACACACTGAGCCATGTAAACGAAAATGCTGTTAAAGAAACAACGACTGCTTAGGTGGTCTCGTGCCTTTTGTGATGTTGCAAGAGATCGCTGCTGTTTCAGGTACAGTACTGTGCAAAAGTCTTGAGCCACCCCTCATTTCTTCATATGTTTCCAAAGATCCAGACTTGTATTTTTAATGTAGCCTTGAGGAATAGTTCTCCAGGCTTCCTGAAGGACTTTCAAAGTTTCTGACTCTCATTTTCAGTCCAGTCTCTGTACCTGACCAGTTTCAGAGGAATGTTCTTTGTCTGTTAAGCCACACAGTGACCTACGTATGAATCATTCAAGCATAACAAAGCCATCTAACTTAAGGCATGAACCAGTGAAGAAACAGGTGCAGATGATTACAGATGATCAGGTGATGTTGCAATAAATCACTGTACCTATTGTCCCGTTTTCCTAGCAAAATGTTAAGAAATGATGGGGTGGCTCAAGACTTTTGTACAGTACTGTATGTTTACATGTAACTTTCTGTATCATCCTCATAGCATAATCCAGGGGTGGCCAACATAATGTTGATGAGCCACATGTGGATCTTTGCGTTTACTTTTACGGTTTTTCTATACCATCATGACACATACAAAAAGAAAAACAAAAAAATGAACAGGAGCCAAAGACAACCCCCCACCTGGAGCTGCATGGTTTTCTCACCCGAATCTTTGGAGCAGCCCCACAATTCTCGCAATGCTCCCCTTGCATCTGTCAGGACCTCAAACCATTGGCCATCCATCGTATTACCAGTTTTCATTTTCTCTCTCTCTGTTGATCGGGTTACTTCTCATGGTCAAAAGACCCATGGTTTAAGTTCTGCCTGTCAAGCAAGTCCTTTGTTACTTGAGCTAGGCTTCAGACATACAGTAGCCCAGTGTGCTAGATAATCAGTTCTGGAAAATGGACCGAATTTCCTTAAGAACTCTACCCATAGATCAATGTGGTCAATGTGATTCATGCCACAATCGCCCATCTCTTACAAGTGTTGTTCATGCAACTTTTTTCCCATCAAAACTTCTTCATTCTGTGTTTTTAGTGTAAGAGTGGCGTCCTTCTTTCAGCCAGTGGTCTACGGTTTCACTCCTGGTTATGAAAATAGCTTCTGTGTACTTCAGTATCAAATGCCGAGGTAAACTGCTTTGAGATGGCAATATTAAAAACATTTGTCATCCTATTAAATAGATATGCAAGGAGGCCATTGGGGGATAGAGCTGTTAACCATTAATTGAGAGAAAAGTGAGAAGAAATAATGAGGTCTCTGATAACAGGAGGGCATTTTTTAGCAGAGGTAAACAAATAGCTTGGATTTTAAGCTTTATTACCTTTAATCAAATAAAATGTGATTTCGATCAACCCCGTTAAGGGAATTGGCCATGACACATGAGTCTTGAAAACAGCAGTGAACAGTGATATTACATCATATTGAGCTTCTTTTCTCAAACTGATTTATTTGAACTCTTGCCTGTTCTATAAAATAAAAAAAACAGTTTTTTTGCTTTTTACTTTGGTACAGCAGACAACGTCTGGACAAATGTGCTTTGACGTCTCATTAATTAGTTGTTTTGGAGTGTGCATATTAATTAGATTATAGTTAATTTCCAGTCTTGCTGTTCCTCAGCAGGGATGTGTTGTGAGACTTGCTGGGGAAGTGGTGGTGAAGGGGGGGGGGGGGGCG
>JAACJT020000030.1:501116-517054 GCA_009936485.2 Gymnarchus niloticus
GTAACCTGTCTCACCCGAACCTATACTGTATGTGTAACTTGTCTCACCCACACCTGTATGTGTAACCTGTCTCACCCGAACCTATACTGTATGTGTAACTTGTCTCACCCACAGCTGTATATGTAACCTATCTCATTGACACCTAACCTGTTTCATCCATATCTGACTGTGTGACTCCCTGAACTGCTTCATCCACACTAGTTTGTACAGTGTATCCTACGATCGTAATACTGGTCAAGAAATGCTTCTAAAGCTCTCCAATTTTTCTGTGCCAGAACTAAGTACAGGCAGCACTGATAACAAAATAGAGCTGCTGAGGGTATGAGGCTTGATTTATGCCTCTCCCCCCATCTCATGCAGATTGGGAGGGCTCCCCATTCTTCCAACATCCTCCCACTTCTGCTGTCATCACAACTCTCATTCCACCATCCCAAAAGGAACACATACTATGTTTGTGACAAACATTGATTCAGGCTGGCAGCATAGTTTCAGTCTGTGTTATGCACCAGTTAAATCTGCCGTAAGTGTGGCAGTGGCCTATGGTCGGCAGTGGTATTAGCAGTTAGCATTCTCCAGTAATCTCTTCTGGACCCCAGACCTGCTTGCCCAGTCCAACACTCCTCAGTAATACCACAGCTGTAAAGATGTACAGGAGGCAAACATCACCTTGAGTTTATCCATCTATCTAACTGGAATATAGAGGACTCAGTACTCAGTATAACACTATGGCACAATTCCACTTACCACAAGAGATTACAGAACATATGATACTCATTACCACAGTGTGACTTTACCCATGCCTAATAAAATGCAGAACACTCAGGACTCAGTTCAACTGTATAGAATGATTCAATACAACTCATGAGACAGAGGAGCACTCAGTACATTCCTATGGATAGACTCCATTGCAGTACTCATTTTAACACTATGGAATGACTACATCGAACTTAGTACCTTACAGAACACACCGTATACTGTACAATCCATAGCCTGACTCTATCTAGTGCACCAGCCTAGAGAACAACTCTGCAAAGTGATTCTATCAATGTCAGGTTATTGACATAGGAAATGTCCATCCATTTTCTAATCTACATCTCCTGTAATAATAATAGTAGTCATTACTTTATTAATCCTCATAGGGAAATTCATCTAGCTCTTTTTCAGTGCACAGGCAGCCAGTGTCTGGTACCCCTGGAGCAATCCTGGTTAAGGGCCTTACTCAAGAGCCCAATGGTGATAACAATACCTGCCGGCTGTAGGAGTTGAACCTGTGAACTTTTGATCACAGGCACAGATACCTAACCCATACAGCTACACCATCTCCCTATGCAGGAGCACCTGGGTCCTATGCCAGGTAGCCTAGGGCTCAAGGTGGGAGACACCCTGGATGGGGTGCCAACCTGTTACAGGGCACAGTTACACATGGCCATGTATCTAATGTCACACTATGGGTAATTTATGAATGAAAATAAGACAAAATCACATGTTTTTCGATTATGAGAGGTAACCCACAATGTATGAGGAGAACATGCAAAGTCTACACACAGAATACAGGTAGGATTTGAATCCTTAACCCTGCAGATATGAGGCAACAGTGCTAATCACTGAACCACCATGCTTCCCCAGCACCAATCAAATTCACCATATCAGCATCACTTAAGCCCCACCCCCCCATTTCCATCCCCCGACTCCACCTCAGTTACTCCACAGATGGAAAAGTAAAAGCCTGATGAACACATTCTGTATGAGAGCCCAGCTATAATTATGGTGCACAGTATGCTGTAAGTAGCAGCAGCAGCAGGGGGACTGTCAGGTGGCCTCGCTGTACGATTTACACTCCCTGCCTGAATAATTAGGCCCAGAGCATCCCCGCCCACCACTGCATGGCTCTCTCAACTGAGGCTAAACGCAGCTCCTCGGAAATCCGCAGATTTTTAAAACAAACCGAAAATATCTCACATGGCCCGTTTATTGTCATTAGTGGTGTCTGTGTAGTGGTCACAGCAGCACAAAAGTCACCATCAGCGGAAGACAAATGTCATTAACCTCTCCACCATGATCCTGTCTGTGGCCGAAGAAAGGCCATTAATGGATGTTTGTCTTCTGAGGCCAAAAAAGATAGAATCTTAATTAACATATTTTTGGGATTTCTTTTTCCTTCAAAGAAATTGTTTCTTTTTCTGACTCCCTTTCAAAATAGATGATCATCTGCTTTTTTTCAAATGACAAGCAGTAGGTTTAATTTGAAAGCAGAACGACACCCCAGTGTCCTGTCATTCTGCACGCACAGAAACACAACAACCATTTTGAAGGTCTTCAGAGTTAATTTTGCAATAGCATTTTTTGGTAGGCGGGATGAGAGAACATTCAAATGTCATAAAGTAGTTATAATGATGTTAAAATCAATATTGCCAAATTTGGGGGTGAAGTTTTGCTTAGAAGAGATAAACCAAAAGGACAAACAACAATGACAAATAATAAGCATATTAAACAGTGCCACTAAGAACTTAGTCAATCTGGTTCCCTTTTGTCAATGTTCAAATGTTAAGTTGTGTTTTTTCTGGGCAAATATATAGATATTGCCCAGATAAATGGCCTTAAACATTTTCTTGGACTGTCTTAGACCTTTGTACAGTACTGTAGTTCCTCTATTAGGTCTGGACAGGAAGTGATAATGGCCAGAACAGGAAGCAGTCCAACAACCTCACTCTGACTCAGTTGGTGCTGCTAATGAAAATAAAGCCAGGGGTCAAGTGCACTACTCCGTGCCTGAAGTGGGCCTGTAAAATATTGCTGTACACTCCAATGAACCCGTCACCTGAAACTTCAGCCATTAAGGCCTCATGTCTGCCTGTCACCTTGAACAAAGCCCTGGGGCGCAGCAAAAAACAGCCCCGTAGCTCTTTACTGACACATGGCCTTTTTTGCAGCTGTGAGGATGAGAAAACAATGTGTAGCACTCAGCCAGTAAGGGTGTCTTTGAAAAACTGGCATCCGAGTCTGAGTTCACCAACCATAATTGTAACCAAGATTCCTGGAACAGTAATTGGTGATAACCAATATTCCCTCATCAATCAAGACTTTACTTCAGCAGGTACATAAGTAAGCCTGACATAAATGACGGGGATTTAAAAGCTATAGGTACCTTCTGCACACTGGACAACACCTACAAGTATCCTGCGGTTGGCACTGAGAAGCACAGCGATTGGACATGAATAGCGTCAATCTGAGGCAGGGGGTGGGTCTCAGCTGACTGTCAAAAAGGGTACTTTGCAACTGGTTATCCAGTACCACCCCTGCACAGTTCTTGTGCCTTTCCTGTTTCTGTACAGTTCCTGGTTTATTACTGCAGTTTCTATATGGTGCATGTGATGTTGTTAATGTTACATAATTGAAAAAGAACAGCGAGACTCATTGTTTTGCTTGTGTTTTTTGTTTCTGACAAGACCCAACTCCAATGCAAGTTTAATAACCAGAACAATAAATTTCCACAAAAAAAATTGTCAGGCCATGTATTTTAATGCTCAATGAGATGTATTGCTTGTGGTAATCGTAGTTTCATCACCTGTTTGGGTCACAGGTGCCGGGGGGCCAGAGCCCAGCTCACCCCCCTTTCACCTTTCCATCTGACCTGGCTCGTAAAGCAGTCATTTTACTGCCGGAGCCTGTGCCCCATTCCCTACAGCGCAGGGCAGGCACTGGAGGAGGAAGAGGAAATGTACCTTTCACATTGCATTGTGAACGAGGTCTAAAGATGTTCAGTTCCCTGGCTAGCAAGCAGCATGTAGGTTTGAACAGTCTGTTTGGAGCTGAAGTCTACATTTCATCATTTTATTCCTCAGTGGGCACTTCAATGTAAACTATCAGTTTATGCTTTTATTGGTTTTATATTCCTTTTCAAGTAAGATATTTATTGGGCCTACAGAAGCAGAGTCCTTTATTTATTTATTTCCCACAGAACATATTGTGTTTTTACTAAAATTACTGGACTAATGTGTCTTGCTCACCCAAAATTTAAATTTGTGACAATCAGGTCCTGAAAATTGTAACACATTAAACAATTATAGAATAGTCATACTTTATTCATCTTCATTGGGAAATTGGGTAGTTTTCGCATATCCCATTTTGCTTTCCATAACAGGTGAGAGCAGGGTCAGCAAGGGTCCCAGGCCCCTGGAGCAATTAGGGTTAAGAGGCTTGCTCAAGGGCCAAATGGTGACATAGTTTCTTTGCTAGTTGTGGAATTCAAAGCAAAAATCTTCCAGACACCATGTCATGCCACCCCAATTATGTATCTATTAAAAAGCAAATTTAATAAAAACTTCCAGACAACATGTAGAACACATGTTTTTACATGGACAATAAACAAATGGAAGGCAATGGCATGCTTATTGAATTGAATTGATCAACCGAAGAAAACACTTCAAAAATAAATCGCACTTGAAATAACTTTTTTACCAATCCGCTGCGAGTTGTCAGAGCCCTCTGCTGGTGCAATATGGAAATGCACCATCAACGTCGTCTTCCACGTCCCCCTTAACCATCAGTTTTGTTTGCTAAATTCGTATAATGAGGCTATGTCCCCTGACACCGCAATACTGCCCGTTCATTTCACCGTAATGAACTCTTCATGAGGGTATTATCTGTATACAAGATTGCGATCATTAAGTTAGCTGTCAGCTCCTCTTAGAGCTGTCCTGGGAGTCCTAGTGAATACAATTTCAGAAATCTTCAGTCTCGGCAGAAACAAAGATAAAATTGTCAGCCACAAAGGCCTCAACATTAAGTCTTTGAAAATACAGATGCATTTCCTTCAGCAGAATACTGACACAATACAAGAAACTCATTGTACATATTGAACACACTTATACATAGGGTTGGATGATAGATAAATAGATAGATAGATACTTTATTAATACTTTAAAGGAAATTCAAGCATTACAGCAGCAATAGTAACACAATATTACACATACTGTCATGCCCTGTCTCCTAGCCCTCCTGTTTCTTCCGTCATGTGGGACTAATGAGCCACGCCTGTTTAGAGTTTACCCTCATTTCCATCTCCAGCTGCCTCTCATTTGACCCCTCGTTAGTCATGTATAAAAGTGCTTCCCAGTCTTATGGTCCCTAGTCCAGTCATTAATGTTGCTCCCATGTGTTGCCTGTGGTCCTGCTTGCTTGGCCTTCCTGGTTTGATTCCGTATGATCTGGCTTGTTTTCTTGTAAGAAACCCATTTTGTTTATTCCACACTTGCCTCCAAGTCCTTCCACTCACACACAGACAATTACAAAAACAAAGGATAAAAAATTGTAGGTCACAAGTCACTGGACTGTACAATAGTGATAAGCAGCTGTACCAGTGCAAGAATGGTATGGAACAGTCATCTGTGCAGGGAGCAGTGCAAGTTCACAATGACCATGCAGAGTGAAGTGTTAGCAGGACTTCAGTCATACATAGCTGAAATGCACATTTGAACTGTTTAAACATTGTGTGTTTTGTATTTCTCGGACATTTTGCACAGGGCTTCTGCAGTTCTAATTAAAAAATATTTTGAATCAGAATTTTGTAGTGTATACCTAAAAACACTGGGGTTTACGTTGTACCCTACAGACATTTCCTCCAACTGTCTCTTGTTTCACGGTCTGGTAGCCAGCGTGGGAGCATCAGATTACAGTGTAAATTCTGGGCTTAGTATTGGCCTCCTGGAACAAAACCAGCTTATTAATATCTGGTGAGATGTTTTCATTCCAGCTCAGCATTTCAAAATAAGTGTCACTTTACTCTGCACAAATAATCAAGTTGAAGATATTTGATTGCTTGAACTAAAGCCAAAAAAGATGAAGGAATCTTTTCTGTACAGAACGATTAGTGGTATCTATGTGTAACCCTGTTCTCAGTTCACAAGACAAATATATGCTATTGTGATGTCTCCACCAATTCATTCTCATATAGCAGAAGTTATATAAAGAATCCTTGTAAATATTAATTTAAATAATCGAATCCGAAGCATACTATGCAGAAGCGCTCTGCTTGATGACATGAGGTGTTATAGTTTGCCTTTTCGAGGAGTTCAGCTGGAAAATAACACGGAGTATTAATATGCGCACATCGCCATCTAGCAGTAGTATATGAAACTGCCTCAGTCAGAAGTATTCAGTCGTATCTGGGAGATGGACAGGCGCATTTGGACTGTCCGTGACTGTGCCGCAAACATGCGACTATAGAAAACAAAACGCAGAATGTCAGCCGCACTTCATGGCTGGGTAAACAAGCTAAGCTGTGTGCTTATGGGATGACATAAACATATCATTCTGTAATGTGTGCCGAATGTGGTAATGGAGTATCCAACGACAGGCGTGGCTTATTAAAGGCATGGGTTTTATGACAAAACTTTTCATCCCTATGAAAAGAGTTCTCATTCCTAATAGTCATGATCCTAACGGATGATCCGTGTTTCGTAGTTGCGGTAAAATGAAGTTGACTTGCCGAGGAAACCCAGTGCCATAAATGTAAATAATTTGATCTTTTGGTGCCATATTCGGAACGTCATGGTTTAGTGCATATATTTTTAATAAATACGTATTTTTAGCTGGGTTCACTTACTGTGTTTATTTACGTAGCTCAGCCTGGGTTCACCCACAGGATTATATGGCATAGGACTGAGAGTATATCCTAAGTAAACAAATTTATGAAGTCTGGATTTTCACTACATCCTGGACAGTAATCGATGTACAAGGCAAAGTATTTCCATTTTCACAACGTCTTCATTTCCCAAAAATTGAAACCAAATCCGAAGTGAGAAAGAAAGAAAAAAAATGAGAGAGAGAATTGTCAGGGAATATGGCATAGAATTTTAATTGTTATATATCGATGTACAGTATGTGTGTGTGTGTGCGTGTATGTATGTATGTCTGTGTGTGTGTGTGTGTGTGTGTGTGTGTGTGTGTGTCCATGCAGACATCACAGTTTGGCACATTTGCAATATCTAGAAAATTGCACATCTGGCCCTTTTGCCAATTTATACTGAAGGACACTTATTGAAAATTTCAGTTCAGTTGTACATCTGCATACCTCTTCAGCCCAGAGTCTAGTGTTCTAACCACCAACCCACACTAAGCTCATAACCCATAACAGATGCGCTCCCTCTACTTCTTCCTACTGTGACCCCTGTATTAACCCTTATGCTACCAGCTCTCCCCTTTCCATCCTACTAATTAAAGATGGCCAATTAAAAGGTCTTAGAACTGATTAGTGGTACAGAATCTCAGCTACCTGCCATGTTTGCCTCACAACCTCACACACCTTTGATAAATCATGTTATTATGGGATTAAGTAGCTAATCCTGCCCCTGAAATTCCCAGAGAAAAATGTAGAACTGAATGCTCAATTGTACTTTCATCTTCCAGCCCAATTTCTGTTACACTGTTGCAGGGGGGCCTCATGCCTATCTTAGGCAGCATGAAACAAAAAGCTGGTAAATACTCAGGACAAAATGCCAGTTTATTGCGTAAGACTAATAATTACGGACTATGGGCAATTTAGAGAAGCCAATTCACATAACTTCATGTCTTTGGACTGTTGGGGGAACTAGAGTTCTGAAAGAAAAGGTGTGTGTGAGAAAGAGAGCATGTTACCTCCATACAGAGAGAGGGCTGGCATTCAGGTCCTCAAATCTAGTGACATGAGCTCACAGCGTCCCCCACTGCACCACCTAATCACACATGTTCACTTGTAATATTGATAATTAATCACACAATGCTTTTCATGTTGTGGATGAAACAATTATAATGAAATGAATGTCCATCCTTGTTTGTTGGATGTTAAGCATGTCACTGTTCCAAGCTAAAAGCATGCGGCTAACTATTAAGGCTACACCCATCACATAGCAAATGCTGTTGTAGGATTCTGACAGGTACATCACCTGTGTGTGACCACAGAGTTGAGAAATGACCTGATACAGAAATAACAATATGGTGACTGGCCATTTGGATACTAGTCTCTGTAATGATATATAGTACATGGACTACATTCTGAAAATGTGCTAACTGTATGTTTTTTTCTTATTCCTTTGTACATCTGAAGTTGATTTGCTCCATCTCACAGTGATAGAGTAATTTTATTCACCACCACCACCACCCCCCCCCAGAATCAGCTGGGAGGTGGTTTCTCTCATTAGGCCACAGCCTGAAAGGAAAGGAAGCCGGGTTTGATTTAGATGTACTAAACATGCGTTTTGTATGGCTGTGTTTTTGTCTAAATGATGTGGTGTTTCACATACTTTTAATTTTCTGGGAAAGCCCAAGAATACAAAAACACATTTTAAGAGCAGTTTGTTTCAAAGTGGGAAGGACTTCCCAATCAGGTGACCATTATGGCCAAGATAAATGTCTTCTTAACAGAAGCTCAATACATCTACATATGTTAGAAAATGATTTGTGTGTGGTTATGTCCTGTAGCTTAACCCTTCCAATACACCAGGGAGGTACCTCACATGGATGTGATTTTAAATCAATGCATTTTATCCAGCCGTAACAAAGGAATGTCTTGCAGGCTAATCATGTAACTAACTCTCCAAACTCCCTGCTAGGTGCACGACAGAAGTAAATAGCTTTGCCAGATATCAGTTACCTCAAACAGGTAATGCAGGCCTTAAAAGAGGACTGCAGTGCAAAATTGAACATGCTGCTAATGTTGTTTAAATTCAGCTTTCTTAAAGTCTAAGTTTAAATTTCTGATAATCTTTCATCCACTTTTCCTGGTGAGGGTCTGGGTATGTTTTAATTTTCACACAAATATTAAGAGCTACTGCATCTGCAAGCAGCAAGACGATCTTTCTTTATAACATTTTCACCTTATTTGTTTTTAATACTCTTTTACAATGTTAATTGGACATGTCAGTCTTACTCACTTACTGTGAATCCCCTACTTTTCGGCAGGGTGGGGGTAGGTTTAAGGTTGTTAGGGTCTCACCATAGGGGTCAAAGGTCATACCATTCAAGCACTTGTCACTGCTAACAGAAACCAGGAGGGTGTCTGACTCTCATACTGGTGCAGAAGCTAACAAGACAGCATAGAGGAAAGGAGACCACACTGGGCCTTGCTAATGAGGAAAAAGCAAAAGAGGTCATAAAGAGGCTCTCACGCTTGCACACATTTCCTGCGCCATTGCATCACTTAGTTAATCAGCAGCAGGTTTTACCCAAGATGACTTCGACAAGTTACTGAAATACTGAACCCAATCTCTTTGACCTTTAGATTATGCAACATAAAAGGTTGCTGATTGAAGAATATTGTCGCTAAGAACACATATAGATATTTTGATGTGTTATGTACAAATGCGATATGACTATTTCTGAAGTGTTCCTAATTCTGCAATGCTCAGCTGACCCAGAGTCGGACGCAGACTGTGTATTGACTCTGTACTGGCATTTGAGGTAACAATGAGAGAACAGTGAGTCTAACAACCAAGACCATATGGGTACATGCTAATAAGAATCACCAGGAGTATGGCTGAATGAGAGGAACAACAGAGAGTTGCCCTACTAAAGTCTGTTCCTTACATCTCATAAACAGCAAATTAATAATGCCTTTCACAGAACAGCACAGATACACATTCAAAGAAATCATGAAGGACCTCCTTCTAGGAACTGGTTGGCTTAACTCTGTTACTTGACGCTGTGTCTCACCCAGACCCAGCCAGCCACACCAGGCTTACTCTTGGTCCTCTTCACTGGAGTACTGAACTAGGTGTCTCCATTTTCAGCCAGAATAAAGACCCAAAGCTCACTTACCTCCGGTGCAACCTATTGAGTGCTGTCACCTCTACTGAGCCTTGTTTTCTGTGTATGACCACTGTTTATCGTCATGGACTCTGTTTTTCTCTTCAGCTTGAGTTTTTGGATTCGGTTGCTGATCGGATTATCTGCCCTGGATTCCATACCTTTTGCCTGTTTTGCTGAATACATCTATTGGATTACATTCTGGTTCTGTCGCCTGTGTATTGGATTCTCTGGTTTCAACCCCTCACCCGTTCCTGACCATCCTCCCTGGCTAGTAAATGTTGTCTCTGCACTTGGAGCTGCAATGGTGATCAGAGCTCTGGCGCATCCTCATCTCTCAGGGTTACATTTCCAGTGGGTAGCAAAAAATAACCACAAGAATAAGTTTCAGACTGTGGCCTGAGGTGCCTTTCAAAGGTGTTAGGGAGCGACCTAAGGTGTCCCTACATGTCTACATGTGCTTTTAGATTGAAGATCCAGCAATCGAGAATGCTCTGGCACGTTGTGAGAATGCAGGACCAGGGAGGAGGGTGCAGACAGTGTTCTATCAAGGCAAAGGTGATGCAGCGCTATGGCGTTCAGGATATGCATGCTGAGGATTGGAGGATGAGGAGGCCAGGAAGGGAGAATGATAGGCTGTTTTTTGGAGACTGTTAGAATGCACTCTTTTGCACTCCTCCAATGGGAGGCCTGATCCTGCTTTTTCAAGTCACAGCTGCCACTTAGAAGGACATCTCTCTCCCAGGCAGGATTTTGTTCTGAGGGTGATGACCTACAATTCACCCCCCATGCTCCTGCCAATCACTGTGACCCAGCCAATATGTCCTCTCGACCCCTCCATCATACATGTACCAAATAGGTATGAGGCACCCCAAGTCACATCATCTCCTGTTCTTGCTTTTTTCACTCACCGAGACCCCTGATCTGAAAATGTTGAAAGATGACTCACCCAAGAAAGCCATGCTCCTGGGAGGCCTCATTGTCGCTCCTCAAGCACACTTCATCCAAGTGAGCCTCCTATATGCAAACATTGTGCATGTTTCCTATTTTCTGTCTCACTGATTTTAGCTTTCATGCTTGGTTAAGTGGAAAAAATAACTGGTATGTAAAGCTAATATGGCAAATCCTTTGTTTGGCTGGAAGTACCCATGTCTCCTTCTTTACCTTCTGCTGCTGAGCAGATGTCTTCTTATCTTTCAGTCATTAGTGCAGACCAGCTGTTCCTGGCAGGGCTTAGTGCATATTTCCCTTGCCAGGGGCCACCACTGATTACATCATCACAACGGGATACATTACCGGGCAGGAATGAAAAAAAAGAATGGTTTGTATTGGGTGGGGTGTTTTTTCTTGTTTTTCCTATAGTCATGTTCTGCTCTTTATAGCCAATTCTACCACACAAGGAACTCACAGAGCCATCATTACAAATGGGCCTCTCATTGCCAGTGCTAATCAACGGTGCTAAAGTGCTTCGTGCTAGTAGCCGTACTGATGACAGTAGTGTTGGTTCCAGTCACACTGATGTGTCTTCATTATGCTGGACTTGCAATGTAACTGCATTTTAATTTACATGTAGTTGACTCCTCCTTTTGTGAATAAAAGCAAATTGTGCTCAGTTATAGCATCCATAATCAAATGTGTCCACTATAAAACAAGGAAAAAACAAGGCCAAAATGATTCATACCATATAAAATACACACAACTGACCAAATTTATCTGCTAGCTAGAAGTTTTACGCAGTAACAAAATGGCCGAGAGGCGATGGAGGCTTTTAGGGGACGCTGGATAACAGCTGTGATATTTGAGTTATCCTTTAGCGGTCTTCCCTCACAGTGCACTGTGCTTCACATGGCTCTGTGTTATTAGAATGAAAAGCCAACAGAACCGCAACCATTTTTTTGCCCTGCAGGCCATATGAGGTTCTGGAAATCATGGGGCTGCATGTGAGGACCACAGTCTTTCCAGTTCGATGGAGAGCTGCGGCAAATTGAACAAATTCATTTCTTCAAAGTGTGTCATTCCGAGGCCTGAGATGAAGTGCTTTCACATATAGCCATGAAGAAAGGCTTCCTGGAGTGCAGAGCCCTTCTTATTCTCAAAATAAAATACAATATTTCAATCACTTTTAAAAACAGCATTCATTTATTTTAAAGATGTAAGTTCTGAGAAAACTGGATACCGTGCCTATACATTTCAGGACCCTAAAATACAAGGTAAGCCGTTTCATTGCTTGCCTGCCATGGGGCAACATGTGCTTGGGGTTCGAAAGAAGCTGAAACTGACTTTACATTGATTGACCCATGGTTCAACTCGTGGAGTCTTAATGGTGCAGGACACGCTTATTTGCATAATTCATGCAGAACAGCGAAGCTGGAGCACAAACATTACTGCATGCAAAAACATGATTAGAGTAGACATTCTGGCTGATGAGTGCTTCCACTGCAATTACTAGTGAAACCACCCAAATCAATGCCCAAATCAAAAGAGAATATGCTGAGAGTGAACTCTAATTTCAGCCAGCTTTGCTTCAGCTTGATTGTAGCAGTTGTGTGTAATTATAGGACACTGCAACGTTTGTGTAAGGCCCAAAAAGTAAAGCTTAAGAACAGGGAGTTGCATGAGTTCTGATGATGAATACAGCAATATTAATGATGTGCTTTTATAGAACTTTCTGTTGCCACTTTCACCCCGTGACCCGATACTGGATAAGCAGATGAATAAATGGATGTTACTGCTTTCATATATGTGTATAAAATGATAGGGCAAAGAGGATCCAAGTGCAGAGAACGATGTTTAATCAGTGCAGAATAAGAGTCAAACACAGGCAAAGTCAGAACCAGGGAGACAGAAGATTCGAGGTGCAGTGACCCGCGGAATGGTCTTAATCGCAAAGGCAATCCGATGGGTAAACTAATCCAAACCACAGCAACATGACACAATAAGTCAGGGTTACACGCAGTCAAAATGGAGACACAGATGAAAAACCGCTCGGCAAGGTACAGGCACTCAATACTTGAAGAAGCAGGTAAGTGTCTGGCTTTTATAACGATTGACGATTTCAGCTGGTTAGTATTCCAGAAAGGAGGGGCAAGACCAGATGACACTTGACTAGTCCAGGGCAGGCATGACAATTCTTGATAATGAAAAAACAGGACATTTATCTTCAAGATGTGAGAGCAATAATCAAAAGAAAGTGACTTGTTTCTTAATTTACAACCCAGCTCTTATGACTCCTGAGAAGAGTTGCCCAGCTTTGAAGAATCAACAGTTTTAAGCAAGAAAAGGTCTCCACAATGTAATAGTTAGAAGAAATCTAGAGTTTTCTACACAAGTTATATAGAGTACACTGTAAAGGGTATGGAGAGAACCAGAGATTTAAGAAATAAAACTATTAAGCAGAAGCATTTATCATATGTATTGCAATGCTGTTTAATTTAGTTCATTTCTTTCACTGTTGTATTGTTTTAATAGTGCTGCCTGACATCGTGCACAGACTGTCTGCTTTCATGATTACTTCTGGCAAAGTATGTTTTAATTCCTAATAAAAGCAAAAGTCAATCCTAATAAATATGACTAAATACACATTTAAATTATGACCTTCCTCATTTTCAAGCATATAATAAAAGGAAGACGTAGTGAAGGAGAGATTAGATTTCAAGAAATGTGTATTTTCTTTAAACAAATTAGCTGGAAGTCCTGCTAGTCAAAGACTGCAAAAGTAAATTTAAGAATGACTTAAGGACAATGCAGTCCTGTCATTTCACCGAGAACTTTGAACAATTTCCTTTGGACCTGAGCACTAAAAGTCCATTTATACAAAACTGGAAAGTTTTTGTTTTCCCTGAAAAAAAAGCCGAACTCCAGGAGATATGCTGTATTTTATTTACTTCTGAGTCAAAACACCACCAACAGCTATGGCATGTGATTAGTGCTTCGGGGAATTTTAGCTATGAACAAAGAGAGGAATGAGGCATGCTGGGTACTCTCTGCAATACACACACCACTTGACCAGTTCTATTCCCAATAAAAATCTGGCTGAAACTTTTGGCAGATATAATCATTCTTCTAAATGGAAATAAAATATGGTCTCAGCACAAATGAGCTGAGAAACAGAATGGGACAGCAATCAAACTTAAAACTGACATCTGGATTAATGCAAAAAAAAGATTCTCTTTGTTCACAGAAATGCCATAAACAATACATTTGGGACCAAATTAGTGCTTCTCATTTAAAGTAATGCAGCAAAATTCTGGGAACAGTACAACCACTAAAAATTGCTCAATTAAAAAGAACTGACGTTAGTAAGATATTCTGTATACATATAATTACTAGAAATACATAAAATCAAATTATTAATTGGGCCACTGCTGTGCTCTCTGCATAGTATTTTTATTGTGGATTAAAAAATTCAATATGAAGATAATGTGTAGAATATTTGGGCATACTAGCTGAAACGGGACAAATGAATGGAAAAAGTACACTATAACCTCATAAAAGTGAAAAACAAGAAACATTTCTTTTTTTATTATGAAGATAGTTTAGTGCTGTTTGTCCATGTTAGCAACCATCATAAGTATTCAGTTATACATCACAGAATAAGGCATATGAGCTCTATATTACAAATGTAAGCATTGTAGTAGCTCCAGTAGGGACATCCCAGTGTCTCCAACAAAAGGAAAGTGACACTAACTGGATCACCAATAGGTCCAAACCTATAGCAGAGTTATTAGGAGTGCTACACTGCCCCCTCCTGGACAAAGCCACCATACACATTAGCACATTCTTACACCAGACCTTCAACAGCTGTCATAATTGAGGGTATGTTTTTCTGCAGTGTTCTCTACTGTAGGTTCTCTTTCAGCTTCTGTCATGCTGTAGTATGACTCACTCATCTTAATGAGGCTACTAGGATCATTACATGCATTCACTTAAAAAAAGCAGAGTTTTTATTTGCTACCTATACCATTTGACACAGTACATTGGACTGTGTCTTTTCAGATATCCCATTTTGCTCTCCTTAAGCATACAAGCACAAGGGCAGTGTTGGGATCAGAGCACAAGATCCACCATTTACCCAGCACCCCTAGAGCAGTTCTGCAGTTAAGGGTCTTGTCTGTGGACACATCTTGCCATTTGAACCAGTAACCTTCCAGTCACAGGCACCAAATCCACAGAGCCACACTCAAGCCCACAAACTCCACAATCACAATGAATTTTCCAAAAAAGATTCTGTAATTTGTCTAATAGTTAACTGCACTCTCCATTAAGAAGACAATCTGGACTAGAATTTGAACACTAAATCGTACAATAGAAGACTGAGATTAGCATAAATGTGGTAGCAAAAAGCATCATGGTTCAGCATTAGCTGGTCTGGGGAGGGCCAACGACAGCAAGCTAGCTTCTGCTCCTCGTGCGTTGACTTCGTATACCTGGGTGCTGGAAGACTAAGTGAGTGTTAGTTAGGCTCTGGAGTAGACAGAGGCCGATTACAACATCCCTCCTCCCTCCTGCCACGTCTCCTGGGGAAGAGGGACATGGCTTCATTCACTTCACAAGTCCCCTAATGAAACACTCACCAACTGATATTTGAGAGGGGTTACCATGGAGACTGGCAACAGAAGGCAATGGAAATAGTCAAAGAATAACAGTAAAACGAAGAGGAGAAATGTAAAATTTGATTTCATTGTGTCCTGCGCCTTCAGTTATGCATGTCGTCACTCTGCAGTGCTCTAATCAAATGTGCATCTTTATGGGTGGAGGCCTGCATGTCTATGGGAGGACGGCAACACAGCAAAAATTACCTCAAATTGGAGATGTCGGGGGGGAGGGGGGAGAGCCATGTGACATAGGAATGTGGCCAGAGGTAACACATGCATTTATAGTTCCTCCTTGCATGGTTGGACAGTGATAGGGTAGGATTGGGATGACCTGATTAAAGAAGGAACTCAGAGCTGTGTACATGAAAGAAGAGAAGGTTATAAATGAACACAGGACTGGAGCTGGGCAGTTATGCAGGTAAAGCTGGACATAATAATTTATAAATTAAGGTGGAACCAGAGCCAGAGGAAATTAATAAAAATCCTGTTTGTGTAGACCTCACACCCCTTACCATGATCATTGCGGTTCTTGCTGTATGGGCTGTTCATCCAGTACATTCCACC
>JAACJT020000030.1:517154-533609 GCA_009936485.2 Gymnarchus niloticus
TCAAATATTATGGGCACACAATGAGAAGACAGGAGTCACTGGAGAAGACGCTAATGTTGGGAAAGGTTGAAGGCAAACGGAAGAGGGGACGGCAGAAGATGAGATGGATAGACAGTGTAGTAGAAGCAATGAACATGAGTTTGGGCAAGCTTCAAGAGGCGGTGGAGGACAGGGTGGGTTGGCGTGCTGTGGTCCATGGAGTCGCGAAGAGTCGGACACGACTGCGTGACTAAACAAGAACAAACTACTATTTACAATCTTCTGATTTTACTCTGTGATAGACCATGATTCATATTTGTTAAAGCTAGACCGTATGACATTTTCTGTAAATTAGGCTGCAGAGGGCCAGTGCACCAAAGTGGTTAAACGGTCAGCATGGCCTTCCTGACTCTTCTGTTTTACTTCTTATCCTAGTTTACGGCTCTGTGGCCTTGGTGGCTACTTGTGATTTAGATTAAGGGAGTCTCTCAGTGTGAGAAAGTGCTCTGGGAACCCTTTATATCACAGTAAACAAGATCACTGGCATTTGTAAACATTCAGAACCAGGCAAACCCCCAGTCTCAGCATGAGTTTTCCTGAGTGGTTACAGCTCCATTTATGTTAATGTCATTGGTTCAAAGAACATGGACATGATGCATCAAGGCTGTAAACAAACAAAGAAATATGTTTAAAAAAGGGGGCATGCTTGTTTCACAGTGGGAATCTGTTTCTCTGCACTTTGAAAATTATTTACTTTGTCTTAATCCTCTCAAAGTAGAGAGAGTAGGGAGCAGGTTGAGGAGACCCTGGAGAGGTGGAGGTATGCTCTAGAGAAGAGAGGAATGAACATCAACAGGACTAAGACAGAATACATGCGTGTGAATGAGAGGAAGGACAGTGGAATGGTGAGGATGCAGGGAGTAGACTTGGCAAAGGTGGATGAGTTTAGATCCTTGGGGTCAACAGTTCAGAGTAACGGGGAGTGTGGAAAAGAGGTGAAAAAGAGAGTGCAGGCAGGGTGGAGTGGGTGGAGAAGAGTGTCAAGAGTGATTTGTGACAGACAGGTACCAGTAAGAATAAAGGGGAAGGTCTACAAGATGGTACTGAGGCCAGCTATGTTATATGGGTTGGAGACGGTGACACTGACAAAAAGACAGAAGGCAGGGCTGGAGGTGGCAGAGTTAAAGATGTTAAGATTTGCACTTGTTGTGACAAGGATGGGCTGGATGAGGAATGAGTATATTAGAGCTCTGGTTGGACAGTTTGGAGACAAAGCCAGAGAGGCGAGACTGCATTGTTTTGGACATGTACAGAGGAGAGATGCTGAGTATATTGGGAGAAGGATGCTGAGGATGGAGCTGCCAGGCAAGAGGAAAAGAGGAAGGCCAAAGAGGAGGTTTACGGATGTGGTGAGAGAAGACATGCAGGTGACTGGGGTGACAGAGCGAGATGCGGAGGACATGGAGACTGTTGATCCACTGTGGCGACCCCTGACAGGAGCAGCCGAAAGAGAAATAGCAGTTAATCCTCTCAGAACATTTTCTTAGATTATTAGACGTGTGAACTCTTCCGCAGCCTCACAGCCAGACGCTAGCAACCAGCTCTTTAGACAGCATTTCAAAGCCTGAGCTCCAAACCGCATCGGCTCAAGATGCCCAGCTCACCTCCAGACCATACAGGGCCACGTGAGGGTTCTTGTCATTCATCTTCTTTTTGATGGCACTGACAGCATACTTCGCCCTGCAGTTGAGAAGGATTAAATGAACTCACACAAGCTATAGTATGCTTAAAAGAATTAGTGTGACAATTTCATTTATATTCTTATTTATCCTTTTTCCATATATGTGATAACTGATACATGCAGGACAATCCAATCCATATGGGTTTCACACTATATTCAGCAGCAGCCAAGGAGAATTTAGTCAACAGCCAGGGAGTTCAGGACTCTGCAGACCGGCCTGTCACAGACTCACTGGGTGTCCCCCTGGCGAATGAGATCACAGATCTGCAGGATGGACTCCCAGTCTGTCTCCAGCAGCAGCTGACTGGTGGCTTTATCTGCAGGAAAGGGCCCAAGATCTCAGCACCCACACTCAGATGCAGAACTGAAACAAGCACTCAAACATTGAACACCCACACAGAATGAAGCAAATAGCCCACAGTCTTCACACACACAGCAGGGATTGACTAGGGAGATCTGTTCACAAGCTACTAGCTAACAAAATCATTTGTGAAGTTCAGTAATAATTTTCAGTTTTTTTTGTATTAATACCCTGATGTATAAATCATGTACAAAATCTTGGTGTATAAAAACATTTATACAGTGCCAACTATAATCACACTCACTTAAATTCTTCAGGTAAATCGCAAGTGTGTGATAGTCACAAAAAAAAAAAAAATCAACCCAGCCATATAATTTTTCATAATCACCGTTTAATTGAAAACCACAACGAGCAGGCAATAGCTATATGATTCAGTCAATACCAAAGAGAGAAAAAAAAAAGTATCCACTCTTAAACACCAAAGGTTACTTATTCCATAAACTCTGACTATACTGAGTGGTAACAGTGAGTCAGCACATTAACATCAGGCCTGAATTATTGGAATTTTAGGACTGACACCCTTCTGGTGCCCACACATCACGGCCATACTTGACAAATGCCCATGGCCAGCTGCATGCAATACACGTTGCATCAACTCTGTACATTAAAACTGATACTTGAATACACAGTTGGGGGAAAAACTGCAATAATTATACCAAAATCAAGCCTTTGGGGACGGACTGGCCAGCGAGCGCGGGTCCTTGCGACGGTAGTCAGCTAACGATACGAATCGTTAATTTGCGAACACGGCCATGTTTTCAGACTGAACTCGAAATGACAGCAGCAAACTCCCGGTTTATTTAACACAACGAACAAGTAAGCCAATTTGCAACCTGACGACATTCAAAGTTAACAAAATGACATCAGGTTAGATTACCTAATATCCAGGCTAGATTACCTGATACCATTATCCTGGTAATGTATCCCGAGGAGTGTCCGAACCAGGTACAGGGCCTCGATCTCCATACCACTCAGCCGGAGCAGCAACGGTGACTCAACCAGCATCACGGCCAAGCAGAATGAAATGCAGAATATCCACAAGGCTAATGGAAAAAGGATAAACGCGGGAGGCTCACCTAGCAGCCGGTCGAAGGAGCCCCCTCCTTTGCCCATTGTTAACGGCTCTGTAAGATACTTTCGGTTTCACTTTCGGACTTCCGGTCACATCCGCAGCGAGCGTATCCTCTGTCGAGCCCACCTATGGAAGCAATATTGTTAAAAATGTCGCGTTCGGTTTGGCTTGGCGTACTCATTCAAGGATAAAAGCGATCATATTCGATGTGATACATTGACGTCATAATAACAGCAGATATGTTTCAGAATCTTAGATCGGACGCTAGTTCTTCTGCGTAATGAAATGCCGTACTGTTAGCATATGAGTGCGAGACGTGCTCTCAATTGTGGTATAAATGATGATTTACTTAATTTTGATGGGGATGCCGGTCACGTGACCTCACCGTGTATTGAAAAGGGCGTGTGCACGGTGGTGCGCATGCTCGGTGTATGTATATAAAAAGGAAACGGAAATATAAGTTTTTCCTTCTTGTGTTGTCTTCTTACGACTAAAGAGGTAACGGAACCGATATGTTCCCAGTTTAAAGGTTCAAAGACAGTGTTGAGTGAATATGTTTATTTCCCTTCGTCAGTATATGCCTCGGTATAAAACCTGTATATATTTCGCCACTTTCTTTCCATGGTTACATCGTTAATGTTTGTCGCCGCTGCACGGGGAGTTTCTGTTTACGCGCCAACACGTATATTTAAAGGAGACGCATTGTTTTGTTCTGCACCAACTTTCCGGCCAGAGACACGCCTCAGCTGAATCTGAAAGGCCCCCTGTCAAAGCTGATTGTATTTTATGTCCAGACGACACTTCCAAGGCGGCTTTTTCGTACAACCACAGCTCATCGCTACAATTACTAGCATAACTTCAAATGAGATGTCGAATGACAGTTCTCAAATAGCATATAACTCACTGTCTGAACTTGTGCTTACCAGAGCCGGCCCTGACCAATCTGGTATCTGGTACCCCTTGCATCGCAACCAATTTCCACCACCAAACACTGTATTCATAGACTGACTCAGACAGAAATGGCACAGCTTTATGTCATTGCGATTTTTTTTAGAAACAAACAAAAACAATCCTCCACAAGCAGTATTGGAGAAAATTGATATAAAACAAATTATAAATAAGGTATTTTACAAAACGCGATAATAAAGAAACCAGCCGACATCAAAAGATTTATTGGGTCTAATCGGGTAGATGGATTAGCCTGAATGCTTTAAATATTGGTGTTAATGCTTTAAGTATTGGCAACAATATTGGTGTTTGATGTAGCTCATTGAACTTGAGAACTCAAGAACTATGGAGTTCAGTACCCTGGTCAGAACCACTTGATGCTACATCAATAGGCTTGTGTTGAGGTGGAGCCGACCAGAGAACCTGATGCTCTTTCACTTGGCTTGTCTGAGGTGGAAGGGACAGGAGTGCTCGATGCTACATCACTGGAAGGTAAGGCTTTAAGATTAATCAATAATGAAAACGCAAACGCTTGCAACTATTAATTACAAAAGGGGGGGAAATGAAAAGCATTTTGATTGATTAATACAAGCAGAACGAACGTTGGCCAAGATGCCAAAAACCACAAGGCACAGGTTTTTGAGGCATGGCACTGAATGTCCGTGCAACAAATTTAAAATAAAGTGCATTTCTCAGAATTATGAATGTTATTCCCCAAACACCTAAATAGTCTTTTAAACTTTCCCTTATGAATTTAAGGTGGGAGTCACTGGCATTAACTAGCCATTTATTAAATTAGCGAACGGTATCCAAAATGAGCTAGAAAGACTCTGCTATGGTAACTAGTATTATGCCATAGATGAACTATTGATTTATCAGGAAACCTCTGTGGTGTTCCCATTTTCCCTCCTGTTCCCTGGGCGCCAGACGGCTTTGCTCTTTTTGGCATGACTATGTTTTTGAATTTAGCACCTACTGATGCTCGTCCTTTCGTGTACCTGACGTTTCACGGTCAATGAATCACTGCAGGTCTAACTAAACGCGGGGAGGGGACTACTTAATATGCTATGTAGTTATTCTGTCTTTTTTTTTTTTAAGATTGAGAAATAATAGTTTTAAAATAGTATGTGTAAAAAATAGCCTAGTTATTAAAAAAATCCCCGTCATTTCGGGCGCCCCTAGCTTTCGCCTATACAACGGGCCGGCTCTGATGCTGACCCAAATAATAAAGAGATAACGTTAAAGCAAGTCATTCTGTCTTTCCAAGCGTTATGTCCTGCGGCTGTGTAGAGTTCGCTTTTAAATTGATGCGTCAAGGGCACCAGCTGATCGATCCGAATCAATCGATCAATCAATCAGTCTGTCTCTGTCTGTCTGTCTAAGAAACAGTAAAACAACATTCAATTGTAGGTGGAATAAACTGTCGATATTGTTCACAAAAAATGTGTTTGTAGGCGTTGACATTTTTACAATACAAGTTACCTTGGATCAAAGGTCTGAGAAAAACCCCGGATGTTTTCAGAACCTAGAAAAACCTCTGGTGTGATGTAAAAACAGTACAATACACTGGGCATTATTGATAATGGTATAAGAATTGAGCATGGAAAAATGTAACAGTTTTGTGATGTGAGACTGAGTCAGAAGCTTCTGTTTTCGTCTCGTCTCGGATGTGCGTTTTCTGTCACGCATCCTCTGACTGCCGTCTTATATCATTCTCTCATACGTCGGTCGCAGTGAGCCTGCTATGATGCACTGGTGTCCAGGCTGATCCCAGCCTGTTTTCTGATGCAGGGACACTGCAGAATACAGCAGCACCCAGCTGAAGGGATGCTGATCTGAAAACAACGGTTCACTCCTTACACGGTTGCGTGTTGTGACTTTGACAAATATTATAATGCAGCGTTTTATGAGGATTCCCAAAGTGGTATACGTGAGGGGCTAGAAACTCGGCAACACACGTTGTGTGTGTGACACTGATCTGATGAATCAGTAACCAATAAAGTGAGAATTAAACAGGTCCTGCACACCATTTTACCAGTGGCAGAAAGATAAAGAGGCAATCATAAGTCGGAAAGTTGTTGTAATATTTTACGTATGGGTTAGAATATATTAATTCACAGAGGGAGACGGAGTCGTGCTTGTACGTTTTCTACTCTTTTATTACATCAACCAACTACACACCTGCGCACACTCAAAGACCAATAATCACCTATGAATAACTATTCAGCCCGACCCATAGATGGCACTGATAAGCACTACATACTCATGCTACAGTTGTGTGTTCGAATTTAAGGGCAGAGGAGCAAGGTCGTGGTTGGAGCTTCAACACTGGGAGGCACAACTACGTCAGAGATTAAATTTAACATCACATGCTAAATTTTTGGTATAATCGTCATCATCACTGCTTTATTCATGCCTGCGAGGATGTTTTTTGACACCGTAGGCAGGAGGTTTTCTTATTACAGATAATCTTAGGCAAACATGGTCAGTAAAAAGCAGAAAATAGAACAGGTCCACTCAGAGCTACATTATTCAGAATATTGTTTTATTTTTTTTAATTAGATCCAGTATATCTACTCAGCCTATAATAACAGAGCTTTAATAGAAAGATACATGGGATATTCTAGCAAAACTGCACAAGTGAGCACTGAAAATGAATAAAAGGGTTATGACACTAGCACTTTCCTAAGCACATCTCACATTTTGTATACATGAGGTTTTCTTTCAATTAATTTTCAAGTACATAAGGTATGTCTTTGTGAGGTCAGAGAGTAGGACCAGAGGGACCAGACTGTTCTTGTTTTTTCTGTCAAGACGTCAAGCCTCACAAAGAACTTCCTCACAACACATTTAATTACAAAGAAATGTTGTTACAAAGCCTCAGTCTGAAGGCACTATTGTTTCACTGAGAGACAGATGCTGAGTTGTGGGGTTATCATGAGATCAGACACCGAGTAAAATCATGATTATCACATTTTCTTATTTTCAGATCACAGATGAAGATACTGTTTGGAATTCATTAAACATAATATTGATACATAGAGAAGAAAAATTATAACAGACAAAACTGATCTCTAGTCTCCTTGTTTTGGAGTCAGAGAGAAGAGGTGGCTTTTGGGGAAGGGGGGGGGGCTCAAACATAGTCCTGTGTTATTTCCCCAGAAGCAACATGGGAACTGTTCTGGCCATTGTCATCATTAAATGAGGGTGACCTGGGGTCATTCTGGGAGCTGGAACCTGTATTGAGCAATGCTCCACCCACCACTAGAAGACCACCGGCCCCCCAACCGAGGTAAAGGGCATGGCCCAGCTCACGTTTAAGTGGCGCGGCCACGGTGGGGTCGTAGAAGTCACGTACAATGGCGTAGGCTGTCCAGCAGATAGGCACCAAGTAGATAAAGCCAGCCAGGACAAAGAGGGTGCCTGCGTTACGAGCAAACCGAGCCTTGGTGTGAGATCTGCCCAAGCAGTTGGTGCATTTGGCGCCCAGCACCCCCAGAGTTAGTGCCAGGCTGCAGAGCAGCAAAGAGAGCAGGGTGAGTCCACGAGCCAGCTGCATGTCACCTGGCAGAGCCAGCAGGCTATCATACACCTTGCATTGGAGCTCACCGGTCCACTGAATGACGCAACTCATCCATAAGCCCTCCCAAACAGTCTGAGCCGTTACAATATTGATGCCAATGAAGGCGCTTACACGCCACAAGGGGATGGCGCACACCAGGATGCCATCCACCCAACCCACAAGGCACAGAACCAGACCCAGTACCTGCATGCCCGTGGATGCCATGATCGGCGTGTAGATGCTGCCCCTCCCACAGCAGAAAGAGGCTGTTAGGTTACCTTTTCACTCACTGTTGAAATTAAAAGTGTCTAATTTCCTCTGTCCACTTCAAGTAAAGATGGATGACGTGGATGAGCAAAGAGTGCGGAGACAAAGTCTGAGCTGGTAAAAGGACACAGATGTCAGCATTACTGATCATGTGGAAAATTATGATAGAGCTGTGCAGATTGAGCAGTTTGGCTGAGTAACAAGATCATCTTATTTCCAGAGCATTCCTTATATCTCCCAGCTGAAGCAGCCAACATATGCAGTACTATATCTGGTTCCATAGCAGCCTTAGATGAACCTGCTTTAACCTTCTACTTCACCTAATGCTGTTTAACTGCATTAGATGGATTAAATTCCATCTTGATTTTCAGAGACTCTTTCCTAGGTCTACAAACCTAAATCAAGAACAACTATTCCAGTATTAGCATTCTTAATACTAATATCAGACACTTCTAACATGTGAAAAGTAGAGTTGTTCACCTAGACCAGAAGTGTCCAATCTCATCCACAAAGGGCCAGTGTGGGTGCAGGTTTTCATTCCAACCAAGCAGGAGCCACACCTGATTCCACCTGTTTAATCAGTTGAGCTTGGCTTTCAGTGAACTCAGATGTGGCTTCTGCTTGGATGGAATGAAAACCTGCACCCACACCGGCCCTTTGAGGATGAGATTGAACCATGGGATCAGTGAAATTTTCACCGCCATCCCATAATAAAGGGTCCTCCATGCGGTAAGTCCCTTTCTACCTTTCACCTCTCTGCGGTGTCAGTAACATTTTAAATGTAGTAATACACTTTACCTGACAATCTTTTCACTCTCCACACATTCTCCTCAGCTTCCTCTGTGGGTGCTCAAGCTGGTCAAAGGGTTAACTGCTGCAAGGCAGCCTCTGCGCAGAAAAACCAGCAACCAGCCGACGTCCTCAGTGTGTTTTGCAGCTGGGGTCTCGCATGCATTCAGAGGGAAGGCAGTGCTTTCTGTAGCACTGCTGTAACTCTGTCTCATCAGCTTGGAGTGTGTGAGTACCTACATCTCCTACTGTCTGTGTGTATATCTGACTGTGCCTGGCTTTCACAAACAATGGTGTATTGTTCCCCACCCATGCCCCCACCCTCAACCCTGGCTTTTGGTACTGGACATCTATTTGTGTTCCTTTCCCACTTCCTGTCCTGCTGATTCATTGATGCCCTACCAAGCCTCACAGTGTTAGGTAACAAATCAGTGACTGTCTATCATTTGTTGACTTTCTTACAATGTTTAACTTTTTTGTCATTTTTAATCTCCTATCAGAAATAATATTAAGCTTTTTGGGCTCTCCATTTGCATGGCACAATATGAATACTCATCAAAAGTGCAGAAAATGTAATGTTATAATCCATTATTGTGCTCCTCTGGGAACCTCCCCAGCCTCTTCAAGATGGTGTTTCCTGTTGTTCCCTGCTGCAGTTTTACCCACCAGAACAATCCTTAGGTCAAAACTGTCAGAACCCTGGGTGAAATCTGTGAACAAGGGGCACAGTGGCTCAGAGGTTAGCACTGTTGCACCACCCCTTCAGGGTTGGGGTTTTGAATTCCACCTCTGCTATGTGTGGAATTTGCATGTTCTCCCTGTGCTTTGTGTGTACCCTCCAGGTCCTCTCAGTTCCTCCCAGAGTCCAAAGACGTGCAGTTTAGGCTGACTGACGTTTCCTAATTGCCTGTAGTGTGTCTTACTCAAAGAGACCCTGCTTTGGGTATGGTTTAAATATGAAGAAAAATGAAAGCAAAGACTGCATCTGAATTTCTGAATTGAAATATTGTTTCTCAGCCACCAGGCCAGGTCTGCTTCTGTAATGAGCCGTGTCCTGATATCAGTCATGTGCTCCTCAAAACAATACTGTATAGAACATACCAAGTTAGCAGAAGTAGCTACTGAATCTGGATTCGATATGTCAAATAGACACTGCAGCAGCGTCTCATGAAACACTCAGTACTTGGCTATCATCAAAGCTGTCACACTTTTTGCCACAGAATACAAGTCTGAAAGAGATGTTTTTCCTCACTGCTTGAGGATATATTGAGTATCTTATCAATTCAGAAGAGTCACACCAAGACAAAGTTACAGGTAATCACACTTTATCACCTATGTCTTGAATACAGTACTCCATCCCAGAATGAAAAGTTCACCCCAAACCGCTCACACCCACATGGCCTGGTCGTCCAGGTTTTGGCTGCCAATCACATGGTACATAGCTGAGATTGCTGAGAAGGATTTGAGCACAAAGTGACAATGGCTATCACTAATGACAAAACTGAGAGACAAAACAAGGTTGAGAGCTTAGTAGTTAGGTTACAAGACAGAGTTAAACCAGAAATAAGTACTCAAACCAAGAGAAGAGATGCAGAATCAAGACTGAGGAGACAGAACTAAACTGCAAGAGACAGTAATGACAGAATTTAAATACATTGAGTACTGGAGTGGATTATTATACACTGAAATCATATAGCAAACTACATTCTGTACTGCATGTAACAGAAATGAATGTTCAACAACCTTTCTAAAGTTAACTTAAAATTAACATCAGTTAAGTAGTTGTGTGCGGTACGCTACCTTGCAATTAGGTGATTTACTCAAATAGTATAACAATTAATTGATTCACCTGTTGTCAGGACTTTTCTGCATATAAGTGCTTCTCCCCTGTGCGATCCAACAGCATAGTGGAGAGATTTCAAAAACAAGACTGAAGATGAAAGAGCATCGAAGACACAATAGAGACATGAATGTAGAGATCCAGTATTCTGAGTGAATGCTACAAGCTTAGTTCTAAGGATTTAAATCCCTCAACGCACTCTAATATACAGAAGTGGAGGAAGAATGCATCTACACCTACTCTTGCCACATCAAACCACCCAGTACACAGATTGGGTAAACTGTGAAGGCAACATATTTCTGGGTATTGGTTAGGACCGAAATGGGAGAAACACAATGGTTTTGCTGTGTTTATAATTTTGAAATGTCTTTATTTTTTAACTTAGAGGAGCTAAATATTGTCTTGAGGTTTTAAGTAAATAGTTCACCTGCAGAATGACTTGTCATTGCAAGGATACGTTTCAGCAGCAAGGAGAGGCAGTCTTGTCAGGATTTATAAGACGATGTGTGTTGCACATCACGGAAAGCTGAAAACCTTCAAGATTCTCCAGACGGACCAAGTTTGTGTTTCGGGAGGGAAGTAATCTAAAGCAGGTTCAAAAAAGAAAACAGATATTCTCGAGTAGTTTCGTCAAAGTCTTGACTTTAATCCAAACGAATATTTGTGGCAAGACATCAAAGTTTCGGTCTGTCACCTTTTTCCTCAAATTTGACCTGGCTAGAGGAATTTTGAGAATTTAGGCTATGCGGATGGCATGACCAAGAATGTACAAACGTTTAGAAGGACAGAGATTTCCTGATATCAGCTAATGAGAGAAATGCATCTGCCAGTGCAGATTGTTCTTCATGCTTCAGAATTGCAGCACAGTTAAGGATGATAAATGCATACTAAGTACTCATTTGCATTAGCATAAATGAGGGTTTCATTGTCATGTTTCCACCTGTTATAAATCTTGCCCAGACTCAATTTTTATTGCAATCGTTATTTGTTGCAGTTTTACTGAACACTTTTTCTGTATTCTGTCACAATTATAAAATATATAAGAACTTGGGGACATTGGAGGATCTGAAAAGAGGATACAGAAGACTAATTTTGGGGGTGAACTTGTCACAGGCAATGAATACGTTTTTCAATGGGAATTTCAAAACAACTGTGAAAAACCTATGAAAAAACGAATTAAAAATACTTCTAATGACAGCAGCTACTACTGTTGCTAGGTCAGTTCCTCCTGATACAAACTGCTGTTACCACTTGCTGTGCAAAAGCTAATGCTAATGCTGATCCTATATTTAATACAATACCAGCTGCTGCTTCACCCCCACCTGCCCCTATTGCTATGTATGCAATCCCTTTATTTCTCATCTCCTGCTTTTCTTTCTTCTTCTTGTTTTCCTCCTTTACCTTTTGTTTTGATAGGTTCTACAGAGTTCCGAAACAATGATGTCGCAACCACGCTGCTACGGAAACACTAAAATGGAGGCTGAGTAGTGGGTGAGTATAAGCATCTTGTCACCAAATTGGGTGTTGCCGGGACTTACGGTCTGGGCGTCACGTTTCAGGGCAGAAAAGGAATAATAATAATAATAATAATAGAGAAAAAGGACTAAAACAATAGCGTTCCACATGGAACGTGCTTGAACCCTAAAAATTGAACAAGAAAACAACTCAGGAAGTCGTATTTGGGAGGTTCTTTACTGTCCCTCAGTTAATTCATCAAAGCTGGGTTATTTTTTTCTGCATTGGTTTTTCCCCAGAAACATGCCCCTGCTGAATTTTAAATGTTCCTGTAAAAATTGATTGGTCTATATTAATCCTGGTGTTTTTTTAACTATAATAATAATCATCATCCACTTTTGGCTACTCCCGTTGGGGTCGCCACAGCAGATCAGCTGTCGCCATCTCCTCCTGTCCTCCACATCCTGCTCTGTCACACCAACCACCTGCATGTCCTCTCTCACCACATCCATAGACCTCCTCTTTGGCCTTCCTCTTTTCCTCTTGCCTGGCAGCTCCATTCTCAGCATCCTTCTCCCAATATACTCAGCATCTCTCCTCTGTACATGTCCAAAACAATGCAGTCTCGCCTCTCTGGCTTTGTCTCCAAACTGTCCAACCAGAGCTCTAATATACTCATTCCTCATCCAGCCCATCCTTGTCACAACAAGTGCAAATCTTAACATCTTTAACTCTGCCACCTCCAGCCCTGCCTTCTGTCTTTTTGTCAGTGTCACCGTCTCCAACCCATATAACATAGCTGGCCTCAGTACCATCTTGTAGACCTACCCTTTCACACTTACTGGTACCTGTCACAAATCACTCCTGACACTTTTCTCCACCCACTCCACCCTGCCTGTACTCTCTTTTTCACCTCTTTTCCACACTCCCCGTTACTCTGAACTGCTGACCCCAAGTATTTAAACTGATTCACCTTCACCAACTCTACTCCCTGCATCCTCACCATTCCACTGTCCTCCCTCTCATTCACACACATGTATTCTGTCTTAGTCTTACTGACCTTCATTCCTCTCCTCTCTAGAGCATACCTCCACCTCTCCAGGGTCTCCTCAACCTGCTCCCTGCTCTCACTACAGATCACAATGTCATCCGCAAACATCATAGTCCATGGGGGCTCTTGTCTGATCTAGTGTCAAGCCGGGAATCACAGCCACGGGAAGATGGATTCTGCGGTACGTATTAAGGTGGAGAAGAACGGTTGCAGGTATGCCTGCGCTACCACGCCGCACCCACTGGGAGAGGTGAAGAGGGAGTCGCGTTTGGGCGCTGCTACTGGCCCTGAAGTTAGCCGCCATTTCACGGCTTGACCGGGGGGCATGACGTCAACCGGAGGAGGGGTCGGACGCAACGACGCAGATGTAAACGAAGATGGCTGCGCCTCTGGAGCGCTTAAGCCGGTAAGCGTGAAGACTCCGAAGTATTCCGGCAGGTCAAATTGGAAAGCTTTCCTCGCGCAGTTTGAACTGTTAGCCCAGGCAAGCGGATGGTCACTGGAACAGAAAGCTCTCCAGCTCATCCTTTATTTAACGGACGACGTGCTGTCTTGCTTGCTGCTGCTGGACCCGAGTGAGAGGGCTAATTATGGAGTGTTGGTCGGCGCGCTGAGGCGGGGTTTCGGGCAGCGCTTCCAATCAGAGCTCCTTCGGTCTGAGCTGCTTGGCCGTCGAATACTTGCGCGGGTATCTTTGCGATCCTTAGCCAATGATGTTAAAAGCTTGGCCAGAGGAGCTTATGTGCACATGCCACCATATGTGCAGAGTGAGCTGGCCCGTGACCAGTTTGTCAGAGCACTCTCTCCAGTGGATCTGCATGTCCACACGCAGCTGGCTCACCTATGTACCCTGTCTGAGGCCCTGGAGTTAGCACTGGAGATGGCAATGGCAGTGGCGCTGCAGAGTACTGATTCACCACCTGCAGTTAGAGCAACTAGGAATTGTGGAGTGGTCGTGCAGAAACCTGTGTGGGTAGGGGAGATCACTGTGATGATACAGGGGTTGGCCCTGCCCTCAGCTAAGCGGCAGCAGACACAGGCTCGCCGTTACTGGGGATGCGGTCAGCCAGGTCACCTTGTCAAGATTTGCCCTGTACTGGCTAAAGCGGCAGAAAACGGCACGGGGTTGCAGTAGGCAGGATGCTGCAGGCTCCCACACCTGTGTCTCACTCATCGCATATGTGGGCCACCCTGCCTGATGAGACTGGTAGGGGAAGTGAGCATGGAGTGGTTGTGGTCGGAAGGACTTTGGTGTCAGACTTCTGCCACATTCCAGTCTGCATTGAGGGGGTTCTGTACATTGCCTGGGTGGACACGGGGTCAATGGTCACAGTGGTCCGGCTATAAGTGGTACCAGAGGGATGCAGCTAGAGGACGTAGCAGTTCAGCCCTGCACAGTGATTGGTGAGCTAGTGCCGATGAGGGGGAGGGGTCTGCTGATGTTAACGGCTGGGGGCAAGAACGTGCGGCACCTAGTTTGGGTAGCTGAGGTGCAGGATGGATGCATTCTGGGTCTGGACTTTTTAAGGTTCCAGAGCCGTCAGTGGAACCTGGTGAGGGCTACACTAAATTTCAGCGGTGGTTACGTGGTGAAGATGGGGCCACCAGGCATCCAGCGAGTTGGTGAGGTGGCAGGTGGGCCCCAGGCATGCTGCGCGGAGGACTGTGAGCAGTCACATCATGCTGGCTCACCCAGTACACCTCAGCATGAGCCCCTGGCATGCCCCGTGCAGCCTACTTGTCGTCAGGAGGCTGGGAGACCTGGAGGGACCCAACATCGCCACAGGAGGGAATCCTCACTGACCACTGCAGCCCCTGCTGCCCAAGTGTGCGTTCCAGGTCTGGTACCAGGGGGACAGGGCAGATTGGATGCTTTGCTGGACAGTGGGAGCAGGAAAATGGCAGCTCTGTGGGAGATTTGGCGAAGGAGTGCAGTGACTTGGATGAGCGGCAGCAAGAACAACTATGGCAGCTTTTGCTGGAATTCCAGGACTGCTTTGCATGTGATGAAGATGGGCTGGGGTGGACTTTCCTGGTGCAGCACAGCATTGACACTGGAGATGCTGCAGCCATATGGAAGTGCTCACGCCGCCTCCCCCTGAGCCGACAGGAAGCTGAAGAGCGGGCTCTAGTGAAGATGCAATGTGCTGGTATAATAGAGCCTTCTGAGAGCCCCTGGGCATCGCCGGTGGTCATGGTCCCTAAGAAGGGACGAGAATGGCGTTTTCGCGTTGATTACAGGAAGCTCAATAAGGTAACCAAGAAAGACTCTTATCCCCTCCCACGTGTGGATGAATGCCTAGACCTGGTGGCTGGCTCCTCCTGGTTTTCGTCCCTGGACCTAAAGAGCAGTTACTGGCATGTTCCACTGTCAACATAAGCTAGACCCAGTACTGCATTCTGCACTGGTAAAGGGTTGTGGTAGTTCAAGGTTCTTTGCTTTGGCCTGTGCAATGCACCAGCCACCTTTGAGCATTTTATGGAAAGAGTACTGGAGGGGGTTCTGCGTCATGTATGTCTTGTCTTTTTGAAGGACATACTGGTGCATGGTGACTCCTCTTCAGCTGTCATCATTTGTGGCAGGTGTTGGTGAGGATTAGGGTGGCCGGGCTAAAGCTACACGCTGACAAGTGTAGGCTCTTGAGCGGAGAACTGACTTCCTAGGGCGTCGGATAGGCGGGGAGGGGATAGGCACTGCGGGGGACAAGGTACCTGTCATACGTGAGTGGCCCACTGCTGTTGATCAGAGAGGGTTGAAAAGTTTTCTAGGGTTAGCTTCTTACTATAGGAAGTTTGTACAGGGGTTTTCCTGCATTGCGGCCCCCTTGCACAAGCTGCTGCAGAAAGACCGGCCCTTTCTCTGGACAGAGGACTGCCAGGCAGCTTTTCAAGCTCTACAGCAGGGCTTGACAAGCGCACCCATCATAGTGCCCCCTGACCCACACCTACCTTTTGTGCTGGACAGATGCAGGCAGGGAGGGGGTGGGGGCGGTCCTGTCTCAGGCGTGGTATGAGAGAGAGGAGGTGGAACCTTCTTTAGCAAGGCACTAAGTAAAGCAGAGTGGAGGTATGGTGTCACCCGCCGAGAACTGAGTGCTGCAGTCTCTGCCATCAGACATTGCAGGTATTACCTGAATGGCCAGCAATTCACCCAGCACTCTGACCATGCCTCTTTGAAGTGGCTGATATCTTTCAAAGAGCTGAAGGGGCAGGTGGCTCATTGGTTGGAGGAGTTACAGAGCTATGAGTTCACGGTGACCTACCGTGCAGGGGAATGCCTTGGTCCTGCCTTAATTTGTCCTGCCTGGTGCTAGCCTGAGGAGGACAGGCTTCCCCTTTGAGTATGGCTCCTCCCAAGGTTTCTTCCTCTTGAGGGAGTTTTTCCTTGCC
>JAACJT020000030.1:533709-547152 GCA_009936485.2 Gymnarchus niloticus
AACACTATCATTCAAACATTCAAAGTGTAAATGCTGACTATTATACATTTGCATTTTATGGTTTTGAATGAAGAGATGAGCATCACTCATTTCATCCCCTATTATTCTGCTTTTGAATTGACAAAATATGTTTAAAGATTTTAGGATTTAGGCCATATAAGGTTAAATTTTAAGCATCCTCTGATTATGACTTATGCCACTATGGTTTCTAGTTTGAAACCAAACACCCATTGAATCATTTTCCAGACCGCCTCATCCTACACAGGGTCCCTGGGGGCCTGCAGCCTACCCCAGGCAACTTAGAGCACTAGGTGGGGGTCACCATGGATGGAGTGCCAAAGCATAGCCATTTGCACACCCAGTCACACACACTAGGGGCAATTTAGAAATGCCAGTCAGCCTAAACTGCATGTCTTTGGAGTCCAGGGGGACACCCAGGAAGAAGATGCAAACCCCATGCACACAGAGCAGGGGTTAGGGTTTGAACCCCCAACTTCAGAGATGCAAAGCGACACTGCCAACCACTGAGCAGCCATGTCCCCCAGAAACCAAACAACTACATTATTGCAAGACTTCTGGAAAAAAATCTAATGGCCTAACCGTCATTTCGCAAAATGCATTGTCAAAACAATTCTGTCATGTCAGTTTCCGTATATTTCGCATTATACATAGCCGATTAAATGACAGAACTCTTCTATGCTGTCTTGTCTGTTGACGGGTGGCTCGGTTCTCTTCTCTATCTGCTATTTTTCCTTAGTTTTATCTGGCCTGCCGCTAGGTGTCGCTATTGCTATTCTGCGTTCAGAATACCGACTAAAAATGAAAAGCTCTGTAATTATCCTTTTTGCAGAACAGTCAGAACAGTATAAGTAACCATTACAGATCATTGAAATACCTCGACTTGGAAGATTATCATTTTAAAAAGTATACAAATTCAATATTTGGTGCAGTCCTAGTGCAAAATTACTAGCAGATGCTTTATGTCATACATACACAATCCCAAAACAGAAGACGTTGGGACGGTATGGAAAATGCAAATAAAAAATGCAGTGATTCTTAAATTTACTTTGACTTTTATGTAATTGCAGACAGTATGAACCAAAGATATTTCATGTTTTGTATGATCAACTTCATTTCATTTTTTAATATACATCCATTCCTGCATTTATGGCCTGTAGCACATTCCAAAAAATGTTGGGACGGGGGCAATTTAGGGCTAGTAATGAGGTAAAAAAAATTAAATAATGATCTGATTTCAAACAGGTGATGTCAAGAGGTGATTGTATTCATGATTTGGTACTAAAGTAGTATACATGAAAGGTTGAGTCTTTGAGGAGCAAAGATGGGCAGAAGATCTCCAGTTTGTCAACAAATGTGAGAAAATTATTGAAATGTTTAAAAACAATGTTCCTCAAAGAAAGATTAGAAGGGATTTGCATATTTCTCCCTCTACAGTACATAATATCATTAAACAATTCAAGGATTCTGGAGGAATATCAGTGCGTAAAGGGCAAGGGTGCAAGCCTAAGCTGAACACCTGTGATCTCTGATCCCTCAGACGGCAGTACATGAAGAACCGTCATTCATCAATAACTGATATAACCACATGGGCAAGGAATTTCTTTGGCAAACCTTTGTCAAGCACTACAATATGGAGTTACATTCACAAATGCCACTTAAAACTTTACTATGCAAAAAAGAAGCCTTATGTTAACCATGTCTAGAAGCGGCATTGACTTCTCTGGGCCTGGAGGCATCTGGGATGGACCATCACACAGTGGAAACATGTATTGTGGTATCAGTATTCCAGATCTTTTTTGGAAGAAATGGACGCCGTCTGCTCAGGACTAAAGATGAAAAGGATCATCCAGACTGTTATCATGTCATCTAGATATAGTCGGGCTCACTTCACCGCACAGCATGGGCACTGGAACCAAAGTCCTGGAGAGGAGCTGGATTTTTTTCCACTCTGGAGTTGACCCAGGTATGAGGCGCAGAGCAGGTATGGGCGTGCTCGTAACCCCAAAGCTCAGCGCTAGCATGCTGGAGTTTACCCCTCTAAACGAGAGGGTTGCGTCATGGGATGGACTCTAACTGTTGTCCGTGCTTATGCACCAAACATCAGTACAGAGTATCTGGCCTTCTTGGAGGCCTTAGGTGGGGTACTGGCAGGTGCCCTTACAGAGGACACCGTAGTTTTATTGGGGGATTTTAATGCTCACATGGGCAATGGCAGCAAAACCTGGAAGGGAGTGATTGGGAGAAATGGCCCACCCAGTCTGAACCAAAGTGGTGTTTTGTTACTGGATTTCTGTGCTAATCACAGTTTGTCCATAATGAACACCATGTTCAAACATAAGGGTGTTCATAAATATACCTGGTATCAGAGCACCCTAGGCCACAGTTCAATGATCGACTATGTAGCTGTATTTTTGGATTTGCGACCATATGTTCTGGACACTTGAGTGAAGAGAGAAGTGGAGCTGTCAACTGATCACCACCTGGTGGTGAGTTGGATCAGATGGAAGGGGAACATGCCTGACAGACCTGGGACACCCAGCATGTAGTGAGGGTGTGCTGGGAGTGTTTGGCAGTGGTCCCTGTCCAGGAGATCTTCAAGTCTCACCTCCAGCAGATTTTCTCCTGTATTTCGAGGGAGGCTGGAGACATCGGACAGGAATGGGTGGTATTCCATGCCTCCATGGCTGAGGCGGCTGAACGAAGCTGTGGCCGTAAGGTTGTTGGTGCCTGTCATGGGGGTAACTCCTGAACCCGCTGGTAGAGACTGGAGGTAAGGGGAGCCGTCAGGCTGAAGAAACAGGCCTTTCGAGCTTCGTTAGCTTGTGGGACTCCAGAGGCAGCTGACAGGTACCAGCAGGCCAAACGGAGTGCAGCAAGAGCAGTTGCAGAAGCAAAAGCTCGGGTGTGGGAAGAATTTGGGGAGTCCTTGGGAAATGACTTTCGTACAGCCTCGAAGAGATTCTGGCAAACTGTCAGGCGACTCAGGAGGGGGAAGCAGGGCATAGCCCATGCTGTTTATAGCAGGGATGGAGAACTGTTCACCTCAACTGGGGACATAGTCAGGCGGTGATAAAGTACTTAGAAGACCTCCTGAATCCCACCGACACACCTTCTGCAGAGGAAGCAGAGCCGGGGGACTTGGAGCAGGGTTTGCCCATCACTGGGGCTGGGGTCGGAGAGGTATTCAAACAGCTCCTTAGTGGCAGGGCTCCAGGAGTGGACGAGATTCACCCTGAGTTCCTGAAGGCACTGGATGTTGTTAGGCTGTCCTGGCTGACACACCTTTTCAATATTGTATGGAGGTCAGGAACAGTGCCTTTGGACTGGCAGGCTAAGGTGGTGGTCCCTATCTTTAAGAAGGGGGACTAGAGGGTGTGTTCAAACTTTAGGGGGATCACACTTCTCAGCCTCCTGGGGAAGGCCTATGCCAGGGTATTGGAAAAGAGGGTCCGGGCATGAGTCGAACCTCGGATTCAGGAGGAACAATGCGAATTCTGTTCTGGCTGAAGCACACTGGGAGTACGCCCAACAAGTCTACGTGTGTTATGTGGACCTGGAAAAGGCATACGATCGGGTCCCTTGTGGGGTCCTGTGTGGGGTACTTTGGGAGTATGGGGTGCCAAGCTCGTTATTACGGGCTATTAGGTCCTTGTATAATTGGAGTGAGAGCAGGGTCCGCATTACCAACATTAGGTCGGACCTGTTTCTGGTGCACATTGGACTCCGCCACAGGCTTCTTTGAGCAGTGATCTAAAGCGGGCACTGGAGCAGTTTGTGGCAGAGTGTGGAATGGCTAGGATGAGGTTCAGCACCTTCAAGTCTGAGGACATGGTCCTCAGCTGGGAAAGGGTGGGTTGTCCCCTTTGGATCAGAAATGAGATACTGCCCCAAGAGGGGATCTTGTTCATGAGTGAGGATCGAGTGAATCAGGAGATTGACTGGCGGATCAGGGTAGCATCCACAGTAACGCGGACACTGTACCGAGCGGTTGTGTGTGAAAAGAGAGCTGAGCCAATGGGCAAAGCTAGCAATTTACCGGTTAGTCTACATCCCAACCCTCACCTATGGTCATAAGCTCTGGGTAGTAACCAAAAGGATAAGGTCATGGATACAAGCAAAGGAAACAAGTTTCTTTCGCAGGGTGGCTGGGCTCAGCCTTATGGTATGTTCACACTGTGAGCGGCGAGAGCGTCAAAGCAACCAAAAGTCATTCATTCTCTATGGAAGGGTGCGTCACGATTTGGGTGGCGAGAGTGTCAAAATTAAGTTGAAGCTCGATCAACTTTATGGTAATGAGCTATGACGCAGCTCAGCGGCAACCAATCGGAATATAGAAATGCTCCCCTAAAGTGAGTTCCACAGAACACAAACGTGTAAACTTTTGCTCCAATCAAACAGTTCCCAAGCATAATGGAGGAGAAACTGATCTTTTTTTTTAGAAACTGATCATAGCCGTAGTGGGCTTACCAGTTATTTATGACATGTCCCTGTTTGCGTACAGGGACATAAAAAAAAAATGAGGCATGGACCAAGGTGTCTGAAACTATTAGTGTTCTGGGTGGTTTGTGAAGTGCATAATATATTTTTGTGAAAAAAGGAAGGAAATTGCATACTAATTTTGGCATCATAGCATGCAAAACAATGTGAATTGTCGGTGACACTAATGCTACTGACCTCTTCACCGCAGGTAAATCAGTGCTGCATTTACGCAAGTACCTCATGATTATTCATAGTGAGAAAATAAACTTGAAAAGGAACCCAACACAATTTATAGGAAACATTTTCCCTCCAGAACGTTTGGTTTTAAGCAGTAATGCAATTAACTGGCTCACAACAATACCAATTTGACTAATTATACCCTATCGGCAGTCGGCACAAAGATAAGCTACACATTTATTTGCTTTCCGGCCCCTTTAAAAAGCTTGCAAGACCTAGCGTTCTGAAAAACCTTGTTCCTGTCTACTCCATCTACGTCAGAAAGCATCCACAGCATTTGCTAGCGTTGCGGGCAAGGCGGCCAGAGCGAATGCTTGACACCCTCGCCACTCACAGTGTGAATGTGCCATTAGAGATAGTGTAAGAAGCCTGAACATTTGGGAGGATCTCAAAGTAGAGCAGCTGCTCCTCAGCATCAAAAGGAGCCAGTTGAGATGGTTCAGGCAGCTGGTTAAGATGCTTCCTAGACACCTCCCTATAAAGGTGTATCAGGCATGTCCAACGGGAAGAAGACCTCGGGGCAGACCAGGACCAGATGGAGAGACTGTATGTCTAGGCTGGCCTGGGAGCACCTGGGTGAAGGGGGAGCTGCGTTTGGGCGCTGCTACTGGCCCTGAAGTTGGCCACCATTTCTCACCTTGACCGAGGGCCATGACGTCGGTTGGAGGAGGGGTCAGACACACCAACGCAGACGTATGTGAAGTTAGCCGTGCCCAGGAACCGGATGTAAACAAAGATGGCTGCACTCGTGGAGCGCTTAAGCTGGTAAGCATGAAGACTCCTAAGTATTCCGGCAAGTCGGATTGGGAAGATTTCTAGGTGCAGTTTGAACTGTTAGTCCAGGTGAGCAGATTGTCGCTGGAACAGAAAGCTATCCAGCTCGCCCTTTGTTTAACAGACGATGCACTATCCTGCTTGCTGCTGCTGGAGCCGAGAGAGAGGGCTAATTATGGAGCGTTGGTTGGGGCGCTGAGGTGGCGTTTTGGGCAGTGCTTCCGATTGGAGCTCCTTTGGGCTGAGCTACTTAGCCGACAAAGATTCGCAGGTGAATCTTTGCGATCCCTGGCCAATGACATTGAAAGCTTGGCCAGGCAAGCTTATGCACACGTCACCAGATGTACAGAGTGGGCTGGCCCATGACCAGTTCGTCAGAGTGCTCTCTCTGGTGGATCTGCGTGTCCACATGCAGCTGGCTCGCCCACGTACCCTGTCAGAGGCCCTGGAGTTAGCACTGGAGAGGGAGATGGCAATCGGAGCGGTACTGCAGAGAACTGATCCACCACCTGCAGTTAGGGCAACTGGGGAATGTGGAGCGGCGGTGCAGAAACCTGTGTGGGTGGAGGAGATCACTGAGATGATACAACCAAGCGACAGCAGACACAGGCTCGCCGTTGCTGGGGATGTGGTCAGCCAGGCCACCTTGTCAAGATTTGCCCCATATTGGCAAAAGTGATGGGAAACGGCATGGGGTCACAGTAGGCGGGATGCTGCAGGCCCCCGCACCTGTGTATGGCTCATCACATACGCGGGCCACCCTGCCTGATGAGACTGGCAGGGAAAGAGAGAATGGAGTATTTGTGGTGGGGAGGACTTTAGTGTCAGACTTCTACCACATTCCAGTCTGCATTGAAAGGGTTCCGTGCACTGCCCTGGTGGACACGGGGTCAACGGTCACAGTGGTCAGGCCAGAGGTGGTACCAGAGGGGATGCAGCTAGAGGACACAGCAATTCAGCTCTGCACAGTGACCGGTGAGCTAGCGCTGATGAGGGAGACGGGACTGCTGATGTTAATGGTTCGGGGCAAGAATATGCAGCACCTAGTTTGGGTTGCTGAGTTGCAGGACGCATGCATTCTGGGTCTGGACTTTTTGAGGGACCAGGGCTGACAGTTGAACCTGGTGAGGGCTACACTAAGTTTCGGCAGTGGTTACGTGATGAGGATGGGACCACCAGGTGTCCAGCAAGCTGGTGAAGTGGCAGGTGGGCCCCAGGCATGCTGCGCGGAGGACTGTGAGTGGTCACGTCATGCTGGCTCAATCAGTACACTTCAGCATGAGCCCCTGGCATGCCCCTCACAGCCTACTTGTTGTCAGGAGGCCAGGAGACCTGGAGGGACCCAACATCCCCACCAGAGGGAACCCTCACCGGCTACTGCAGCCCCCGCTGCCCAAGTGTGTGTTCCAGGGCTGGTACCAGGGGAACAGGGCAGATTGGATGCTTTGTTGGACAGTGGGAGCAGGAAAATGGCAGCTCTGTGGGAGATTTGGCGAAGGAGTGCCAGTGATCTGGATGCGCGGCAGCAAGAACAACTGTGGCAGCTTTTGCTGGAATTCTAGGACTGTTTTGCATGCAATGAAGATGAGCTGGGTGAACTTCCCTGGTGCAGCACAGCATAGACACCGGAGATGGTGCGCCCATACGGCAGTGCCCATGCCGCCTTCCTCTGGGCCGAGAGGAAGCTGTGGAGCGGGCTCTAGTGAAGATGCAACGTGTTGGCATGATAGAGCTTTCTGAGAGCCCCTGGGCATCGCCAGTGGTCATGGTCCCTAAGAAGGTGGGAAAGTGGCGTTTCTGCATTGATTACAGGATGCTCAATGAGGTAACTAAGAAAGACTCTTATCCCCTCCCACATGTGGATGAATGCCTAGACCTGGTGGCTGGCTCCTCCTGGTTTTCATCCCTGGACCTAAAAAGCGGTTACTGGCAGGTTCCACTGTCCCCAGAAGTTAGAACCCAAGACTGTGTTCTGCACTGGTAAAGGGTTGTGACAATTCAAGGTTCTTTGCTTCGGCCTATGTAACGCACCGGCCACCTTTGAGTGCTTGATAGAAAGAGTACTGGAGGGAGTTCCGCATCATGCATGTCTTGTCTTTTTGGATGACATACTGGTGCATGGGGACTCCTTCTCCTCGGCTGTCATCACTTTGCGGCAGGTGTTGGAGAGGATTAAGGTGGCCAGGCTGAAGTTACACCCTTACAAGTGTAGGCTCTTGAGCAGAGAACTGACCTTCCAGGGCATCGGATAGACAGGGAGGGGATAGGCACTGCGGAGGACAAGGTGTATGTCATACAAGAGTGGCTCACTCCTGTTGATCAGAGAGGGTTGAAAAGTTTTCTGGGGTTAGCTTCCTACTATAGGAAGTTTGTACGGGGGTTTTCCTACATTGCCGCCCCCTTGCATAAGCTGCTGCAGAAAGACCGGCCCTTTGTCTGGACAGAGGACTGCCAGGCAGCTTTTCAAGCTCGACAGCAGGCCTTGACAAGCGCACCCATCCTGGCGCCCCCTGACCCACACCTACCTTTTGTGCTGGACACAAATGCAAGCAGGGAGGGGGTGGGGGCGATCCTGTCCCAGGTGTGGCCTGAGGGAGAGCAGGTGGTGGTCTTTTACAGCAAGGCACTAAGTAAAGCAGAGCACAGGTATTGTGTCACCTGCTAAGAACTGTTGGCTGCAGTCTCTGCCATCAGACATTTCAGGTATTACCTGAGTGGCTGGCATTTCACCCTGTGCTCTGACTATGCCTCTTTGCAGTGACTGATGTCTTTCAAAGAGCCAGAGGGGCAGGTTGCTCATTGGTTGGAGGAGTTACAGAGCTATGAGTTCACGGTGATCCACCGTGCAGGGGAACGCCATGGTAATGCTGATGTGCTGTCGTGACGCCCATGCAGTGCACAACAGTGCAGGTATTGTGAGCGCAGGGAGGCTAGAGAGGGTGAGCTCAGTCCTGGGACAGATGAGGTGGTGCGTGGGGTGACCATGCTGGCATGCAGAGAATTGCATGTTGCTCAGTGGGCAGAGGAGCAGAGACACGACCCAGCCCTGCAGCCTGTGATGATGTGGGTGGGCACACAGCGGCTGCCATCATGAGAAGTAGCAGCACTCTCTCCAGTCATCCAGGGGCTGTGGGCAACGTTCAGCTCACTACGCCTGTCAGATGGGGTCTTGCAGCAAGCATGGGTGGAGCCGGCAAGAGGCGAGAAGAGGTGGCAGGTCGTGGTGCCTGAAGGGATGCAGGAGGCGGTGTTAAAGGCCCTGCATGGCTCTGTAGGGTCCAGGCACTTTGGTGTGACAAAGACCCTCTGGCATGTGCGTCAGGCCTTCTACTGGGGGCAGCTAAGGAGGGATGTGGAGGACTTCTCCAGGCGGTGTGACCTCCGCAAAGGACCACAGGGGCAGTGCAGAGCTCAGGGGGATAGAGCGGGGGGGGAACCCCCTGTCCCCTGCCACACCATCTCCAGCCGGCCTGAGTATACCAGCCAGTGCGGACCAAGCAGCCAGTGGTGACTAGGCTGCCCCCATATCGCCCAATGTTCCCCAGGGGACACGCCTCGCAGGGGACGTCCAAGGAGAGGGAGGAAGCCCCCCATTTGGTTCAAAGACTTTGTCCTCGAGTCGAAGACCTGAGTAAGAGGGGGGTAATGTAGCGTGCTCGGGACTGTTGCAGATGTTTGATGGGGGTTATTTTCAGGTTGGGGTGTACTGGTTGGATGGGTCGGGGGAAAGCCCACCCCTTCTGGGTGTGTAAGGGGAACAGGAGGAGCGTGAGAGGTGCAAGGAGAGTTCGCGGAGTGCAGGAGTAGCTTAGTTTCTGAGAGTGTGCAAGTACCAGTTATTTTTTTGTGTTTGTGTATGGCGTGGCTCCAGCCAACAGCAGCCAAATAAATAGTTCTTTCGACCATCTGTTCTCTTCTTTTCTTTTGATATACAATGGAGAAAGTTACAGTATAAGACAAAAGCGACAAAAACCGTCGTGTGGACGTTAAGAGTGGCGCAAAGTTACATTACAATAATACCACACATAATCACAAGTGAGTGGGAAATGCAAGATTTTGTGCTCCAAACTCGGCCACTCTCTGAGTCGCACACAGGAGCTAATGTAACAAGCATGATAATTTTGGGTTTTTTGTTTTTTGTGTACTCTAGGTATGAGTAACTCAGGAAATTTTATTTTGTAACTGTCGTATACAGTATTTTTTTTAGTCCGGGTAATTTATTGGACATATTAAGAGTTTTGTTTATGAGAATTGTCAATTACCTTTTTGACACGTGCAAGTGAGGTCATGGTTAGTGCGGCAGCTTGAAACGGGCACGTGATCACGCATTTTGAAGAACGAGTGGCATTCATCGATCAGAGCCAGTTGGCAGGACACAGTGGACAGAAGTGGAGGCTGCCGCAGAGATAGCTAAAGTTCATTTAAACCATTTTGACATCTTTGTTAGGTAAGCAAATACCTGTGTTGTATTTTATATTGTGTATAAATACTATTTCATTTGTGTCATTATTATTGTAATCTGGAATGTATATAGATATGAATGCTGTACAATAGGCATGCGTCGATCAGAGCCAGTTGGCAGGACGCAATGGATTGAAGTGGAGGTTGCTGCAGAGATAGCTAAAGTTCATTTAAACCATTTTGACTTCTTTGTTAGACCACCTTGGCCCAAGTGGTGAGATGAATCAAGGATTTCTTTGTTTCCCCATCGACTGCACAAGTTTTTTTTATATATATACTCAAAACTTCACCAGGCTTTAAGAAATGTTTTATTTACCTTTTCAGAATCTAACACTGAGTTCTTAACTTTTTTAGTGACCGATTCATTTGTTTTTCAACTGACAGAAAGAATATCCCTGTTGATGGTTCACAATAAAGTTAAATTGTTTATAGCCTACTTATTTATGTTCAGCACTTTACTTTGTATAATTATTGGATCATAACTAACACTTTAGAGATGAAAGCATTCTTTCTAAAATTACGTGTTAAAAATTTCGTGAAATGTATCAAATCGTGAACTGAGTACATCGTTATACCCCTAATAATACAGGATCGTCACTCATTGAAAGGTAAAATGCCGTCTCCCTTTTTAAACCAATACGGGGTACGATTTGTCCCGTATCTTACTACGCATAATTTCATTCGTACATGTACATGTGAAGCCTGATGTTTTGTCCCGGAAACTCGAGGTTTTCAGCACTATCTGGTACTTCAGGCCTCTGAGATGTAAACATCCATGAGATCTAAAAGTTTTCAGTTCCCCACACCTATAAAAATTCTTTACCATCCCTGCCCCGTGACATAAAACTTTGCATCATCTTCCATCCCGCTAACACTAACTTTCTCGTTACAGATAGCCACCCACTCCCACAAAAATCTCACCACTTATGGGTTTTCATACTAGTTTTCCATTGCAGGTCTCACTGCTTTGAGTGCGATGAGGTTAACGTGTATGAACACAGTTGACGAGATCTCCATTTAGACCTTTTTAAATGCATTGTTATTTAAATAGTTTAGGCTTTTATAAATTAATTTTATTAAATCAAAAAAGTTATCAAACCAATATTTTGATTAACTCCAAGGTGTTTTCAAGTTTTATGCGGATTAAAAGTTTCGAACGCGTAAAAATTTTATTTGACGCACCACAATTCTCAGTGTTGCTTAACTTAATACAGATCTTGAGAGCGTATGTCTATAACGATGGAAAATCAATTTAAGTCGGGGGAGAATGCGTATAACTTGAATCTGCAGGTGACACGCCCACATGTTGGCCTCTCTCCACCCACAGCGCGTAACATGCCTCCGGGCACATCAGTCCATGCTTAAGTCAGGCGGGAGAATGCGAGCATCTATGCTCATTTTTGACTTAAGTCAATGGGAGAATAAGCCCCAAGACTAAACAGTTAGTTATTACATATATTTTAAAGCAATACCGCCATAAAATATAACATTGCTACACACTATTTCCCAGTGATATATCACACAATAGCGCAGATTCCGTTTGTAAGCTAAGGTGACGAGAAAGTGCCTCAACCGGCGTGTGGCTCACACAGAACAGACAATTTCATTGGCAAAAGCAATCGGCCTAGAATGCACATCTTTGGACCGCGGAGTACCTGGAGGAAACCTGCCAAGCACAGAGTGAACATGCAAACCACATGCACACATGCAACCCTGGAGATCCCAGCCAACACTGCAAACATCACATGACTCCCCCTGCGAAGGCATCATACGGGTGTACGTGATTATCTATTGGCCATATTTAGGGAGTCATGTGACTAAGTGACCTTGTGACAAGAGATGGTTTAGATTTCTATTCTCTCAAGTAAAATGTTCTTCCAGGCTCAACATGGCTGTACGGTTTTGCACCTAAGTGTACTTTGGTGACATTTTAATGTAAAGCACCAAGCAAAGCTCTCCCTATATTCACTGCAGCAATATGGTTTCTCACCTGAGTGTATTCTGTCGTGTAAGTTTAAGGTAGAATCCTGAGGAAAGCTCTTCCGACATTCACTGCAGCTGTTGGTTTCCTCACCTGAGTGTACTCTCTGGTCAATTCTTAAGGTGGAATCCCAAGAAAAGATCTTCCCACATTCACTGCACACATACCCTTTACGAGTGAAGTTCTCATTAACTCCACTCACATCTGTCTTCATAAAACCCTGGTCCTGTAACTGAGAACACTCTCCTGTCCTAACTTCATCCGTCTCTTCTTCACACAGTTTATATACCAGACCAGACATACAGTTCAAATCTGCTGACAGAGGACATTGGATCTCAGTGCTACTGCATGGCTGCAGGAAGGGGGGCTCCTGCTTTATACTGTCTGCTGCATCAGGTTCTGTTTTAATGTGATCAGTATCCAGATGAGAAAAGGAGCCCATCTCTTCAGCACCGGAACTCCACACCATAGAACATCCAGCATAATTCAAGTCCTGGCTGTCAGGTTCGATCTTCAGACAAGGTAATCCTGGTTCTCTGTACTTTGTTCTCCAGTCCAGTGGAAGTCTATGGAGTACTACTGAAGCCTGTTTCAGTCGTGGTTCTGCCATGTCACCAGTTCTCTGCTCTTGTTCACCTTCAATCAGTGCCGCTTCCTATCCTGGCAGCAAATGTGACCTTCCCATTTGACCATATGGCTCCTCAGCTGATCAATGACTATACTCTAGAGAACAAGCAAAAAAATTGAAGGATGAATTACTACGGTGCTGGGCCGACAATTTCAAATGTGTGACACAGAACATGCTACCCAACACTATCACTCAAAAATTCAAAGTGTAAATACTGACTATTATACATTTGCAACACTGGTGATAAGGCTTTGGGAGTGACCCAGGCCAAAATAAAACAAAAGGTGTCTAACTACACCCAAACTGACTTCACTATCCAAAACAAATGTGAACAAAAAGACAAAACACTACCCTAGACCATCTCAAAACAGTGCACAAACGATTTTAGAGTTTATAAAAATTCAATATTTGGAGCAGTCCTAGTGGAGAATTAATAGCAGATGCCACATTTTTGTTTAAACTCTGCCCATAGTACAGCTCCCGTCATGGAGAGCACAGAACTGCATATCTGCAATGATGCATCACTTAAATAACCAGATTATAGCAGTCGTTATCCCAAAGCCTAGAGTCTCTCAAAACATTGCCATTGAACTTTCAGACGTGCACAGGTAAAACAACATATACACCTTACATTACGATAAAACAGATCCAGTAACTTTTAATCTGAATCGATTTCATAAACCCGAAACCCAGCATTTAACGATACAAATCACTAAAAGCCACAATTTTTTTTTTTTTATCTGAGTCCAGCTTTTTAAGCATTTCCCTCTACATAGCTAGGTCATATATATAAAAGACTGCGTATATAAACTAGCACTCGTACCTAACATACAATTTGTGTACCCCCACGTTGTTAGTTTGA
>JAACJT020000030.1:547252-560426 GCA_009936485.2 Gymnarchus niloticus
TGACACACAGCTATACATATCAGTTGAACCTGGTGAATTGCCTCATCTGTCAAAGATTGAGGATTGTCTGTTAGATACTAGAAGCTGGATGGCCAGAAATTTCTTGCTCCTAAATCAAGACAAAACAGTAATAATACTGCCTGAACCTAGAGTGCTTCGAGAGCAGATTGATGTTAAATTTAGTGGATGCTCACTTAAACCAAGCACATTGGTTAGAAATCTTGGTGTCTTAGTTGACCCAGACATGTCCTTTAATGCTCACATTAGCAATATCACTAAAACAGCTTTTTTCCATCTAAGGAATATAGCCAAGGTTCGGGAAATGTTGCCCTTCAATGATGCTGAGAAACTAACTAATGCTTTTATTAGATCCAGATTGGATTATTGTAATGCTCTGTTTTCTGGATGTAACTCAGGGTTGTTACACAAACTCCAGCTCGTGCAAAATGCTGCAGCAAGAGTGCTGACTGGAACTCAGAAGTTCGAACATATTAGTCCTGTATTGTCATCTTTACATTGGCTTCCAGTTAAGGCTCACACTGACTTTAAAATACTATTACTTACCTATAAGGCCTTGCATGGTTTGGCTCCAGAATATCTGTCTGATCTTTTGGTTCCTTACTCCCCCCCCCCATTTGCTTCGTTCTAAGGGGGTGGGTTATTTATTAGTTCCAAGAGTGAAAAAATCTACGTTGGGCTGCAGAGCATTCTCCTACAGAGCTCTGCAGCTGTGGAATGGTCTTCCAGCAGCAGCTGTCCATCTTTAAGTCTAGGCTTAAAACTCATTGTCTCTTCAGGAAGGAAACTAGCTGGTTCATCTATACATGATCTGGCTTTAAATTTTAACTCTACATTGAGAAATGCACTTAATATAGTGGCTCCTGAACAACTTAAAACATTGGTCTGGAATTGATCTGTCCCATAGAGGGAGAAAAGGACCTGTACTGATTGGCTAGGCCGAGGGACCAAGCTGGGAAAGATGTGCAGCAGGTTAGGGTGATAAAGGGTAACGATGGAAACGTACTCACAAGTGAGGAGAGTGTGTTGAGCAGATGGAAAGAGTACTTTGAGGGGCTGATGAATGAAGAGAATGAGAGAGAGAAGGTTGGATGATGTGGGAATAGTGAATCAGGAAGTGCAACGGATTAGCAAGGAGGAAGGAAGGACAGCTATGAAGAGGATGAAGAATGGAAAGGTTGTTGGTCCAGATGACATACCTGTGGAAGCATGGAGGTGTTTAGGAGAGATGGCAGTGGAGTCTTTAACCAGATTGTTTAACGCAATTTTGGAAAGTGAGGGGATGCCTGAAGAGTGGAGAAGAAGTGTACTTGTACCGATTTTTAAGAATAAGGCTGATATGCAGAACTGTAGTAACTACAAAGGGATAAAATTGATTAGCCACAGCACGAAGTTATGGGAAAGAGTAGTGGAAGCTAGTCTAAGAAGGGAGGTGATGATTAGTGAGCAGTGGTATGGTTTCGTGCCGGGAAAGAGCACTACAGATGCGATGTTTGCTCTGAGGCTGTTGATGGAGAAGTATAGAGAAGGGGGGGTATTCCACGAAGCAAGCTTATATAATCGAGGCTTATGTGAAATAGCCTCGCTTAAGTTAGCCTAATAGTTCACTTCAGGCTCAGTGCGTTCCATGAACCAAGCTCAGGTGCATTTCATTCCTGCTAATTTAAGACAGGCTTTGGCAAGTGAGGGTCATGCGCGTCCATGCGATATATGAGGCAGCACTGATAATCGATGCCACCTAGAGAAGAATGGAAGGGAAAGAAAGAGCTGCGCTCTTCACAGTGCCGGAACAAGAATTTTTAGTGCAAGCATATGAAGATTATAAAGACATAATAATGAAAAAAGGGTACACTACAGCCGTAACCAAAGCTCGTGAGGCTGCTTGGCAGAAAATTGCTGACAGGCTAAATGCGTAAGAATATAATTTAAGTAACCTCTTAGGGTTAAGGATTTATGTATTAAATAACTAAAGATTTATTAGAAGAGTTTTAAGTATTTAAAAGGTATAGTTACAATAATAAACAACATTTTCATTGACATAGATGTATTCCAATCACAATCGTAAGGTACATTTAAGGCTATTTTGTAGCATATTCGTAAAACAGTTAAGGACAGCATGCAAATGATTTAGGTCCACCTGAGACAAAAGTGATAAATATATAATTGTATGTATTATAATGCTTGGTTTAGGAGCAACACGAGTGGGGTTAAAAGGTCCTGGCAGAAAGTGAAGATTAAATACAAAAACCTTCCTCAAAATGGTAAAGGTAAATCTAGTTTGAGTTACATTTTTACAGAAGTCATTTATACACCTAAATTGCATTGCATACTTTAGCCACCAAAAAAAACGCTGTGGCTGCTGTAAGTGGTAGTGGGCCGCCTACAGCAGCCTGTACCCCAGCAGAGGAGATGGCCCTTGAACAGAACCGAGCACGCCCCATTATTGAGGGGATTGAGGGTGGAACATCCTCAGAGGTTGTTCCCCCCAGTGACATGCAGTCTTATGTTCAATGTAGGTTCTTCATTGATCTCTCTTCTTTCTCTGTCTTGCTCTCTGGTCAATTCTTAACTAAAACAATTTCCCTAATGCATTACAGTAGTGGGCAGTGTCTTGACCCTCCTGTATCCTCCTGGTGAACCACAATCAGTAGAACTTGCTGCAAGTATTCTAGAATTGCATAGTCACCGTGGTAACTTTAAATGGAATAACCAACAACCGTTCCCTTTTGCAGATTGCCGGGCCATCCAGGACCCAGGGAGATGAAGAAACAATTTCTGTTTGCTCAGAAATGCTAGTGGTATGGACTTGAAACTATTCTGCATTCACTACTAACTACTTTATGTCTCTACCTTAAACCCATACATTATTTGCTGTGTACAGGAATCTGAAGAACAAAGTGGGCAAAGCCATCAGCCCTCATCTACTCCTCAGACAAAATCAAGGGAAGAAGTAAATAATAACTTGAAACTAACTTTTCAATACAATGAAATAATGCTTATGTCTTCTTTTTGCTTTACATTAGGCAGCATGAGCTCTTTATAAGAGGTACTTGCTCCAGGAAATAGAAGTCTGTAAAGCAGACCTTGAATATAGACAACTCAAAATAAAAAAAATTAAGCTTGAAATAAAAAAAACTGGAGAGAGAAGTGTCAAGCATAACTTTAATTTCTATATTAACCTTTAATTGTTTGAAATACATTTTTCTTTTTTTACCATAGGCTGAGAAAGAGTAAATAAAATATACAATATGAAGGAATGTGTCTTTTCTTGATTCTTTTTGTCTTCTGTTCATGAAGTGATTCAAAAGCAGAAAACAAATGCAAAACTTCATTTAATCAACCAAAATAGGTGTTTGCATACATGTCCCTCACAGCTCTACCATCCATGTGGTCTTCCACCCTATGCCCTCTTCCCATGGCTCAACCTGCATCATTATTGGCAGGCGCTCCTGCTGTAGTATAGCTACATTATGCAAGACTGCACAGGCTAGTACAATGTCACACGTTCTATCTGGTGTCACTCGGAGATGACACAGACGGTTAAATCTGGATTTTAACTGCCCGAATATCATTTCAATGCATGCCCTCGTCTTACAATGGGCACGGTTGAAATTTCTTTCTGCCTGTGTTGCAGGATCTGTATATGGTGTGAGGAGAAAAGGTAGACATGGGCACCCTCTGTCTCCAAGTAGTATACCAGGAAATGTTCCTATAAGAGAATGAATCTTAGACACGTACATAGACTATAGCAACAGTAGATTTGTGAATTTCAATTGCCTTGCCTTGGCTGAGGCTCTGTGCCAGTGAAGAGTCACAGAATATTCTGGCATTGTGTACTGACCCAAGCCATTTTGCCACGGTGTTTGAAATGAGATGTTCTGCATTGCATTCCATCTGAAACATTTTGGGAGGTGGTAAAGAGGACAGAAGACTTATTATTTGACAACCACTTTACCTTAGATGTACTTAACATAAGGTATTATCAGTACTTACCTGTACATTAATACTGTGGAAAGATTTGCGGTTTACAAAATCGGGTTCTGTGGGACCTGCTGGAGCCCTTATTCTGACATGGGTGCAGTCTATGGCTCCAATGACGTTTGGAAAGCCTGGCAAATTGAATGCAGTTACTAATCCAAGTTACAGATCGGTTTATGATTAATGTGTGGTAAACGACTGGATGTTCATAGATTCAGTACTGTCAACTCCATAGAAAATCTCCTTGATGCCAAGAATATCTCGGTGGCCAGGAAAGGTGATGAATGTATTTAGAAATCACTTTAGTGCAACGCAAACCTTTCTAATTTCATGGCACACTGTAGCTTTGCTTAGATGTTCTGCATCCCCAGCACTGTAAAGAAATGAGCCACGTGCAAAGAAACGCAAAGTGATACACAAAGACTGAGAAACTGTAAGGGCTTTAGAGCAACGAATGTAATTAGAAATGTAAGGTCCCAGTAATTTACATAAATATTTAATACTGTGTCTACTAAATCTATAATGCTCGTATAAATATTCGCCCGGAAAATCCAAGGGATCTATCCTGGGCTGAAACACTCGTGGAACCCGTGGCCTGAAAGCTGTACGAATGATCCACGCTCCCTCATCAACTGGACGATGAATGAACAGACACGCCATGGTTGTTCATGTAAAAGCCTTTAATGCATTCCTTTTCATTTTATACAGTCTGAGTAATTGAATTCACCTGAATGAAATCAGTAGTTATTGAGAGAGAGAGAACAGCGGCAGAATATTCCCAGCCCCATGGACTGATGTGCTATGAGATGTCACACGGCTTGTCCAATCATATTCATCAAGCTAACCTAAGCTTCCCAACTAGCCTGACACAGAGCAGGCTTGTCCAGAAGCATATGTTGCCATAGTAACTAAGTGGCGCTTAATGTTAGCCTCGTTTGTGGAACCGAATTTGGGGAAAGTTAGGCGGGATTGTTGAAATAAGCCTGGCTTATGAGGTTAGCTCACTTCGTGGAATACCCCCAAGGTCAGAAGGAGTTGCATTGTATCTTTGTGGACTTAGAGAAAGCATATGACAGGGTACCTAGAGAGGAGTTGTGGTAATCTATGAGGAAGTCTGGAATGGCAGAGAAGTCTATAAGAGTGGTACAGGATATGTATGAGGGCAGTGTGACAGTGGTGAGGTCTGCAGTAGAAGTGACGGATGCGTTCAAGGTAGAGGTGGGATTACATCAAGGATCAAGCTCTGAGCCCTTTCTTATTTGCAATGGTGATGGACAGGTGGACAGACAAGATCAGACAGGAGTCCCCATGGACTATGTTTGTGGATGACATTATAATCTGTAGTGAGAGTAGGAAGCAGGTTGAGGAGACCCTGGAGTGGTGGAGGTATGCTCTAGAGAAGAGAGGAATGAAGGTCAGTAAGACTAAGACAGAATATATGTGCGTGAATGAGAGGGAGGACAACGGAATGGTGAGGATGCAGGGAGTACACTTGGCGAAGGTAGATGAGATTAAAAACTTGGGGTCAACAGTTCAGAGCAATGGGAAGTGGGGAAAAGAGGTGAAGAAGAGAGTGTAGACAGGGTGGAGTGGGTGGAGAAGAGTGTCAGGTGTGATTTGTGACAGACAGGCACCAGTAAAAGTGAAAGGGAAGGTCTACAAGTTGGCAGTGAGACCAGCCAAGTTCTGCGGGAGATTTGGCGAAGGAGTGCCAGTGACCGGGATGAGCGGCAGCAAGAACAACTGTGGCAGCTTTTTCTGGAATTCCAGGACTGCTTTGCATGCGATGAGGATGAGCTGGGGTGAAGTTCCCTGGTGCAGGACAGCATCAACACTGGAGATGCTGCCACCAAAAAAGGCAGCACCCACGCCGTCTCCCCCTGGGCTGACAGGAAGCTGCGGAGCAGGCTCTAGTGAAGATGCAACGTGCTGGCATAATAAAGCCTTCAGAGAGCCTCTGGGCGTTGCCGGTGGTCATGGTCCCTAATGAGGGAGGAGAGTGGCGGTCTTGTGTCGATTACAAGAAGCTCAACAAGGTCACCAACAAGACTCTTATCCCCTTCCCCGTGTGGATGAATGCCTAGACCTGGTGGCTGACTCCTCCTGGTTTTCATCCCTGGACCTAAAGAGCAGTTACTGGCAGGTTCCACTGTCCCCAGAGGCTAGGCCCAAGATGGCGTTCTGCACTGGTAAAGGATTGTGGCAATTCAAGGTCCTTTGCTGTGGCCTGTGTAATGCACCGGCCACCTTTGAGCATTTGATGGAATGAGTATTGGAGGGGGTTCCACATCATGCATGTCTTGTCTTTTTAGATGACATACTGGTGCATGGGGGCTCCTTCTCCTCAGCTGTCATCGCTTTGAGGCAGGTGTTGGAGAGGATTAGGGTGGCCGGGCTGAAGCTACATCCTGACAAGTGTAGACTATTGAGCAGGGAGCTGACCTTCCTGGGGCATCAGATAGGTGGGGAGGGGATAGACACTGAGGAGGGCAAGATGCGCGTTATACGCGAGTGGCCCACGCCTGTAAATCTGAGAGGGTTGAAAAGTTTTTTGGGGTTAGCTTCCTACTATAGGAAGTTTGTACAGGGGTTTTCATGCATTGCAGCCCCCTTGCACAAGCTGCTGCAGAAAGACCGACCCTTTGTCTGGACAGAGGACTGCCAGGCAGCTTTTCAAGCTCTACAGCAGGCCCTGACAAGCGCACTCATCCTGGCGCCCCCCGACCCTCACCTACCTTTTGTGCTGGACACTGATGCAAGCGGGGAGGGGGTGGGGGCGGTCCTGTCCCAGGCATGGCCTGAGGGAGAGCGGGTGGTGGCCTTTTACAGCAAGGCACTAAGTAAAGTGGATAAGAGGTATTGTGTCACCTGCTGGGAACTGCTGGCCGCAGTCTCTGTCATCAGACATTTCAGATATTACTTGAGTGGCTGGCATTTCACCCTGCACTCTGACCATGCCTCTCTGCAGTGGCTGATGTCTTTCAAAGAGCCGGAGGGGCAGATAGCTCGTTGGTTGGAGGAGTTGCAGAGCTATGAGTTTACAGTGACCCACCGTGCAGGGGAACACCATGGTAATGCGGATGCGCTGTCGCGACGCCCATGCAGTGCACAAGGGTGCAGGTATTTTGATCGCAGGGAGGCTAGAGAGGGGGAGCTCAGTCCTGGGACAGATGAGGCGGTGCGTGGGATGACCATGCAAGGGTGTAGAGCACTGCAGGAGGTGGATGTCGCTCAGTGGGTAGAGGCGCAGAGACATGAACCAGCTCTGCAGCCTGTGATGATGTGAGTGGGCACACAGCGGCGGTCGTCATGGGAAGAAGCCCTCTCTCCAGTCATCAAGGGGCCGTGGGCAAAGTTCAGCTCACTACGCCTGTCGGATTGGGTCTTGCGGCGAGCATGGGTGGAGTCGGCAATGGGGGAGAAGAGGTGGCAGGTTGTGGTGCCTGAAGGGATGCAGGACGCAGTGTTAAAGGCCCTGCATGGCTCTGTAGGGTCCGAGCACTTTGGTGTAACAAAGACCCTCCGGCGTGTGCGTCAGGCCTACTACTGGGGGCAGCTGAGGAAGGATGTAGAGGACTTCTCCAGGCGGTGTGACCTCTGTGTAGCCCGCAAGGGACCACATGGGCAGTCCAGGGCTCAGCTTCAGCAGTTTCCGGTCGGGGAGCCCATGCCGAGGTTGGGGGTCAATGTCATGGGGCCGTTTCCCCGTACAGCACAGGGGAACCGTTTTATACTGACAGCCATGGACTATTTTACGAAATGGCCAGAGGCTTTATGCTCTGCCAGATCAAGAGGCTGAGACTGTGGCCAATGCCCTGGTTGAGGGGATGTTCAGCAGGCTTGGGGTTCTGGAGGCCATCCATAGTGATCAGGGGTGGAATTTTGAGTCCTGGGTGTTCTCTGCCATGTGTAAATGGCTAGGGATCATGAAGACCTGTACCACACCGCTCCACCCCCAAAGTGATGGGTTGATGGAGCGGTTTAACCGAACCTTAGCGGAGCAGTTGTCCATCCTAACATCCACTCATCAGCAGGACTGGGACGCATACTTACCCCTGGTCCTGATTGCATGCCGCTCCACAGTCCAGAGCTCAACATCCTGTACACCTGCCCTCCTTATGCTGGGCTGAGAGCTCAGGACCCCTGCGGAGCTGGCCTTCGGACAACCCTCAGATGCCCCATCTGCCCCTGCTGGACCTGAGTATGCCAGACAGCTCCAGGATCGCTTGTATGCCGCTCACAGGTATGCTAGAGGACAGCTGCTGAGTGCGGGGCTGCGGCAGAAACGAAATTACGACCTCCGTGCCCGGGGGCGTCACTTCATGGCAGGTGAGCTGGTTTGGGTCTACACCCCGACCAGGAAGAAGGGTAGATGCCCTAAGTTGGACAGCCATTGGGAGGGGCCATGTCTGGTGTTGGAGCGGGTAGGGGAACTTGTGTATAGGGTGCAGCTGCCTCCCCAGGGGCGCAAAGTAGTGCTTCACCACGACCGGCTGGCACCCTACAGGGGCACTGCAATATCTCAGGGGGATAGAGCAGAGAGGGGGGACCCCCTGTTCCCTGCCACACGGTCTCCAGCCGGCCTGAGTATTCCAGCCAGTGCGGACCAAGCAGCCAGTGGTGACCAGACTGCCCCCACATCGCCCAGTGTTCCTCCCAGGGACATGCTTCGCAGGGGGCATCCAAGGAGAGGGAGGAGGCCCCCCCATTCGGTTCAAAGACTTTGTCCTCGGGTGGAGGACTTGAGTAAGGGGGGGTAATGTAGCATGTTTGGGAAAGTGCACATGTTGATGGGGGTTATCCTCAGTTTGGGGTGTACTAGTTGGATGGGGGGGGGAAAGCCCCCCATCGTCACCGCCCACCTGGTTTTCGATTAAAGAAATTTTGGCGTATCCACAAAAGCTACGACACCTTTATTTTATCTCCCTGAAGGCTAAGGTAACTAATCCTGCTCTGGATCCAATAGTGTCTTATGCTGGACAGATCGTCTACTGCATTGAGAAACACATTGGTTCTGTTCCATGTTGGCATTCCCATACACCAATATTTTTTAACTGGGCACTCAACTCCCATTGGATTTCATCAGGAGTCGACACGCTGGGTGATCTATATGATGGTTCTGGCCTCCTCACGTTCCAGGCTCTCAGCTCTAAATTTCCTATTCCACCTTCCTCCTTTTATTTCTACCTTCAACTGCAATCTGTCCTCAGAACGTGTGGGATAAGTTTCTCTGCTCATTTGCCAACTCACCCGATCTGTGAATTCGTTGCTTCCTTGTCAAATTCCAATAAACCTATTTCTGCAATGTACGCACTATTGCGTGATGCTGGTAAGGTAACTTTTCCTGTTATCCGTAAATGGGATAAAGATATTTCTTCTTCAACTCGATTATGCTGGCATACTATTTTTAAAAATATCAAACGTGCTTCTAAAAACCCTAACCACCAACACATTCAATTCAGATTTGTGCATAGGACGTACTACACTCTAAGACTGCATTTTACTCTGGCTCTTGAATCGGATCCCCTATGTAAATTATGCACACTTAAAAGCTCTTGGTACATTGGTGTTGCTGGGGTATTGTGGTACTTTGTGACCTCTCAGAGTTTGTGTTTCAGACTGAGGGTAACAGAGGAGTCTCCTCAGTGCTGTGACTGTGTCTGTCTGTGTAACAACAGAGAATGGCCTGTTTGGGATCTGTGCTTACTATTATGCATGCAATTAATGTTATGACAAAACTTATGGAAATGACAAAAATTGTGGAGTAATTAAAACTGTAAAGTCTAAATCAAACCAGTACTGGTCATGATAAACTCCAGGGAAAATTTCTAAATAAAAAACTTGTACAGATGATCTTTAAGCGCTCATGAGCAAATTAAAGTTTGATATTCTGAAACTGGGACACCAGTTTCTGCGGGAATTTGAAACTACCATGTACTATAATGGTATTTGATTTTCAAGACGAGTAAATTTTTTCAAGATTAAATACTATTTTTTGTCACACTGATAACTTTATTTGGTCCAGTTTTCCATCATTTATACAAAAGAGATAAATGCACAGCAATTAAATGCTGAAAAGTATCAAAAACTTAATTGTAATCTCGTTTATCTGATGCATGTGTTTCAATTCTTCAGTGACGCGCATGAAAAGTGTTTGCAGGAATATATCTTTGATGAAAAATATATTATAAATTCTTCGAAGAACCAGGAAGGATCATAATCCTCCAACAGAAAAACTATTGACCAGGCTGTCTGTTATATGATAAAATATTATGGAAAAACAAATTCAGCAATTGGTGGCCTTGTAACATAAAATAACCAAGAGTTTGTTTCCATTAGCAGGAACATGGGACATGAGAATGTTGGAGACTGTTAAAATCACAAGAGAGTGAAAAGGAGGACAATAGTGAATGAATATGTGGTAGACGTAAAGTAGACTTGGAATTATGATTTGGGAGCAGGAAACATTGGATGAAGATAGAAAAAGACACTCTGGGCGATGGGTGATGGATTGGACTGAATTAAATGTGTGCAAACAGGAAGGTAATGAAGATCTGCAGGGGCATTTTGATGGACTTGAGTGGCTGTTTGATTGGTATTTAGGACTGAATAGTGAAGCAGCAGTGGGGCAAGTGCCATTTGTGCACTGTGTTCATGAATGGGTTACTGGCACAACTGCAGATAGAGATGAAGATACAGCTGGGAGTGGTTGCTTTTTCTTTTTTGTGGTTACTCTTTAAAACTGCATCTTATATTTTACAGAGTATGATTTTCCAGTCTGCCATGGTTGCATTGACAAACTGTGTTCTACTTGTTGAGTTTCATTTCTTTCTGACTCGTAGAGTTTTGTGTCTCAGTCACTCATTTCAGCTGTACGAAGTTCCTGGCAGCTCGCCACATTTGATCTTGGTGAGCAGAGAATTTAGGTGCACTGGCAGCACAGGCAAGCACAAGGGAGGGGCAGAGATAGAGGTCAGGCCTCCACCCCAGTGCCAGTAGCACAACAAGAAGACAGAGACTGAGAGATCCAGCAATAAGAGGGGGGAGTAAGCTCCACCACCTCACCGGACTAATCACTAGAAGCAAGAAGTAAGAAATACAGAGATTACTGAATGTCCAACTTCAGGTAAATAGAGCAACTGAGAACAAAATTGTTCCAATTTTACAAAATGTTCGATCAGTAGATGCATGTGTTATTTCTAATTTTCTAGTGGGATCCTTCACTACTTGCTGGTTTATTTTAGTGATGTGCATGACATGACAGTCTGTGAAAATATGCAATTTCTCCCTTCTTTTAAGTTTGCCTATTTGGAATGACGTCCTTCGAGCCCTACATTTGTCTTTCCCCTACTGAGGTTACAGTTCTAAAATGTTTGCATAAAATTTTAGGCATCACATGGACATGAACGATTTGACGCTACAACCAAGGTGGCAGCCCCTCCCTCTACTGTTCTTTGGGTTTCTTGAGGTTCTGTTTTCCTGTTCATCTGATTTGCTTTTTCTTAATCACATGATAGCCTAGCAGGACTGCTATTGATTCAGCTGAGGAGGAGACCTGTGTGGCTGCACAGTGCTTCTTCTAAACTGTGGCCCTAGTTCTCTTGTGCCTTGTCTGGCCCCATGGAGTTCCCCATGTGGGCAACGGGGTGGATGGTGCGTGTGTTGTGCATGCATGCTCATGCCTGAGAGATGGAGAGAGTGTGTTGTGCTTGTGTGGCATGCCCTGAGAATTACAAAAATTGCAGATTACCAAAACTTGTTGATTACTAAATTGTGGATTGCCAAATTTAGGTAAAAAATGAAATGTAGGGAGACTGAGAAGACTGGTCCGGCAATTGAAGCCAATCCTTGTGCTAAATTAGAGGGTATTACTGTTATTATAGGTTTTAGTCGAAAAATTTTGTTAAAGGACTTTATCGAGTTAGAGAAACAGACTGCCTTGATGACAAAAGCCTGTAAAAGAAATTTTTTAAAAAATTCCTACAGAATAAGGTTAGATATTTGATAGCTGTGAAACTCCCCCAAAAAAGGAGTTCAGAACTTGTTGGTGAAGGTCAGATAGAATGTAACTATGGACCCTTCCCTGGGAAGGGAGGAAGCCCGAGGACTTACTAACTATACAGTATAAAAAAATCTGCTTGTGTGTTAATCAGAAAAACTGTTCTCCTCTGCCGGAAAAGCAATAAACTTCCAATACTGGACAGAGTCTGGGACTCATCTTCTCTCCGAAAGGTTAATTTGGTAAAATGCCATGACGTCATTTTGATCATGTAGGCAGGTGCTTGACCTTTAAATGCTTTTTAAATGAGAATATGAATTTCGAAGTCAGTCCTATGTGTGATCAGAAACCAGTGATGAGAGCAGAGCACAGGGGCTATATGTTCAAACTTTCTTCTCCTAGTAACAATTCTGGTTTCTGCATTCTGAACACATTGTACAGTGTTTAATGTTTGTTGTGTAGTTTCTGACCGTAGAGCATAACAGTAGTCTAGTCTACTACACACAAAAGCATGTATTGGTTTTTCAGTATCATTAACAGTGAGAAATCACTTAACCGTAGCAATATTCTTTAACTGTAAGAAGCAGCCTTCGATACCGCATCAGCATGCGATTTGAGATGCTATTGTCTAAAATAATGCCCAAATTATGAGCTGAACCACTGATGCAGAAGTTCAGAGCCTCAGTGGTGAGTGCAGAGATTATATTAGACCTAAATCTATTATTGCCTTCAGACAGCAGAACCTCAGTTTTTCCATGTTGAGAGGAAGTTTTCACTCATCCAAGTCTTCACTTCATTAAAGCAGTTAGCCAGAGTGACAATTGATGAGTATCTTTAGGTGTAGCTGAAATATAGATTTGTGTGTCCTCGGCATAGGATTAAAAGTTAACATCTTTTCTTATTATAATGCCTAGTGGTACCATGCACAGAGACAACAGGAGGGGTTCAAGCACTGACCCTTGTGGTACTTCAAATTTGCCTGGTGACACTGATGAAGCACAACTGTTATTAGATATCTGAATATAGTGATAACAATTAGGCACTGAACCATTTGAGCACTGTTCCACACAAGTCACAAGTGCCCTCCTCAACTTCAGCTGTTCTATCTGACCTGCTTGCTCCCTTCTGAGCCACCGAACCTGCTCTGCTTACTGGACTGCAACCGGCAAGACCACGCTG
>JAACJT020000030.1:560526-579670 GCA_009936485.2 Gymnarchus niloticus
ATTAAGTGGCATTCAGTGCCCTGATGGCAACAGGGTAAAAACTGCTGTTTAGTCTGTTTGTCCTTGTTTTAATGCTTAAATATGTGCATTTAGTGTAATGGGACTGGCATCCTGTTCAGGTTGTACCCCAGCCTTGTGCCCTATGCTGCCTGGGAAGGGCTCCAGCCCCCCAGTTCCCCTCGATCCTGATTTGGACAAGGGTTTAGAAGATGGGTGGATGGATAATAGGATAATATACTTGTGTGTGCAAGTGGGTTCATGCTTACAGATACTCCAATGTCTTCCTTCTCCAGGGCTCCAGGCACTAAGCCCACCTGGGTAAGCCCCCTAGCCCAGGCTCTGCTCACAGCTGCGGATGTCAACGTGCTGGCAGTGGATTGGGTGTACCGTTCCATATTCTACTCCGTGGTGGCAGAGAACTACAAGGAAGTGGCGATGCATGTGTTTGTGCTCATTAAAGTGCTGAAGGTGAGGGTCCAGCCCAGTGCTCCCGACACACAGCATCTACATTCCCTTCATACTCTCTGTTCCCATAGCCGAGGAGAAGAAGGTACAATAGCAGATCTTGCACCAGGTCGGTAGATCTTGCACCAGGTTATACACTTGGTCTTTTTCACCAAAACTTTTGAACCAGCTTGGTTCAAGCCATCCTGACCAGTAGCCCTCCAATTCTCATGATATGTACTATAGGGATGCGCATATTGACACCAGAACTGATACTTCAATGCTCAAGAGCTACTCATTTGGCATCGATTACCATTAAAAACTAATAAGTATTGTTTTTTTTCTTTACCGTATAGCTTGCCTGGTCGCAACGTTCTCATAAAAATATATATTTGCTGCTGACCATCCTGCACTCTTGAGTTGTAATCATGCATGTTTCTTCTAAGGAACACACCCTCTGTGCCCCAAAATCCTGGCACTCGCAGTATGTGAAAGTAGTACTTTATACTCACCCTTTGACATAGCCATGGGCAAGAGGAAAGGGGAAGAGGAAAGGATGGCTAGATGCAGTGTATTTTAACATGTTATACATAGCAAAATGTGTTATGGTGGCTCAGCAGGCTCTAAGTTACTCATAATGTTTGATTTGTGTGTGTAGCATCCATTGCATGGTAATCCCGTGCCCTCTGTGCTGCCTGGGATAGGCTCCAAGCCTTTCACGACCCTGTGCTAGTGGATAGATGAGTGGATGGATGGAAAATGAACAAAGTGTGAACACATCTGAAACAAAAAGAGCATCTGCTCACCCCAGTTTTACCTGCCAGGCAGCAAGTGTGTCAGGACTAGTAAGCTGACAAAATTCCAATAAAAGCTAGTTTATTTAAATGTTTTTATCTGTTAATCTTAACATAAATAAATGCTGATTATTTCCTCTATTTATGAGTTTACCCTTCAAGCCAAGAAAGGAAGTATTAATTCTCTTCTGTGGGGTCCAACTTCTGCCTTAGAAGCACGGAAGCAGCCTGGAGTCTGTCCATCTTATTGGCATCAGCCTGGGGGCACACGTGGCCGGTTTTGTTGGGACGCTCTTTGAAGGAAAGCTGGGCAGAATCACAGGTATGTACATGAACATCGGAATTGAACGCCCGCACTCACAGGTCTGTGGTTGCAAAGATGAACATGTTGTCACGGTAGTATGGTACAACAAGGTGAAGTTTGATGCAACCTTGTGTGAGATACATATAAGAAGATGAAACAAAAGAATACAACGTATTCAATTTGATGTAGGTGGTTTGAAGAGAAAATATGTAATATATAAAATATAAGCAGTGGGGACATGGTGGCTCAGAGATTAGCACTGTTGCTTCAGACCTCCAGGGTTGGGGGTCCGAACCTCAGTTCTGTGTCTGTAGAGCATGCACGTTCTCTCCATGCTTTGTAGGTTTCCTCTAGGTACTCCAGTTTCCTCCCACAGTACAAAGACGTGCTGCAGCCTGATTCATTTGGCTAAATTGTCCATAGTGTGTGAGTGGGTGAGTGAGTGTGGCCTGCAAAGGGTTGGCACACCATCCAGGTTGTCCCCAACCTAGTGTCCAAAGGCTGCCTGCTTGTGACCCTGAATCAGATTAAGTGGTTTATGAAATGGATGGATAATATAAGCAACATATTTGTAAATGCTAATTACTAAGATAAATGACATCAGAGTAAATCTGGCAGTATGACTGGTTCAGTATTAGAATTGTGCATAAACTACAGTATTGCACATGATTTGCATGCAAAAAATTCAGACCTTTGTCATTCCCACCATACATATACACATATAGTAGAACAAGATTTCTCACATTTCTCAGGTTCAGACGCAAACAATAAAAAGCCAGACAAACTACCCCAGTGCAGAAAAACAAATAAATTAGACACAAAAAGGATGGACAATAAATAACAATCCAAACACCACACTGACAATAGAAAACACAATAGGAACTACCGTAGCTATACATGGACTGGATGCCTGTGCATACATAAGGGCCATTCAAGAATGCTTCACAGTGGCACTGAGCATTCTCATTCCCTGGGGGATCTGGCCTTGGTAGTCCTGTACCACTTCCCCAGACGCAGATGAAATTATAAAGAAGATAAATTATAGCAGTACCCAGCATGTTGGAAAATACCAGTATCAAAAAAACAAGTAAACTGCTGTGGGAAAGGTTGGTTTAGCATCTGAATTGCACATAATAGCATTGGACACACTTTAAAGTGCTGCATGGACTTTATAGTATGCACATGATACATGATTACAGGGAGAAAGTAAGTGAGTTGCTTTGGGAACAAACAAACTGTTACTGGGTGGGATGGGTCTTTGGCAATGTGAATGACTTTCAGTCATCTAATAATGGAAGTTGTGAGACGGTGATTCAGTTGGCAGTTTTTATAATCTGTTAGAGCGCCTTTCTCATATCGGTGGTGAAGCGAGAGTACCAAACAGTCGTACACTATGAGATCATTGACTCAACAGATCAGTGAAAGAAGTCAATAAGCACCTTCTGGGGGACACGTGCTGAGCTCAGGCTTCTCAAAAAATAGAGTCTCTGTTGTACTTTTTTGACCAGGGAAGAAGTGTTGATGGACTATGATAGTTCACCACTTCATAATCAAGGGGGTGAGTACTACTGGATAATAGTCATTCAGGCTCTTCTTAATCAAGGGGGTGAGTACTACTGGATAATAGTCATTCAGGCTCTTCTTAATCAAGGGGGTGAGTACTACTGGACAATAGTCATTCAGGCTCTTCTTAATCAAGGGGGTGAGTACTACTGGATAATAGTCATTCATCTTAACATGAAAAGTATTACAGTAATATGCAGTAATAATGACATGATGGCTGTATTGATTTTGAATGACTTCACTTTCTGGTCAGTTACCTTCTAAATTTGAGTTGGACTGGGGCTTTTGAATCAAAGCAACTGTATTGTAGACACTTGAACTGGTTTCTAATTCAGAGCAGTTTATTATTAGTCCCCTAATATAAAGACAAGCAGGTTAGGATCAGCTTTTTACCAGAAAGTAATAGAAAATCTTATATTGCACTAAGCTATACAACACGATTCCTTTTTTCCCATAGTTGCACTGTCACCTTATTGTACACAGACTGAAAAACCCTGCAATCTGGCAAGAAGAATGAGGGCACTAACCAGTTGATTATATACATAATATTCTGGACTGAGTTTTGTGCGTGATGTCAGTGCAAAAATTTGTCTTTCAGGGTATGAGAATGTGACAAAGTAATGCACAAATGACAACATTTGAACTCATTCTGGCTGCTGATTTTGGTCACCAGGGTTGGATCCAGCTGGACCAAAGTTTAAAGGACAGGATAAGTACAATCGACTGGACCCATCGGACGCAGTGTTTGTTGAAGCAATACACACAGATGCTGATGGTGAGCAGTTTACATGTACCCAGACAGAAATGTGTTTACTCAAATCGTCAAACTTTCATTTAATATCCTTTTGCATTTTCCCGCAGGTTATTCTTCTCCCAATATATCGATGTTCAGTGTTATTCCAAGGATGTTATTAGTACTACTGCAGAGTTTGCAATCTTTTATATGTTTTTGTCATTATTTTACAGATAGTTATTTAATTTGCACCCTAACGTATAGTGATTGGGAGCGTTTGGCAGAGACACCTGTCTGGGAGATCATCAATTCCCACCTTCAGCAGAACTTCCACTGCATTCCGAGGGAGGCTGGGGACATTGAGACCAAATGGGTCATTTTCCGTGCTGCTGTTGCTGAGGCATCTGTGTGAAGCCTCAGCCATAAGGTTGTTGGTGCCTGTTGTGGTGGCAACCCCCAAACTTGTTATTGGACACCAGTGGCGAAGGAAGCTGTCAGGCTGAAGAAGGAGTCCTTCTGAGCTTGGATAGCTTGTGAGACTCCAGAGTTAACTGACAAATACCTGCAGGCCAAGTGAAATCCGTCTTTGGCAGTTGCAGAAGCAAAAAGTTGGGTGGGAGTGGAGTTTGGTGAGACCATAGAACCTACCTCTTAGTTGGCCTCGAAGAGATTCTGGCAAACCATCACACAACTCATGAGGGGATAGCAGTGCTTTGGCCATACTGTTTACAGCATGGCTGGAGTGCTGTTGACCACAAATGGGGATATAGTTAGGCCGTGGAATGAATACTTCAAGGATCTCCTGAATCTCACTAACACGCCTCCCTTGGAGGAAGCAGAGCCTGGGGGCTGAATGTGATTCACCCTGAGTTCCTTAAGGCTCTTGATGTTGTTGGGCTAGCTTGATTGACACGTCTTTTTAACATTGCATAGAGGTCTGGAGCAGTGCCTCTGGAGTGGCAGACTGCGGTGGTGGTTCCCATCTTTTAGAAAGAGAACCAGAGGTTGTGTTCCTACCTTAGGGGGATCTCACTTCTCAGCCTCCCTGGGAAGGCCTATGCCACAGTACTGGAGAGGAGAGTCCATCTATTAGTAAAACCTCAAATACAGGAGGAACGATGTGGTTTTCATCCTGGTCATGGAACACTGTACCAACTCTTTACCTTTACAAGGATACTGGAGGGTTCATGGGAGGTTGCCCAACCAGTCTACATGTCCTTTGTGTACTTGGAAAAGGCACTGTGTCCCTTGGGGTGTCCGGTGGGGGGGTGCTTTGGGAGTAATGGAGTATCAGGCCCGTTGCTATGGGCCATTTGGTTTGCATTGCCAGCAGTAAGTCAGACTCATTCCCGGTGGATGTTAGACTCTAACAGGGCTGCCTTCTATCACCGATTCTATTCATAAGTTTTATGAATGGAACTTATAGGCCCAACCAAAGGGTGGAGGGTGTCCGGTTTTGTGGCCTCAGGATCACATCTTTGATTTTAGTGCTGATGTGAATCAGAATCAGAATATCTTTATTGTCATTGTAACGAGTACAATGAAATTAAGTGCAGTCCCTGTGTCCGAGAGATTTATACAGGAAAATAAATAAGGAGTAATATATAAATAAGGAAATGTGGTCCTGTTGGGTTCATCAAGCTGCAACCTCCGGCTTGCACTGGGACAGTTTGCAGTGTGAGTGTGAAGCGGCCAGGACGAGGATCAGCACCTCCAATTCACGAGCTATGGGTAGTGACCGAATGAATGATATTGTGAATACAAGCAATGGAAATGAGGTTCCTTCACAGAGTGTCTGGGCTCGGCTTTGGACATGATAGGATGAGGAGCTCAGACATTCGGGGAGAGCTCAGAATAGAGTCAGTGCTCCTCTATATCGAAAGGAGCCTGCTGAGATGGTTTGGGTATCTGTCTAGGATGCCTCCTGGATGCCACCCATGGGAGGTGTTTTGAATGTGTCCATCTGGGAGGAGACCCTGGCGTAGACCCAGGACACACTGGAGAGGTTGTATCTCTTTGCTGGCCTGGGATGCACTAGGGGAGCTGGAGAAGGGGGCCTCGGAGAGTGAGGTCTGGGCATCTCTACTTAGACTGCTGCCCCTGCAATCCGGACCCAGATCAAGTGGTGGAAAATGGATGGATGGATGGATGGATGGATGGATATTTAATTTGACCAGGACTTTTACGTAATGGGATGTACAGTAACACGTATATGTTGGTCTGTTATTTCAAATTCATAACAAGGAATAATATTTGCGGCAGTAGAATTTGGTCTAATGCCTTTTATGGTATTTTGCAGTCTTTGGCATCTCCATCCCCGTTGGACATGTTAGTTTCTTTCTGAACGGCGGAAAAGACCAACCTGGTTGTCCTTTAAGTAAGTCGACACCTGGAACAACTCAGGGAATTCCTGTCTTACACATCAAATAATTTGTTCAATTCTTTCACATTTCTGGCCATACAGCTTCTAAGAATGCTGTAAAAGTAATTTAATAACTTGCGTTATTTAAAATGTATACAGGACAGTTAGTACAAGTAAAAAAGTACAGATAATACTGAATAAATGAAGCATCTTCATTCACAGCTTCTGGTGGCTCTGCTTTGACTTCCAGGGTTCGGCCAAGTCATTTGTGACCACATGAGGGCGATACATGTGTACACCAGTGCACTGAATGGTACCTGTCCTCTGTGGGGCATCCCATGCCCTAGTTACAAAGAATTCCTCAATGGACTCTGCCTGGACTGTCAGAAAACCTTCAATGGAATATGTCCCCAAATAGGCTGAGTGTCACTGCTTTTGATTTAAAATTATTGCATGCAATATATATGGAAAGAAAACAGATATAATGTATGACATACATAAGAGTATATTGCAAACCATGTGTGTAAATGTATTCTACAGGTTATAGAGTATACATAATGAATGCCATATTAATTCTTTTACAGAGATCACATCTATAAAGTAATATTGAAAGAATATGCATTCAAATCCAGCTTACTGTTGAGTGGCTCATTTCCACCATTGAAAGTATGTTTCTGAAAGTGTTCTCTGTGTGTGTGTGTGTGTGTGTGTGTGTGTGTGTGTGTGTGTGTACCCTGTTTATATTACATTGTGGGGGCAAAATGTCCCCAGGAGGTAATAAATACCTGACAAGGTCCCCACAAGGGAAAACTCAATTATATAAAAATCTGTGAATGCATTAAAAAACCAAAAGAGCCAAAAGTCTTGTATTTTCTTGGGTTACTTATGGTTATGGTTAGGGCTGGGTAAGGGTTATGGTTGTCATAGATAGGGTTAGGGTTAGGCCCACAGAAATGAATGGAAGATCCCCACAAGGTCAAAATACAAATGTGTGTGTAGGATATGCTTGCTGTTTGTTTATATATAATGCTGACCTCTGTACAACTTCCTGACAGGACTCCTGGAAAAGAGTGGCATCACCGTTGTTCCTCCACCCCAAGAGGAAAAGCTCTTCCTGCTCACCACCACAGCAGCCCCCTTCTGTGGTGCGTGTGTGGGTCATGTCTTTTACAGGAGCTGATGCCCTCACTGGTGTAGTCATAATTTAGCCTGTACTATTGAAGACTTTGCTCTTATTTTGACCTGAATGCCTGAAGGTTGTAGCTCTTATACAGCCTACATCTTGCAGCTCATCACATCCTGATGGAGCTGCAGGTGTGGCCCCTGTCTAAGAGCGCGGAAGTTCAGGTGACTCTGAGGAGCCTGGGATACCCTGACACACTGAAGACCATCAAACTGTGAGTTTCAGCTGACATACAGCCGTTTAGTGTGTCTATGTATGTGGGCAGCTACATCTGCATGCATGTGGCTGAAGTAATACTTATGTGTTTCAGACACACAAAGAGCAACAGGTACAAGCAGGTGATGGTCCACCCGTTGTCCCTCTGCAAGGTCAATTCTGTTCACCTAAAGAACACAGGCGCCTGGTACCAAAAGGATGAGATTCACTTCCTATCCCTGTGCATCTCAGAATTTCCGTCTTCTGGGTACGACTTTGGCATACACAGTTGGCACATCATTGTTGTAATTGTACATGAAAGAATAGTTTAACAGAAAGCACAGTGTGTGTGTATGGATCCAATAGCGTTACATCTGTGTGACCTTTCTCTTACAGCAAGAACATTCCACTTTGTGTGGCAAGCATCAATCTGATGAAGGGCTTTCTGTGGTCACATGACTTTGTGCAGCTGTGTGAGAGCTAGTGAGAGTGTGATGCTTCAACAAGACGTGGCCAAAGGCTACTCATCAGGTCACCTGAATACAGCACGCCCCTCCCCTCTTGAACGCATCTCTCTACCTGAGTACTGTAAAAATCCCTACACAACTGCTTCAGAGCACAGTGCTTTCAGATATAAAACCCCAAAAGCTCACACCTAACTGTTATAAAACTTTTCACCCTAGAGATAATGTAGGATATTCTGCTTTATTGATTTTATATGCTATTCAATTTCCTTACGTGTAGTTAAATAAGAAATATTAAATGGCATGTTAAAAATATGGCTGATGCTGTATTAGTCATGCTATGTGGCCAAGTATTTAACCTGAAAAAAACAAAATAAAATATGGTATTGTGTATTCTCTTTTTACCACATCTTCAGCTTAACCCCTTTCATTCATGAATTATGACTGCCTGAGACCACTACCCATATATTAGATATTGGGATTTAAATACTGTAGCTGTCCACTGTAATAAACAACATCCGTGAAAGAGCTAACAATGTAAAGCCACACTGTTTTTTTTTGTTTTTTTTTTTTTTTTTAATAAACAGCTGTTCATCCATCCATAAAGAAAACAAAAGCAAGAGAGACTGCAGGATCCTTTTGGAGTCACTCAAAACACCAGTGTATTTTTGTAACCCTGAAAGCGCACCAAACAAATGCTGTCTTACTGATGTGGAATTATACTGTACAAAGAAAGACACTAGAAATGGGAGGCGGGGCCGGAGGATGAACATGACTTAATACAAAAGTCTGAGTCCAGGGCTGTGCTTGTACTGTTAAGTCATACAGGATTGAGATGGAAGGATGGGTAGGTGGTAAGGGGCTACAGGGGAGGGATGGTGTTCTACTTCCCTCCCTCTTGGGAGTGCAGGGTGTCTGTCTCCTTCCAGCCATGTGCTTTTTATGTGTCTCCTGGCCAGTGGGTGGGGCCTTCCTCATAGATTTGGTGAGTCAGTGGGAGCCAGAGGTGCTCGTCCTCTCTGCAAATGATGCGAGGGGTGTCCTGACAGGTGGTCCCCTGTTGGCGAGGGTCAACAAGTGCAGCTGCTGTTATTCTCCACCTAGCTGCTTTGAACAGGCATGCTGAAATGACGAGCTCAGAGCACAGCGACACCACACAGGTACACTCGCCACTCAAAATATGCAAAACTGTCACAGAAAAGACATGCAAGTGACTTATATTTGCCTCAGTCTTTCTGAAATCAGAGCTCTCTCAAAACACACATGCACACACAACAGAATTGCTGCCATCTACAGTACATAAAAATGGCTTCCTATTCAATTCCCTACTATTATTTCAGAGAGCCCTCGGTTTGTGTCTCCTTCTCAGACTTTAATTCAAATTATAACAGAAGTGACTGAATAAAAGGTATGTTTATATATATAGTTGTAGTACAGATTAAGGCTTAGAATGAAAGCATCCTTGTGAACTAATGTGGGAAAGACATTTTCTCTGTTACAGATCTCCAGTTCAGGGCCTCACAGCAACCCCTGACTCCCCATACCCGCCCTCCCTGCATCTTTCATTAAAAACAAGCAGTGACAGATAGTGCCAGGCCCAGGGAGTCACAGCCCCCCTGCAGCTGCGTGAAGATAACTTGGTCAAAGAAAGGAAAAATAGCATGATGCATTGTAAACCATGGACATGTTTCAAGGCTTCGACATGCAACGTGCGTAAATGTACCATTTTATCTTGCACCGAAGAAGCCTTAAGATGTTTATTTATTCTACACTTAAGACTTTTACTCTAGACTCTCCGCCTCTTTTGTGTAAAGGTGTGTTTCCTTTGTTTCAAACTACTTTTCATTGTTACCCTTGAATTTTTGAATCAGTGCTAATAGTAAAGGATCCATCAAAGCTAACCCGTGGGATATTGTGAGATTGTATCGTGGCCATCCCCAATCTACATTCAAACCATGATTCAGTCAATGCTTGTTATCTATTGAATTCAGTGTCATGTGACATGAAAAGCAGTCATGCCCTCCTCCATCTGATTAGCCAAGTTAGTTTGCGTGCAACGACAGTGTGGTCTAGCTTCCATACTTACATGTGTATGCTTAGCTACTAGCCAGTGCACTAGCTTCTCACAGCCACTCGCTACTACTTCAAATAATCCCTCTCACTTCCATACTCCATGAAGGAGCCTGTCATGTCAGCAAAGTCCTCCAGAACCAGGCTGGTGGAGTCCTCACCAGAGGGCCTCTCTGTTTCCGAGGAACGTGGCTGGGGCTGGCTCCGGGAGGCCAGAGGATCTGCATTACCCTCCAGCATGCCCATGCTGGGATTATGCGAGTGTGGGGTCTGGAGGGCAGATCCCCGGTCGGTGGTGGGCGGAGCCAGAACATGGTATAGACTGGGCAGGCGGATGTCCAAACGCACATTGCTCCTGGCAAACAGCTTGTCATTGAGGGAATAGAGCTTATCGGCAATGTCACTGCCCAGCATGACAGAGAAAAGACGCGCAATATAGCGGTCGCGGGACAGTAGCAAGTAGAGCTTCCGCCGGCTCCATGAGATGTAGCGGCAGTCCGTCTCTGCTGTCAGGGTCACCTGTCAATTCAGAGGTCATTAGTCATTGGTGCGTTCCCTGAAAAGTCCTGCCTAACATCTCATTTTCCAACTATTTAAAAAATTCTAAAGTATCTACATATTTTTAATGGAGAGAAGTTAAGTCAAGGTGTAGCTGGTGGTCTGTTGGTATCTACTGGACAACACTACTCCTTTGTACCTGAAAGTTTCCCTCTTCAGTGGGTCTGAGTGATTCCCATTCAGGTGAGTCCAAGAACTGGTATGGGAAAATGTAGTGGAGGAACTGGCCTTCCAGAGAGACCCGGATTCTAGTCAAGATAGAGAGAGAGGCAGAGACTGAGTGGCATCAACTTTCACAGACATGGAGCAGGCTTTGCCCTAATCCAAAGACAATATTAGCCAGAATACCCCCTCCCACCTCTTCTTTGTTGTGGTTTGTTATCTAGGGCAGTGTACTCTAGGCTGAAGTGAGCATAAAAGTCAAAGAACTTCCTTCCAATAGGGTGCTGGTTTTAGTCCAAGAAGGGAGCCTTAAATATTACAGTTAAATAAATGAACTATTTTTGTAAAATATCAGACAGGTTAGCATGCCAATGTTTCACACTTTAGATATAAACCTGCTTTTAAAAACTTCATGATTTTTAATCTGATCACTTAATTAAGGTCTTTGTGATAGACATTCCATCTCGTGTGTATCCCAGCCTTGTGCCCCATGCCACCTGGGATAGGCTCCAGGCCCCCACACAATCCTGACTAGGACAAGTGGTAAGTAGATGGACTCCAGAGCATTTCAAATAGGGGGACCAGGCTGGGACCAATTGTTCTGTTGGAAGGACACTATTAAAATAAACCCTAATCTAGGAGGTCCAGTATGGGGTACAGGACTTTTGACTGGGGAGCACTGGCCCCATTTGGCACCCTCTAGAACCACCCCTGGACTCATCTTGGTCTGTAGGAAGCAGACTAAGGATGTCATGGAACAACATATACATGACAACAAAAAAAATACTTTAAACTTTGAACTCATCATGTGCCATTTTAATTAATACTCAACATAAACGCGGCAATTATTCATGTGATATCCAGCATACACGTTAATGTGTGTGTGTGAGTGTGAGTGTTGTGCATGTGTGTACCAGTGTGGTTTAATCAGCCTCGTCAGTTGTTTGTTTTTGTTTAGCGGGCAAAAATACACATACATATAGGACACCAAGCAGCACAGCGGCTACCTCGTAAAATCTGTATTATGAACCTGGCAGTGCTCATAGTAACAGTTTAAAAGTCTCCACCGAGCGTGTGGATTTCACCATAAAACCAGGCCGACCGCATAAACCCGCAAACCAAATACCTGGCAGTGTTGGGAAAGTGCAAGAAGAACAGTCACAAAAAAACCAATCCCGAACAACGTGTTCATTTCATTATTTATTCTACAAGTACTTCCAAAATGACCAATTCAGGTTTCTTTTGACTTATTTTTTAATCACAATTGACTCATTCATTCAGTTCTGTCTATAACACACCCTTTACACAAGTCCAGCAGTGGGCACCGCAGTGTGCTGTACAAACCGGCCATCGAGGTGACTCCTTTCATCACACGGACCACACAGCCAGCTACAGAGTCCAACTAAAGGTGTGCAACCATTCTCACAGGAAACTGTCAAGTTGTGGTTATCTCAAAAGCTTGCTGTGGAACCGAGGTCTTCCACAGAGAAGAGCTGGGCTCAAACATCCTTTTGCAGCTCATTGCTTGTATTGGAACAGTTCGATTAAGAAATGTCAATGAGGTGCAATATCAGTGAGTCCATCTATCTGAGCTCGATAAAAATGTTCTGTCAGTCATGCTAGCAGGAGACATAATTAGCATGATAAAGACATCCCTGACTTCAGCTGCTGTAACGGACCGATTTAAAGTAGCAGTCATTAGAGCACTACTTACACTTTTAAATGCATGAACATTTCAACAAACACTATTAGATACCTTGGGCCATTAGCAAATCAACATGAAAATAATGCTAAATGAACTACAATCCATTCTCAAACTATTTTCAAAGTATTAAGAAATTTTATTCACTACTTCAGCTACACCATCACACCTCACACTTTGTTTTTGCGATTTTGTCGCACAGAGACTCAGACGAACATTCCTTGCATGTGTGTAATGTTTTTGCAATAAAAACTTCACAGATACATTAAATTTACACCAAACATTTTTGGAATTATATATTATTCTGACTTAGTGAAAACTTGACAGTGGCACTAGGCAAGGTTTTCAAACAACAATTTCTTAGTATTCAAGATACTGAGAAACTAATGCATGCATTTGCGTATAGTTTGTGTATCGTAGGATAAATTTTGGTAATGTTCTACTGTCAGGAAGAACACCACCACACATTAAACATCTTCCTGTGTAATCAAAGTACAAACGTATAACTCCTGTCCTTCTTTCCCTCGCAGGCCTCCTGTTAGGTACAGAACTGATTTAAGATTCTTCTTCTTATCAAGCACATTGAGGTCAAGCATGTGCTTACCTAACCAAAGTGATTCATGTTTATAATGCAAACTGTCTACTAGATCATAGAATGCAGCTATTCTTTATCATCCCAGATATTGATAAAATACGTGCTGGTGATAAAGCCTTTAGCTACAGGTCTACAAAACTATAGAACAGTCTTCCAGCCTATGCAGAGGATGCCGAGTCAGTCTCAGTCTTTATATCACAACTGAAGACCTACTACTTTAGTCCAGCTTACCCACACTTTAAAATATAACACACTAATTACAGCTTCTGGTTGTGCTGTACATGCCCTTGTGACCCTCTGTGGTTACCAGCATAAACATTTGTTCTGACCGTCCATGCTTTTTTTTTCTCTCTACATATCTGGATGGTGCCTGAGGTTGGCACCTTTCATTTTGAACACAATCTTAGTCCCATGGATCCAAGTGTGACATTGTAGTCTGCAATGAAGCCCCCATTGAGATCAGCATGGAGAATTGACGCACAGACGGACCTGACTACAGTCTACGCCCTGTATGTATAGCAGTGCAATATCTTTCCCTGCACTGTATAATGGTAGCATGCCCAAGAGGGTTGGGCACTCATGTAAGCAAGGTTTTATGTTTTTCTTTTTGTTTTCTCTCTTTGATTGTCTTTTGGCAATTATTTTCCTTTTCTTTTCATGAATGTAACAGTGTAATTATGACTCACGCCTATAGAGGGCCTTGGAGCAACTGTGCTGTGATATGCACTATATCAAAATTGAATTGAATTGAATATGTCATGGAAAGCCAGGAGGAACATTCAGTCAACAGTGATTGTATTGATTTTTAGCAAAAGTCTGGGTTAGTCATCACAAGTCAGCCAAATCGTTTGCTTCATCAGAAACAAGTGAAGGAATGTGGAGTGTTTGGTTAGGTGAACTGGTTACCTAATTGGGATAGGTGGCAACACACACAAAGAAATATTTAAGTGGTAATCCAGAGTCTTACATACTGTGTGGCACATGCAATCAAAAAGAAAAAACAGATTAATCTCATAATTGCAAGCCAGGCATCTCAAGAAATAACAAGAGTTCTCTCATAGGTCAAGGACAACTTGAAGCTGAAGCTTTCAGCAGTTTCATGTGTCCATGCTTCTGACAGCATAGGAAGCCTGTCCCATTGTGGCTCAGACAGAGCCTATATAATAACACAGAGGAAGACGGCATCAGCTCAACTCGAAATATCTACAGTGTCAGCATGAAACATTCACACACATAGGAGGGGGGTAAGGGACTCACCTTCCCGAAAGTAGAAAAGACAGCCGGTTGATGGGCGTTTTCCCCTCTAAAGCATAAGCCTCCTCCTCTGCTAGGGACAGTATCTGGGAGTCGCATGCCGCGGCCACCTCTTTAAAGACGGCTATTGGGATGCCCAGTGGCAGATAAACACTAGCATAGAGGTTGCGGAACTCCTCACCTGGCAGCCAGTTTCTGCGCAGCTGGTACAAAATGTGGGCCAGCTGAATCAGGCAGAGTACCCCCAGTAGACTGGACCAGAGCACCACAGGCAAAGCCCCACACAGAAGCTTCCAGCCCCAGAATGCGTGGCACAAGAAGGCAGGTGCAAAGCAGCCGAAGATGTAGAGTGCACCATAGGTGCCACTGCCACCCATGTAGCCCAACCAGAGCAATGTGTTGCCCAGGTGGTAGAACGCCCCCTCTGTTTCGTTGACCCACGCAGTGCAGCGCAGGTGTCCCGTCAACACCGCCTCCAACAGGGTGGAGTTCCCATTCCACATCCTGACTGATCGGAAAAACCTTCACACACCACCAAAAGGCACCGAAGTGGACAACAATTCTGTTAGTTTAAGAACAAAAAAACACACAGAATGAAAAGTAGGTTGGTATGCTTTACAACACAGACAAACTCTGATGCAGCCTAGGTCTTTTTCCTGCTTAATAAGAAAAAAAATGAAAAAAGTGACATATGGTCCCTGTTGTCCTGTCAAGTGTTTATAAATTGTCCTGGGCAGTCTCTGGATTTCTTGACAGCTTCCTGCAGCACAAATCTTTCACGATTTCGATGCAGAGCCTGAACACACTACTCCAGTCCCTACTTTTGCCACTTCTTCCCAGTCTTTCTCTCTCTCCCACTCTCCCTTTCTCTGTTTCAGCCAGTCACGTATTCCTTTTTCTTTGTAGTTGTTTCCTCGGAACGATACGCTTGGAATGTGTCGCTATCTCCTGGAAAGTGGCGGCAGGGAGAGTTTGCAGGGGCCAGTGAGAGGTGGAGCAGGGGGAGCAACAAATTCCCCTAGAAGGATAACCATGTTTGGAATTGAAACACAAGGAAGAGAGTGTCGATGACACATAGCAGAGCTGCTACTTATCATAGCACTGTTGAAGTGGCAGCCCAGTCCAAATGCAGTCTAGGAAGACCCAGCTTTTGACATACTGAACAAGGTGGCTACGTTACTATAGAGTTTTCTTCTCTAGAAGGCAAGTCCCTTCAAGGGCTGACAATGTGAACTGGTGTCCAGTTTTGTGTTAGAGCCGGAGGGCAAGAGTCTTGGGGCAGGTCCCAGCAAGCAGCTTATCTCCTCAGGGTGGGTCCCGAGTACAAAGGTAGATCTGAGCAGGTTTCCGGTCCAGAAGGTAGCTTGTGAAAGTGCTGGTTCTATCTCAGTTTGGGCATCAATACAGTCAGTCCCAACATGCGGACACAGGTTCCATGGGCCTTTTTTTTTTTTTTAGAAATTATAAAAGAGACAGGATTACAGGGCAGGTCAGGTTTCACAGCTGGCATAACACATCCTCCAACAGCCCTCTGTCCCCCCAGCTGGTCATTGCATGCCAAACACTAGCAGGCAGTGACATTTAGAGGGGAAACTTGGAGCATATTGCCTCACGCTGGGATAGTAAACAGCAGTACACACGTTAAACCAGCCAAGAACCAGAACACTGCTGATTCCAACCAGACTGGGAGACTCAAAAGAGCTCTCCCAAAATCTGAGTCAGACTATACCTGATGTTTTCACAAAAGGTATGGGGGCTGGGATTGATACATCAACATTTTGTGATGAAAATGATTCCTTGTTATGTTGGGGTCATCTTTAATCATGTAGTGCAATAGAATGCAGCCACATGTCTCAGAATGAACTTGGAGTTCATCTCAGGAAGCAGAGTGAATGAGGGTGACACTGTTGATGGAATACCAGTCAATCGCAGAGGAGCCAGTCCAAGCAGAATAACCCAAAAACCTCACACCAAAACCAGGAGAACTTCAAGAGTCAAATGCTGCATTGTAAGTGAACTCAAAAGTCTATGAACCCACAACACACCAAGCCAAAGTACCATAGTCACTGCAAGGTATTTCCTGACCTGCTAAAACATCTCAAAATAACAGCTCTTAATTTTCCTGCATTTTGTCTGAAACAAGCCATGTTTTTAGAATTCTGGGGCCTCCCTCACTCTCACCCACATCTAGGATTGTCCATTTATCCATCCATCTTCTAGCCACGTATCCGGGTCAGGGCCGGAGGCCAGGAACGGGAGTCTATCTAAGGCACACATGCACATGTAATCCAAAACACCAGTTGGCACAACTGCATATCTTTGGACTATAGGAGGAAACCCACCAAACATGGGGAGACCATGAAAACTTCCCACAAAAAGAGAGGTGGATTGCCTACCCTATAATCCTACCTCAGAACCACTGACTAACAGTGCTACCCACTGAGCCACCATGCCAAGTCAAATTCTAGTGTGTATGAGATAATAAACACAGAGGTACCCTGTAATAACACAACCGTTATTGAGCTCAGCTGTAGGCGTTTCATCCCACTACAGTGGAAAACTTGTGTCACTGGAGCTCAAGAAGGCAGCAGGCGCTGACAGTATATGGTTACTGCACTTAACAACTTGCCAGAATAAGTGTGACAGGAGGGCCGAGAAGGAGCAGTATATGACTTCTGCCGTCCTACCATGGCATCTGACAGACAGAGGGGGGGTAACAGCTCAATGAAACCGTGCAAACGAAATAGAATTTATCTGAAAAACAGAAGAGCGGGGAAAAGATTAACTCAAAGGGATTGACTTGCTCTTCGATTTCCCTACCTTGGTTTTCTTAAAAAGAATCTCATTGCTAAAGGCTTGGTGTGATTGTCAGACATCCATCCTTTGATAGGTGGTTCCTGTAAGCACAGAGCAACAAAGGTACATCATGTCCTTGTCTTTGGCTCCCCCTTTAGGCCAGTCCCTGAGAAGGCATAAAGGCTAGGATCCTCAGTGCTCGTGAGCCTTTCTTGGGTTTTGAGAGTCAGCATATCCATACAAGGCAGTAGGTGAGCACAAGTCGAGGCAGCCTCCAGCACAACGGAAGCCATACCATTAATTTAACTCCAAACCGCTTCTTTGGGATTATATTCCAAGCCTGTATCACTTTTAAACATTAAAGTATTGAGAGATATTCAACCAAATTTTAGATTGCCCAGTTCAATTCTTTATTACTTACATCTAATTTTCCTGAGGTTTTCATCCAACATGACACATTGCTTGAGACTCCTAGTGTCAGTGTTCACAGAATTTCCTACCCAACACAGCCCTGCAGTTACTCAGAGACACCCTGTCATAGGAGATGCAACCCCCCACTTCTATTTAAAGTCCAGATCACAGCTGCCATTATTACAGTCAGCTCATCCTAAAAGGAATGAACTATGGAGAATGTGGATGCCTGGATCACTACAAATTGTGCGGCACAAACACACCCAAGTGCACATTTGTGACTTTCAAAGGTCTGTCTTAACAGATGATCTGTACTGAAACTCCATTTCAATTCAATAGCTACCCAAAGCAGCTCATATTTGGCAAGATATTCAACCATTACAGGAGTGACAGAAGACAAAAAAAAGTAAATGTTCAGAACAATGACACATTGCATAGGATTATTTTAATTTTCAGATACATGAAACATGATGCAGAAAAACACAAGAGGAAAAAAAAAAAAAAGATCAAGGCAACATATCCACAGATGAAAAAAAGAACGCCAACAGAAGGTGCTTTTTAGTGGTAGAGCTTTCCTTTAGCCTCATGTTTAAGTTTAGTACATCCAGAACCTTGACTCCAGCTGTGCCATTCTGTAAGAAAAGGAGATCAAGTCAGCTACTCACACAAGTACATATGGAACACAGCAATGTAGAAGCTACCATGCACTTCATGTGACATTCTGAATACAGCCCTCTGTACAATGGCATAAGCGATTTTCATTGGTGCAAGAAGAAATCTTTACAGTGATTTTTATTTGAAAACACTTTTGTCTGGGACAGAAAAACCTCAACATTGTGTCAAAAGATACAAACCAGGAAATGCACAAAAGCTTACTGTGCTTAAATGCAATGGACAGCTACCAGTCAAGGACACCATGAAATGTGCTTTTACTTCCTTTCACTGGCAGCCTTTAAAGTGATAATCCGGCATGTACAACCTGCACTTCCCCTAAATACAGACTTGCAGTAGCTGATCCATCATTTCCTCTAACACGTTGGATAATCAACAGTCATTACTTAAGTCTTAATCTGTCACAGACACAATTCTCTTTAGAAACTTCCCATAAAGACGCCTGATTTTATTTCCCGAGTTCGCCTGTAACCGTGTTTGCGGTCCCTTTGTTTATGACGGCGGAGCGCACTGTGTTTAAGTTTGAAACAACCAAAGAACTGCATAGGGAGCACATTAAAGTCATGCTATGGGGCATCGAAAAACAGATCGAAAACGCAGTAATCCACGCCGCCCAGCCGAGTACAACACAACAGAAATAATACCGACTTAAACTACACTAGACCATCTTCTCTCTCCCCTAAGGAACCTGTATGCGAGTCAAGAAGCAACAGTCAGAACCAAATATGGAACAACAGAGTGGTTTAAGATTTGGAAAGGAGTTCGACAAGGTTGTATACTGTCACCCTATTTATTCAACATGTACGCAGAATACATCATGCGAAATGCTAGGCTGGACGAATCAAAAGCTGGAATTAAAATTGCTGGGAGAAATATTAACAA
>JAACJT020000030.1:579770-610970 GCA_009936485.2 Gymnarchus niloticus
AAAGGTTGAAGGCAAAAGGAAGAGGGGACGGCAGAAGATGAGATGGATAGACAGTGTAGTGGAAGCAATGAACATAAATTTGGGCAGGCTTCAAGAGTCGGTGGAGGACAGGGCGGCCTGGCGTGCTGTGGTCCACGGAGTCGCGAAGAGCCGGACACGACTGCGTGACTAAACAACAAACTACGCTAAGGTCTAGTTCTGGATACAGGCATTCCAATAAGACGCGACACTGTAGCGTGTTCGGGAACGTTGCACATGTTGATGGGGGGTATTTTCAGGTTGGGGGTGTACTGGTTGGATGGGTGGGAGGAAAGCCCGCCCCTTCCGGGTGTGTAAGGGATGTGGGGGAAGCGCGAGACTCGCGGGTCTGGAGAGTTCGGTAGTAGTTAGTTTGTACGTGTGTGAGTAAACTATCTTTCCTTGTTCATTTGTGTACGGCGTGGCTGTGGCTAACAGCAGCCAAATAAATAGTTCTTTTTTGGGCCATCTGCCTATTTATTTTTTTGATACAACGGGAAACGTTACAGTACTATAGCTACAGTGCTATTAAGCCTATAATAAATATGAATTTCAAACTGCTTCTGTAAATTACCGATTTAAATGTGATCCTTAAATAATCCGACCGCATTTATTACATTTTTATGCTGTTTATGAACTTTGGAAAAACTAATACGACCTATCGCACTTACTGACATGCAAGTTGGCCGGTTCCAGGCGGCTCTGTTCGGCTTACCTCTCACTGCGTGATTAGACTTTGAAGCCGAGCGCTCTCATGCACTCCTTGTGCGCCTCGATCAACTCGGTGCAGCTCTCTTCGCCTTTCTCGATGATGCTGAAAGTGCGACGGATGACTGGCAGTTATTGCTGACGGTACATGCACTCTGTAGTTAATTAACCATTTTGGATAATTAGGTTTACCACGCGTCTCTGGCTTTCTTTGTCTCTGGACAAGCACAGCAAGGCTTCAGTGGCTTCTTCTTCTCCTCACTTACGGGTACTGACTCACAGCTAACCGCAGACAGCGTCGACATCTTCACGCTCGTTTTAACCTACCCATGAGGGACAACGTCGAATAGATGTTAGCAACAATATATGCCACGCTTAGTGCGGCAGCTGACATTATTCAAACGTTTTAGAACATTTATATAAAAGCCAAAACACTACTCAAATACTGGTAGGCTGTAATATCTACTAACACTAATCTCACACGTCGTGTAAACAAATACACAATTCAATCATGATTACCAAAGTATTTATAGAGAATACTGGGGTAATCTTTGCTCAGCCCTAAAACAAAAACACCAAAATCAACTGCTTCTTTTTTAGTGTTATACCAACTCGATAACAAACAGCAAACGAGGTAACAAAATCCATTAAGCAATCACTTTCCTAATACGCACCTAGGTAGTAAAGAATTCACATGCTCCCTTCTGTACAACGCAGAAACCTAAACAGTTGCGGGATCTTACGCCAGTACTCCTGAGATCATGGGAAAGGTAGTTTAACAGCTAACAAGTTCAAGTGGCGCCTGGTCATAATTTCACTACACTTCCCGAAATGCAATAGCATGCTTGTAATCCGGAACTTGATTTTCAAGGACACTCATGACAAGCATCAACGAACCAGCTGGTTATCTGGAAGATCCTAATCGGTACAGAAAAGTATTATAGACAGTGTAAATAGCTGTCCAGTAACCAATTATCCAGGAGCATCCAACTGGTATCAAGTATTTCATACTTGATACACTGTCTGATAATAGCACGTTCAGTTGAGGTACTGGGGCCTAGTGGTTAGCACTACTACCCGACTTCTCTAACGTTGGGGGTTCGAGTCCCGATTCTGCTGTGTTTCCTCCCTGGTTCAAATGGCCCATAGTAAATGGGTGTATACGTGAACCGCACCCCCCAAACCTAATCAGGACAAGCCGCTGAATTCCAACTTTCCACATTTAGTAGTTTCACGTGGAAATCCCAAAAAAAAGAAATACCCGCCAAATAAGAATGTTATGATACACTAGAAGAGCTACGTCAGCATATAGCTGAAACATTTCAGATATTGTATTGCCATATTGATTGCGAAACGCTGACTTCTGCTAAGAACTGAGGAAACGAACAGCGGAAGAGGAGGAGCTACGGAAACGGAAGTGGCGCCAAATTCGAAAGTTAGTTTATGTGCAGTAACGGCGGTTATCGCGAATAATCGCGATTGCGGTTTATAGTCGAGGTAGCTGTTTTGTTGTTACTCGCTTGGTGATAGGCGCTCTATGTGTGTAGTTAATCTTATCTGTGACAGTATCGAACAAAACGCTAATGAAGTGATGTTCAATCTTAAATATGTATGTCGTTGACTAGTTCTTTTAGCTGAAGAGTTTTGGAATTCATAGTACGATTCCTTGCTTTGTCACGTTCAAATTGAATGTGGTGTATGTAAATGGGTTGTTTTTCCTTCTGGGTTGTGTTGTTGTGTTAATGAATGATGCTGTTACAGGATGGAAACTTCAGCACGCGTCTTCGGGAAGCTCCGGAGCCTGGCGGTGCTCCTGGAAAGCCAAACGGCCCAACTTCACCGAGCACACAAGGACCCCGAATACGGTAGTAACTTAGATAATTAGTCCTCGACAGCCGTCATTTCCCCCCACTTGGTGGCTTTTCTCCGATCGGAATTTAATAAGAGTCTCATTCTCAGAGGGCAGTGAGGGATCGGTGAACGTTTTGCACGAACTGCGTACCGAAATCAAGGACCTCAAGGTTAGTGTGAGCGATGCCATTGCTGTGCTTTTGGGTACAACGCTGCACCAGAAAACAGCCCTAACTTTAAGATGATTTTTAACAAGGTACTCAATAACTAAATGTCCTGACGATACCTGGAAAAACAGTGAGCTGCACAGTTCACAGAAACATCTGTGTAGCGGGGACCGGCCTGGCGATCCTTAGGTGTTGTGGGGACCACTGATAGCTCGAAGGACTGAAATGTAGAGAAGACCCCTGTTAGGAACACTCTCCCTGTGCTGGTTCGTGGATTTAGGCTGTATGTATCTCAATGGGTCGGCCAGAACACCACTTAGGCCAAGAATCCTGGAAGGTCTTTATTCAGGTTCAAGATAGGCAGATTACACCAATTCTCTTCACACAAACTCTGAACACTACTCTGTTGCCCTCGAATGCAGACTATAAATAGGAAATAAGTCGTAAATAAAATATGAAGAGGTATAAAACAGATGTTTTTGTAATGCAAAATTGAATCAGGATTGACGTGCACCAGTGCATGCCACCCTCCTCTTTAGCACATCTGTGCATATCACTGACAGGTGACTGTGTTGTCATAATCGGCCCAGGTTGAGATCCGTGATCAGCTGGCGCGCTGCAGAGTGGAAGATGGAGAGACGCGGGCCTTGGTGCAGGCGTGCATGGTTCTGAAGCAGCGGACCACAGAGGACCTCCAGCTGCTGAAGAGGCACTTTGAGAAATACGGCTACCGACCACAGTCTGGTAGGAGCCCTCCTATTGTGTACACCTGCACTGCCACCTGCTGGAGGGCCCGATGAAATCTTACTTGCTGTGAATCCCTTTGGAAATGGAAAACCATTCCATCTGTGTTCAGGGGTGTTTTTTTTTGTACCAGTAATCTCTGTCTAAAATGCAGTAACTAAATAAATATGAAATTTAAGAACTTTGCTCTTCTATATTAGGTTGTAACCAACTACTTCGCAAAACCAAAGCATAGTCAGTGTTCTTAAAGAATTGCCATTTACAGGCCATTTCGATTTGTTGTACCTGTCACCAGGACAGAAATGCCCTTGGAATCTCTGAGATCTGGGTGTTGACACTAACATCTTAATGGGCAGGATGTACTTCTCTGCACATACAGGTTCATAGCTGAACGATACGGATGTGGTTGCGTTCATTCTTCTCTGTATGGTTCATGTAAAATTCCGTGATGCACTCGTGCAATCGTATGATGAGATTGTAGTGCATGCGCATGTAGACGCGTGGGCAGAAATTTTGGCCTGAATACAGTTGTCTAGACCCTCTGCGTTTGGCTGTGTCCAACTGCAATTGCGTGAAATTGGCATGGATTTGTCCGTGGTCTTGCAGGTTATGGAAAATCCATTTCGGTGAGCACTTGAATGATGAGTGAAGGATCCTCTGCAAAGCAATTAGGAGCACAGCCTTTGGGTTGTGGACCTGGGCCTGAACGTAATGTGAATGTGGCCACAAGTTCTATTGAACTTGGTTCATTACTAAGGCAAAATGTCAGGACTTGAGAATTTTGCAGATGTGAGCAATTGAATCACAGCCTTAATACCCAGTGCCTGTATATAGTTTGGTATTCACCCTGCATGCTTGATGTGAAGGGTACACCTTGAGTGTCCTAGAAAGTCTTTTGTCAAACATTCACGCACCTATACATGACTCTGAATGTAGGAAGTTCTCCTAAAATACACTACTCGCATTCAGTAAGTAACCACAACATCAGTGTTTGGGGACGTTCTCCTTCCCTGGCAGTGGCTTGTCCTGAATCTGTTTCTAGTGGCACATTTCAAGGTCATCAACTCCCACTATCTTTACCACTTGATAAAACATGTATACGGTGGCTATTTTCCTTGCATGCTATGGGTCTCCCTCTGCTTCCAGAGATGAAGGGTCACGAGGAGGATCGACAGAGCCAGAAGCCACAAAAGAAGGAAGATGGTGAAAAGGAAGAGCAAGAAGTGGAACCCGAGAAAAAGCCAAACGTAGCAGTGGACAGGGAGGACGGCGAAGCTCCTGTTTGTGTGACCCCTGCAAAGCCCCCTCTCTGGGCAGCTGACCCTCTACGCACTCCCCGACTTTCAGACTTTGGCCTTTCTGGGTTCCAGCTGCTCACATCCTTGGGTGAACCAGCACCACCCCCAGTGGAATTTGTGCCCCCTGCTGCCAAGCCCGCTGTTCCCTCCGTCCTGCCCAAGGTACCCAAGACACCCAAATGTGCCCTGCGGATGGATGAGGATGCCCCCACACCCCGTCTGGAGGACTTTGGTATCTCAGAGCATACCATGTGCCTCAATAATGACTTCACCATGGACCTGCTCCGCAAGAAACCCTCCAAGCTGTGCAGGTACGGCAGACTCAGTCTTTCCTGTTATATTTGATATGTTTCCATCTTTACTGTGAAGGTAAACTGGAGCCACAGACTCCCATCCAAGCAATACTAACTGATTTATGTTGATCATGACCTAAATGTTTTTGTTCTGTTCTTGTTGCTGATATCATACTCATAATGATGGACATCTTGTGTTCTGTGGCAGTGATCACCTTTTAAATCCACTGATTTCACTGAATGCGACATGTTACTTAAATGGTTTAGTAAAAATCAGTGTCAGAAACAAAGGTGCATGCAAAGAATTTCCCAATACTGCTGGTATTGTTCAGTCTAATCGTTTTGGTTTGGAGGGTTTGCGGTGCGTTAGCAGTTTAATCCTCTGTATCGCAAGATGTTCTGGTGAATCATCTCGCACTGCAAGTCGTTTGTACGTCATTATGGATAAAAGTGTGGCTTAAAGGATGATGACAGTGCAGACTATAACAGCAGTTATGAAGAAGTGTGGTTTGGATTGCATGGCAGACAAGATGATTTTGAGGTTATGGACGTGTCTAGTAACCGGAAAGTTTCTGGTTCAAATCCTGTACCTTCTGAGGTTCCTTGCTGAATTATAAAACACTGTGAAATATCCAACTGTATAGATAATTCAGACTTATTTCTTTGTTTAGCTGATTTTGTTAATACATAATATTAAAACTGTTGACGTGACTTGTATAGTTTGATGTAATTTCTTATGACAGGATGAAGAATTGGCTGTAACATATCCTACAATTAGCTGTACACTCAGTTTCATAGACCATTCCATAAATTTGTGTTTCAACAGCAAGGTGACAGTATCCACAGACCTGGATTTAGAACCTGACCCCAAATCAGACCGCTGCCTATTCACTCCCATGCCAGCCTCAGGGACCAGTGAGGTGGATGGTAATGCTGCATGCTCTCCAAACACTCACTACATAGCAACAATTACTGACTTCCAAACTCTTTTTAAATTCTGTTACTCCTTTAACTGTCCATTAATTTGAATGGAACAAAATTTCATATCGGGAGCTCTGTATATAGGGCTGATTTGTTACAATGATTAGTTTGCTCTTAATGACAAAACGCACTTACTAATTAATCCAATTTAATTTTTTTTTTTGCCCTTTCCCTCTGTCCTCCCTTTGTTAGACTATGTAACCTCTCCACAGCCCCCTGCTCTTTGTACTCCTGGGCTGAAGGTCGCGAAGAAGCAGGCCTGTCTTTTCACTCCACCACCTCCAGACAGTTTTTCGCTGCCAGATCTCCGGCTCACGCCTGAACCCCCTGTGTTCGAGACCCCCTACATGAGGAAGCTTATCAGTGTCAGGGCTTCAGCTGGCTGCTCTCAGATGGATGCAGTGCGTAATCTCTGTATTTGACTCAAACTCCTGTCACTGTAAAAAAATAAACATTTCTAAGGAAATGTAGCGCTGACAACAAACAAAAGGATTGCCTGTCAACAAACACCGTCATTTATTTGAGGTTCTGGAGAAAGCTGTAGTCGTGAATAGTGTAGTAGCAATAGAATAACTAGCTACCATGTAATTTGTTGGAGTTAAAACCAAGATTTACAAAGTCACACTCTTACAAGAAAGTGTGACAGTTCTGGGTCTTCTGAGGGAGGGAGGGCAGAACTAGCATGTTTGTTTGCAGCATATTTGGGGTCTGTTTGGTTACATTTACGTTGTCCATCCAGCCAGGTAAGTTAGGTGTGGATGCTGCTGCCTCTCAAGATGAAAAGACCCACCCCACCGAACATGTGTCCTCCAATCAAGGTCTGATGTCTCAGGATGATACACCCAGCATGCCAGTCAGAACTCTACGGGAAGATGAGCACACACCTAAAATGCCCACACTGGAGTCCTTTTTAAGCACTGATTCTCAGGTGAGTGACATGGGGATTTTGCTGTTGGAGAGCTGTGCTTGGTTCCTCCCTGAATGTTGATTCGGTGGTTCACCCAGTGGGTTGATGAAGCCGGAGTGAAACTGCTGGTGACCAGCGAGGGATCTGGGGCCTCATTTGGGCTGAAGGAGCCTCTGTTGTCTGGCCTGGGGGCTTATCAGGAGCTCCAAGGCCAGGAAAGGAACTTGTTGTCCCCACCAACCCAGAGCAGCCTCTTACCGTGCCCCATGACCCCTGATATGCCCAACGTCTGCTCCTTCACACAGGACATCTTTAAAGTTGAGTGGCAGCCACAGTGCATGATGGGTCCATGACACAGTTCTGGTATTGCCATGCCATACTCTGCGCGCTTATTTGACTTGTTTTCCTATCTCATCACTTTCCCACCCTCTGTGTTGGTGCAGCTCATATCTCAGGATAACACCACACCCAATACTGTAATTCCCAGCAACCCCAAAACCACAGCCCTGCGGTCAACCATGGCAGGCGGAAAAGAGAACCGGTGAGGAGGAACAGTAGCTGACCTGTAACCAGCAAGCCAAGCCAGGCTGGTGATTAAATCTTATAGCCCTTAACTATCGGAGCAGTGCTCTGCCTTTGCTGTGTGTAACCAAGGTTACTACCCAGTACACTCGCTGCTAGGCTCCTGCCTTAAGAATAACAATGATTCATTAATTGGCTACAAATTGTTTTTAGTGACTGGGTAATGTGCTCAGTGTGAAGGCTTGTGACTGGAAGTCAGTTTAGGGGTGGCTGCATACAGAATGTCTGGTTGTCCAAAGCACAATAATGTGATGAACATGCTTCTGCCAAGGAGGCATTGTTGAATATCGCTGAGACCCTTCTTCTCATCTCCTTAGGCTCCAACCTCTCACCCTGGTGTCAGAGGAGGAATTCCTAAGGCTACCAGGCTACCTGAGGCAAATGCCTCTATCCAGCCTCAACCAGGCCATTGGGAAGATTAACGCTGCTCTAGAAGGCAGCCAGTCAGGTGAGTCAGCTTTGAACACCTATATTCTAACACGTCACATGACTCTAGCTTTTCCCAGCAGGGTTAACCTGCTGTCATCCTGAGGGCTACACTTTGTGTTTTGGTTATACAGACCATACTAATCAGTTCATGAATCCAGTTTTAGTTACAGCATAATTCTATCATCTTTGACAGCTGTGTTGCATCAACTTTGTGTCCTTCAAAAAATACCTGTGAACTGTGAACAAAAAAGTTGAATACAGAAGCTGGCATCTGAGTTTAACTTGTATTAGTCTGTGGTTGTTAAATCGGTAGTGTATGTGTATTGGGGGGGGGTCTGCATGTGCACACTTATGTTGAGCTTAAAGTATTCTTTTTTGCAAAAGGGGGGCCTGACAGGGAGAAGTTTTATATTTTAAGAAGAGGGAGGAACACAGGGTGATGTATAAGAATGGAGGAAGATGCACATAGGTGGATTATATCCTATGCAGGAGGGTCAGTCGGAAGGAGATTGGAGACTGTAAAATGATGACAGAGGAAAGCGTAGTTAGGCAGCATAGGATGGTGGTCTGTAGGATGTTTTGAGATCAATAAGTGGAGAAGAGTGAGAGCAGAGCCAAGGATCAAATGGTGGAAGCTGAAAAAAGCTGGCCAACTACAGCAGAAGTGGTAAGGGAGACAGCTAGAAAGGTGTTTGGTGTGACATCTGGTCAGAGGAAGGAGGACAAGGAAACCTGGTGGTGGAATGAGGAAGTACAGGAGAGTATACAGAGGAAGAGGTTGGTGAAGAAGAAGTGGGATAGTCAGAGAGATGAAGAAAGTAAGGCAAAGGCTAAAGATAAGGTATATGGTGAGTTGTATGGGAGGCTGGACTCTAAAGAAGGAGAAAATACCTGTACCAATTGGCTAGGCAGAGGGACCAAACTGGGAAAGATGTGCAGCAGGTTAGGGTGATAAATTATAACAATGGGAACACACTCACAAGCCGAGGGTGAGTGTGTTGAGCAGATGGAAATTGTACCTTGAGGGGCCGATGAATGAAAAGAATGAGAGAGAAGGTTAGATGATGTGGGGATAGTGAACCAGGATTAGCAAGGAGGAAGTAAGGACAGCTATGAAGAGGATGAAGAATAGAATGTTAAGAGCGCCACTGTGTCTGAAGTTGCACGTTAGTTACAAGCCTGGTCTAGACTCCCTATGCTCTCTCTTAGTTGGAAGCTCCAGTCCATATTTCCAGTACTTTAAGGTTCAAGCTCGAAACATTTTTGAAACCTAATGTCTGAATATTGTAGTCAGAGCTCAGGTAGTTTGAGAGCTGTGTGTATGGGTTCTAGGGGCAAGTTGAAAATCCTTGAATTATTGAATAACTGGAACATTGTTTTTATCACTAACAAATCAAGAGGAAGTGTTGGACTTGCAGTCATGGCTATTCTTAGGCATGGGTGACAAGGCCTCATAAGACAGACGGAGGTATCCTTGAACATGCATAACCAAACTCTGTTTAAAGATGCTGTGGAATGTTGAGCAGCGTTGTCAGTCTGTCTGCTATGTTCATGAACTTTACTGCCTAGACTGATAGTTAACATATGACCACAGTGGTCCTAGTGCAAATAGTTAAGATGTGCTGGGCTGCTGCATAGTCAAATTCCCCGAGGTAAGATGATGATTACAGCAGGGGACTGACCGACCCTCTACCCTAACAGGGAGCAGTATGGAGCCTGGACACTTCCTGGTAGATGACCTGAAGAGGATCACAGGTGCAGGCTTGAAGGCCCATGTGTATTTCCTCTGCCTCACGGAGCTTGAGAGACTGGAGCAGATCCAAGGAGAGGGCTCCAGCTCAGTGTACAGAGTGTTCAGCCAAACCTGACACACACCACAACAGCCCTTCACCACTCACCACTTTGCTTCCATGATAGTGTAATTCCTATGCACAGATGTACTCACAATGCACTAGCCAAATGTGTTGCCATGATCCATAAATAAAACATTGCTTTGGAAATACAACACTAAGCAAAATGTGCACACATTCAGGTCACCCGATGGATGAAATCATATATAAAGGGGGTTCTTAATTTTATTGTAAAAATCACACTAACCACTGTTTTACAATGGCAACAAGTCAAACAGCAGAACTGAAAAGGTTTGACACATGCTTACATCATGAACACTGCAGGCAACACCATAGCAACATTAGCACTACTTAAGCATTACAAAATGGAGATGGGGGGGGTTATCAGTAGGGTCTCATGCGACTTGGGAGGGGTGGAGCTCTGTTAGGAGGCGTGATGGCAATGTCCAAGTAGTCACCAATCTGGAAACGCTGCGATTGTAGTGTCATGGAATCATCAGCACCCTTGCGACCAGACACTGTATTGCCAATGTCTTTCACCCTGCAGGCAAGAGTGGAATACCAGTCAAATTCAAGATGCAATTAGAAATGAATACCTTACAATACAGCTGTCCAAACCTTTGAGAGAGCACTTTGGGGAAAAACTTCAGTGCAGAGGGCCAGTTGCTCTAAAAACACTGCAGACCAAATCACTCAATGTACACTGCTCCCAGTGGCCTGGAGCACTTCCACTGTGAGCAAATGTTTGTTGTAGGATGTGCTGTGCATTCACAGACCACCATAAGCAAGGGTATGGTGCCTAGGGTTGAAGCAACACTTAAATTAACTGGTATGTCCATGGTGATAAAGATAGCACAGGCAAATTTAGTTTCAAAAAGTAAAACCGAAAATGACCTCCCTTCATGCCTTTGTGCAAGCAGTCAAAATTATACTCGGAGCATAAATCTTAACCATTATTTTCAATGGGAGGGGAAAAGTTTCAGATACACAAAGATATGCAAGCATACCCATGGGGCTTGCATTCAGGTGCATCAACCTTATTCGTGGAATATTAAATAACCTAGTCCTGCATGGTTTTTGAGTCTCACTGCTAACTAGCATTTATACTTGCATGTCTGTTCTGCTCATTTTCAATACGAGTACAACCTACCTAAAAAAAAAATTATGCCAGTGTGATTTAGTTATCATGCAACTCGACATGCCCACAAGTTGCAGGTGGTGATTCATGGTATAAGTAGTTTCCATCTCTCTAACATTGCTGTTTAGACTCCTCTTGCTCCAGTTTCAATGAGCTATAATGCACACAAGTAACCGTAAACAGCACAGGCAGCTGTGCACTTTGGACTCCACTTTACCATTAGTTCCAGAGCAAAAATCCAAGGATGCTCTCTCCCCTACATAATTTCCACATTGGCTGGTCTTCTGAGATGCAGTCTGTCAACCTACTAAAGTTTCTGGTTGATTTTACCCTTGTGGGATATTCTGAAGGGAAGTGGAATAATTGGAGAATCCAGTAAGAGTATTACTTCCATAAATTCTCCCTATACTGTTCCCACAAGAACAACAATGCAATGACCTTGGGGATTGCCTCCTAAAACTCATACCCAGCCAAGGTATCACAAAGACACTCCTGGACAACAGCTCTGGGACCTAAGGGACCCATCTTCATAGTTAACAAGCAAGCACCACCACCAGTCTTAACTTTCCAACAACTCATTTCTACATGGATTTCACCCCCCAAAGGTCCTCTGTTTAGTCACAAAATTGAAAGAAGCTTTTAATGCATCATGATTACTTATTACAGCATCAGATTTGTAATTTTAAAAAGAAACAGGTGGGGATGATGCATTTGGCAAATATTGTTCAATTTAATTTAGCCTACACCATATTGTCCTTACCTATATCCCTGCCTTTTAGGGTCTGGGTAGACTATGGCAAAGCCAAAGTGCGTGCCTTTTTTCCGAGCCTCGGGGTAAACCTCCTTTACCAGACTGGTCAGCTCCTTGAGAGTGGCATCCATCCTATGTTACAAGGCAGAAACACCCAGATATCATTTGTTACAGTATCCTCTGTACATGCCCCACAGTTGAAAGAGATCGTTGCACAATACTGGCCAAGTGTTGGGCATACTCTAGATTCACGGACTGCTCAAAATCCACATTATGATTACATACAGAAAAACTAGACTTGTGACCAAACTTTACAAGTCTATAAGGTCTTAGAAAGAGAAGTAACATTAAACCCTTATGAAACGTACTTAAAATGCTTTAATGTGAGATCTAGGCATTGAAAACGAATCAAAATGTAACGCTGTAAGTCTATGAAAGTATCAGCCACTTGCAACGGACACGCATTTATTTGGTTACTCAAGGAGCTGCGTTACAACCATACCAGGTGTATATCTGCAGCTCGCTAGAGGGGACATTCCCTCGAGCAAACTCGTCCATCCTGTGATGCCTGCCGTTGTTGGTAGTGAAAACTCGCAGAAGCAGGGGGCATGTCTGCAAAATAAAATATTGGTTTAATTACTTGCACAAGCGCCACAATAAACTTGTATTCGTTGAATTATTGTATACACAACTCTTGGACTGAACGGCCTCCCAGGTCCAACCATAATATCTAAGACAAGCTACCACGACTAAAACCCAAATGCAAGGACTTCCTCCTAGCAAGAGATCGATTAATACAGCTAGTGATATTTCGGTAGCTCAAAGAAAAATAAAAACGCTTTTGAGAACGATAAATCTACGTGATTATCAAACTAAAGAGTTAACGGGAAACTATGCAGCCTCTTACAAAAATGTTGCCAGCTATTAGCCACCTCCATATTTGAAACAAATGCAGTAATCCGTGATCACACAGCGCAACACAAATTATAACCAGAACTAACCTTTTCTCTGTCGACGGGCTTTTCGGGTTCTTTCTTAATTTCTTCTTGGGTTACTCTTGATTCAACAGCCATTTTCTGAACGTTTCCAAAATCCGGTATTTTCGCTAGCGCTCCACTACCACGCTAAATGCCAACGCTACCGTTACTACTTCCGAGTCACGTGACACCGAAGGCAGCCTTACTTCCGGTTTAACTATGTCCCCACCCCCCCATTATGGGGACTAGATTTAAGTCGTCACAGAAGGACAAAGTTTTCAGTACAGTATCACCGTTAGATCCCATTAATGTAGAAGCTAAAAAGAATTTTGTTGAAAATACCAGATCGCGATTTTAACCCCACTGATTTTAACAAACCAGTTCTTTATTACTTTCAGTTAGTGACATAAAGAACTTATTTACATAAAGGGCTGTAAAACAACAAATTCAATATTCAGAGCATATTTACGTGATCTTGTTAACATGGAGGTTCACTTGCCTGGGCAATGCTTTTTCTGCAATTTATCTAACACTATTTTCAGCTTCGCATGGTTAGTTTTAATGCAATTCAACTACATTATTTGTTCAGTGGTACAAGAACAATGGCCCCTCAGAACAGAATCGACCGGGAACAGCGATATCGCCGGTTTTCAGTAGGTTTACAATCTCTGGGTGGACAATTTCCCAGCTGGCGACCCTTCTTTCGCCAACTAACAGAAATATAGAGTCACTCTCTCGCTCGCCAATCACAAAAATGTAACGCCCCGAGAGAAGAGCGCCTCCCAGCCGTGTGACGACACAAAACCCTCGTACTTTCCCGTGCCCGAGACGCCATTTTGGGAGTCAGGCAATGTGTTGAGAGTCAGAAGCCGAATCAGAGGTCCACGCGTTTCGTGGTCGTTTTGCGAAAATGGTCCACACCTGCGTGGTGGTAGGTTGTCGGAACAGGAGGACTCCTGGCACCACGCTGTCTTTCTACCGATTCCCCCGCGATCCGGAGAGAAAGCAGCGGTGGATTGCTGCCGTGAACCGAGAAGGGTGGCAGCCGAACGAGGGCAGCAGACTGTGCAGTACACATTTCATCTCAGGTGGGAGTCTGGCTCGGCTGGACATGTGACTGCAGGGTCACGATTAACACCCATCTTCTTTCTTAATCAACAGCATTGGAAAAGTTATTTGTAAAAGTTACATCTGTTTTCCGTGCTTCTGTAACCTGACGTAGTTAAATGTAACGTTATAATTTTATTTTCTTTAACAGTTTCTCGTTGGTGTAAGTCTTCATTTATGCGTTGTATCCGTAAAACCTAACATGTAGTATAGAATGGTTAAAGAAGTGAGTTGAACGAAAATTTTTGGTTTAAACGTTTCTGAGTGCCGTTGTTATGCCAGTGTGTTTTTGATGACTGTTGTCAATGTTTTCTCTAAAGGTAAGCAGGTGAAGAACCCTCGGTCCCCAGATTATGTCCCATCGGTGTTCAGGACGACTTCGGGGACCGGACCACAAGACCAGACGGGGGCCTTTGATTTTTCTGACAAGCAGCAGGCTCAGGTGGAGGCAGCCAATGCCCTGCTGTTTCTGCAGGGGCAGGCCCTGGAGATGGGTCCACGCCCAGGGCAATATCCAGAGCGCGATGGTGCAGAGAGTGTTGCATCCGCAAGCAGCGGCAGTGCTGTTAACGTGCAGCCGAGAGACATTGTGACGCATGTTGTAAGTCCACCCAGCAGTGACGGTGACGAGCTGTCTTCCATTAACGATGCTGCAGACTACGAGGAGGAAGTGGAACGGCTACGCCGGGAGAACCGGGCCCTGCGTGAGCTGGCAGAGCGGGCGTCACTTACAGAAGCCTCGCTCAGAAATGACCCAGCAAAGGTGCGGTTCTACACAGGCCTGCCCAGCTACTTTGTGCTTGAGACAGTCCTGTGGCTACTGTCACCTCACATGCGGGCCGACAAGGGAGTCAAGCTGTCCCGGTTTCAGCAGCTGTTGATCACCTTAATGCGACTGCGACTCGATCTAAGGAACCAGGACTTGGCCTACAGGTTTGGTGTCCAGGTTGGTGCAGTGGCCCAGACAGTCCGCAGTGTGGTAGATGTCATGTCTTCAACGCTGGTGCCTACTGCTGTGTTCTGGCCCTCCCGGGAGGAGTTACGGCGGAACCTCCCAACGGCGATCCAATCTGCCTGTCCTGACTGTGTTGCCATTGTGGACTGCTTCACGGTGGGCCTAGATGGATCAGATGAAATGGACGTGGCTGGAGGGACACTGAAGTACCTTATTGGTGTGGCCCCGCAGGGTGTGGTCACCTTTGTGTCCAGGGGCTCCCCAGGTCATGTCAGTGACAGGGAACTGGTAGGGAACTGTGGCTTCCTGGCCAAGTTGCTCCCCGGGGATGTTGTGTTGGCCGGCCGTGATCTGGACGCTGGCGAGGCAGTTGCTGCCCGTGGGGCCCAAGTCAAGGTTGCAAGCACAGTGGAGGGGGAAGTGGAAGACAGAGCAGTGCTGAGGAGACACGTGGAACGAGTGATTGCCATGGTCAAGCGAAGGTATACCATGTTAAACGGCCCAGTGGAGAGCGCCTTCGACATGACCACCTTTGACAGGATTGTTTGCGTGGCGTGTGCCTTGAACAACCTGTGCATATCAGCTGCTCCTCTGGAATGACTTATTGCTTTTGTTACTTCAGCCCGGCCTGCTCAAATTAATTTATCCTAAATCCTTAACCACTGCAATAAACTGTGGCATTTGTTGAAACGTTGTGCACATACCTGCAGCCTTTGAACGAGTGAACTTTGCATGTCAAAATGACATCAGCAGTTGAATCTTCCAGGGAACTTTTAAAAAAGCCTTGCTGTGCTTGTGAAACTGGAGCTATAAGGTGCATAGGGTCCAGTCACATGGGTAACTGAAAGAAAATGCCCCCACCAATCAGGGTTTATATTTGAAACACACACTTTGGAGTGGAAACACGAGATTTCAGTCGGTGTTGACAGAGTGGCCATGCTTTCACTGGGTTATTTGTGAGGAGGACACTGGTATGCACCAAGATTGTTATGGTGGGAACTATTACGATGAATCAGTGGATGTGAAACCCATGACCTTCAGATGTGAGACCAAGAGTGACTGGCTTAATTTTCCAAGTATGGCATACCTGGTCTCCTTGTGCAGATGCCCGTAGTCTCTCAGGAGCTTGTGCCTTAGTGAGTCATTTGAAGATGTAGCCATAATGACACAGCTGAATCATATTTTAGATGAGTGGTCCTAGAGAAACAGTATGCTTTGCTCAGTCATCATTGAGCTATTGTTGGAACTCTGATCACAACTGAACCTAATATACATTTATTTTCAGACTGTTTATGTAAATCTTTGATCTTGAGTTGAATGTTATTTGTGTTTCTTTTACAGGTGCACAAGTAAATCAAGCTAGCTGGGGTCACATTTTATTTGTTGGCTTAATGTTTTGAACCACATTACTTGTAGATGGGTGTAGGTGTTTCTTTGGAACTGTACGGTTAAGCCTCATTAAATAACAGTTTATTTGGGGGAGAAAAATAACACATGGATTCCCAGGATTAAAGCTGGTTGCACTGACCCACAGCAATGGCAGGTATGCTGTTAATCATGGTGGGATCTGTGCTGGTTGGTTCACTTAGATGCGCTTGTTAATCTGATCTGAAATCTAACCCTTTAAAGTTCACGCCATGCTGGTTGTGTGTGCGTGTGTGTCTGTTTGTGTGTATAAAATGTATATTTCTTTTTAGTGATGGGACAATTGAGGCTTCAAAACCTGTGATGGGTGGGAGTATCCTGAACTAACCAATGTCAGGATCCTCCTATTGACCATGGGTTTTGAAACCTCATTTGTCCCATTACTATTTGTTTTTATTCACTGTCAAATTATATGTTGTTTATCGGGCTGCTAGTGAGCTGCACTATGACATCCACTATCAGTCATCATGCTTATTTCAGCCTCATACCATAACAACATATGAAACAATGTAAAGCATTTTTGTTATGTACTCTTGTGGATGTATTCCCATTGCAGTCAACATGAACAGCTGTTATAAAGTAATATTTCTTACAAATGTTTTTTATTCTAAGTGTGTTGACTTTTTTTCAAGTGGTATGTTAATCTACAATGTTCTTTGTTATAAATGTACTGACTTGCATATTGGCCCGAGAATGCAAAAGGATGTTAGTCATCTTGTGGTTTGCAGGGAATCCATACTCTGAATACACTCACCTTATTATTCCTTGATCACAGCACGCCACACACTGGCACATTGTGTGTATGGAGGCCAACAATGAAGACACACAGCTTCTGTAAACCCACAAGCTCTGGGGGGTATTCCAGAAAGTGGGCTTAACAACTCCTATAGTCAAGTCTGAATTCTGATCGGAGCAATTCAGGGAATCAATAAATCCTGAAGTCAGACTTATAGTTTTTTCCCATCAGAATTCAGGGTTTACTATAGGATATCTTAAGCCTGCATTCTGGAATACCCCCTGGTGCATGGCAGAAAACATACAGTGTGTATAGAAAGAGGCAGTCTCATCTGGGTATGTAGCATTAGTGAACATTCTTTCTACAGAGCACCCTAGCCACAAATAGTTAATCTGCCTATCCAGTACCAGCTCTCTCACCTCAAACCCTGTAGCCTATCCCTGGAAGCACATTCCTCAAGAGATGTGGAAACACAGAATGGGGATCCTAAAAGCAGACAGTGTAGTCTGATATTGATTTGTAAATAAAATTTTGTAAAAACTGTGCCAGGTTTTTTTTTTTTTTTTTAAAGAATTCTGTCTTCGAGGCCTCTGTCTGAGTTGGACAACAGTGGTGGCTGACTTTATCAGAATTTACTTTGAGGCACAGAAACACACCAAAAAGAAGCAAAGGGGGGAAAACTGGATATCAGGTTCTCTAGTCAATCTTACCTGCTCTTATCGACTAGTAATAAGCTGCAGAGACACAGTAAAGTATCAAATGTGAAAAGGCTTGCGGGTAATTTATAGCCGTGAGAATAAACAGAGAGTATACAGACATAACTGCAGGAATCCTTTCTTCTTCCTCTTTTTCTCTTGGGAAACTTTCACACGTTTGTAAATGTGTACGTAATTTGGTACCAGCTATCGTGAACTTATCCTAACAGCTTGGGCGCCAGGTGAAGTAATTTCCTGCACTCGTTTCATAGTCGAACTTGGGTGGGGGTTCGTATAAGTACGTGTCCTGTGCCCCAGCCATCTTAAACACAATTAAAAGAATGAATGTACCATAGCAATGATTTAGAAACAAAATAACGAATGCCCGGTACACGTATCCGACTTGTTGCGTCATAGCCGCAAAGTTTTTTTTTTTTTATCACTTTTCTTTTTAAACTGGAATCTGAAATGTTAAAGCCCGGTAATGCTTAACGTCTTTCTGCTGTTTTTGTTTTCTCTGGCCCTCCATGAAATGGCTGGGAACGGACAGGCTGCATGAGACGGCGCTCGTGAAGGAGGAAGCCCCGCCCGCCATGTGTGCGGCGCTGACGCGCGTCGGCCCGCCACGTGACTCCTCTGGAATGTTAACAATGCGGTGAAGTGTCCAACTTCGCACTGCATTCGGAATCGGCCCCGACTAGCGAGAAAATGGAGTCCCATCACAAGCCAGAATTCCTGCACTTCAGATGAGCTGTCGCCTTTCATAAATCGCACAACATTGTCTGGAAGGAAGGTAAGTTGTGGCTTTCATTTAAATCGCCGCTCGCCTTCCTTCCTACTCTTTTCCACGACTTTATTCGGGTGACCATTCGGAATGCTCTGCGAACATTTTCGCTCACTGCATAGCGACGTGTATTTTAACGCGCACGCAGTCCTGCTACGCGAAGAAAGACATACATTTCGTCAATTCTGTGAAATAGATGATGAAATGGATTACATGTACAGTTTCGGCGTGTGTGGACAGGCTGAGGACAGAGCGCACATTGAACTTAAAATTCATCCCCAAGTTGGAATGTAGGTCTTCCTTCGTGGAGCCTCCAGTCGGCTGGAGATCGGAAAACTCTGAGCTCAAAGTGAAGAAGGCAGCCTCTGTAAACCCTCTGCATACTCGTATCTTTAGAACTGATCGGCAAAGTGCGTGAAGTTCAACACGGGAAGGAGTCGCAATTCGATATCTTTATGTAAACTCGACCTGCGATGGTGATTTATTTCTGAGCTTTTCGTTTAGGTTAGTTGACGCAGATGTACGTACTTGGTTTTTAAAATGTAAATACAATGTCTACTCCGCAACCTTTAAGACAAAATCCCAGTGCTTGTAAACAAAGCTAGCTGAAACTTTTTGGAGGTTTTGGAGAAAGTTTGTTTTATTGCCATAATGACAATTAAATTCCTTACAGAGAGAAAAGTGTGAAAGGACCGTCGGGTTGAGCATTGCCGTTTGTTTGATTATGTGCAAATCCTACAATAATTTTATTTTGATATGCAGGATGCGTTTAATTTGCCCGTATTTAAACCGAGGAAACAGACCAAATACCAGAGGAAAACGCCATTCGTTTTTCTTTTTTCTTTTTTTTTCTTTTTTTTTTTTTTAAGCGGCCACGTAGTTTGCAGTCTCATGCGGCGGTGGAATTTATTTTAGAATATCACGGCGGTGTCATGTTTGTATGCTGAATATTGAGCATGACTGACATATTAAAGTATTGATAGCGGGACACTGACGTGAAATCGGCAAGACCTCATAGGAATGAAATGCTCCTCGCATCAAGCCATCGTGTATTCTATGGCAGATATCATCATCATCAGAGGAATGATGAATAATAATTGAGGTATAATAAATATCCTGAACATCTTGTACTTTGATGGAAGTTTTCCCTGTTATCTCTTCTCAGTTTGGTGATATTTTTCCATCACTTGAATGATGGTGAATCACATTTGCAATATTGCCGTTTGTTCATATTTTATGTTATATTCATACTGTCGATTGCGAAATGTGTTCATAAGGATCTGCGAAAATGCTAAAGAAAGTCTAAGGATATTTCACGACGAATGACATTGAATCCTATCTTTGCAAGATTGAAATGCGACGTATCGGAAAAATAAGAAACATCAGTACAGTATGCACAGTAAAGTATTACCATGCCAACTTAAGTAAAAACCGAAGCCAGATATTCATGATGTGTTAATAAGAGGAATTGCAAAGATACGCTCTTCACGCAGCTTCACAAATATCCGAGCTAAACAAATACCCAAGTCAAAGCAACAAGTAGCAAAAAAATGCAATACTCATGAATAGTTCGTTTGCGTTGAACAGAACGCAGAGAATTCCGTATTGACGCACGTGTATTGGATCTGTCAGTACGGCATGAAAATATGAGGAAAATACCGATCGATCTCAGCGCTCATTCTAGCCTGGATTGGAACCAATTTCGGGAATAAAGCAGGGGACACCCTCGACGTGATGCCAGTGGATGACTGGGGCATATGCGCACACAAAGTACGGGCAATTTAATGAATCCAATTAGCCAACATGCAGGCTCCTCGCACAAAGAACCACGGGCAGGATTCCAAGCCCCAACCCCATGCCCGCTGTGCTGCCCATGATGATAATCCTACCAGATCTTCCTATAGTATGATGGAATCCGACCTTGGACCCGCTTTGCGTAAAACCTTCTTTAAGTGACACCGCACGTGAAATCCGCCTCGTGACATCGCATGCATTCCTCTTTTTTTTTTTGTCCTTTTTTTGTTCCGTTCCTCCGGGGATCGGATGCTATGAAAGTTCTTGTCGTTACTTGTGGAATGGAACGCCTGCTGTTTAGCTGGACGAGGGCGAGAAGGAGGCGAGGAATGAGAGTTTCGCAAAGGAGCTGTGGATTGGGAAAGTGCCACAGTACAGCTGTTCGTCACATTAAAACGTCTGGTCGTCCCGTAGGCCTAATTCGCTTAGCAGAACTAAGTTCCAAAAGCAGAAAGCACTTCTCTCTGATTTGGAAGGGGGGCTGAAAGTTGGGTCTCAGGATCTTTAACATAGACATCGATGGATGAACTGTACATTTGACATAATGAGAGTTCATTGGTCAGTTGTCATATTAGCCTATTTTTGTGGCGTTTGTATGCCTGCTTATGTCGAACAGCAGCACAAGAAGATGTGTTAAGTTTGCCACTCCTAAAAATACAAAAACATCCACTATTTTATACAAAAAGTTGAACCCTGTGCTGAAAGTGGCCTGTCATTCGCCTGCTGCAACGGGCGGTTCTTATCCATGTGAGAAACCTTAATGTCCACCATACTTAATGTCATTTAACAGATGAACATGCACTCTGGATGGCCCAGGAATATGAAGTGGTACACGGTTTTGATTGCTGTTTGATTTGCCACACAATGAACAATTTGATCTTTCTTACTACACGGAAATTTATAATTCAGTCAAAGGAGCCTCCTGTGATAGTCGAGCGACATTCTCTCTGCTGCTAACAAGCTGATTTACTGCTTGCCCATACAGTGGCCATATAGTGTGACACATAGGGCTCTGATGTCCACATCTCATCAGATCTCTAGTGTGACTGATGACATGGTTTTTCTCACAGATTCCTATGCTTTACGTTGATCTTTTGCTGTAAAGCATAATTGTACCACCAGCTGGTTCTTTGGCACAGTTGCACTGTGTCAGAATTGTTGTCTTTTTCTAAATGCTCTGTGTTTGCCTACGAGGGAAGGAGCAAGAGTCCATGCTTTGCTTTAGTTCAAAGTGACCGCTTTCCCTTAACACGCATTTCTGTTTGATTAAAGCCTGTGCAGCACTGGACAATAATGGATCTGTGTTTTGGAGCACAACATGTATGCCCCCTTTAGCAGTCATATGTATTTTTGTGTTGTTGATCCCTCTCCTTGCTGAGAGTGAAGGAAAGTGTCTTGTGTGAAACTGACAATGCGTGGATTTAACAAGAGGAGTAGTAGTGAAGGACACCTATTCCAGTTTATTCTGATTCTTCTAAAAAAAAAAAAAAAAAACATACATATGCTACCTCCCATATTTTATATTTCCTTATTTATATATTTCTCATTTATTTTCCTGTATAAATCTCTCTGACACAGGGACTGCACTTAATTTCGTTGTACTCGTTACAATGACAATAAAGATATTCTGATTCTGATAGGGCTATCCGTACTAGTTTAGCAACTTTAAACTTTTTTTGGTAGCAGTCAGCTATGTGTTGCTGTGTCTAGTATGGATTATGGAAAATTCACAGTGAATGGATTCGATGATCGCCCTGATTTATCTGTCTAGTTCTTGAGTTCTACAAATCAGTTTGCACTGGTGCTGGATGTGGGCGACCCCTATACACGTCATTCTGTGTACATGATTAACGTCGATATCCAGGAACGTCCGTGAATTTGTGGCATGTTTTTGGGAGGATCTTGACTGTAAGAGTTCCATCTGCATAGCCCAACCAAGATCACACCCTGATGGTTGCATCCCAGTCACCCTCAATTGGTCATACATTAACATCACCCTTATGGCCAAACCCTACCCCTTAGTCACATCTTGACAGTCAAGTTCTAATCATACAGTAACTGTTACAACCCAACTGGGCTGGGATTATCACAGCCTAACCTCCCCCTGACACCAGCGACTGTGCTTCTTGTGTCCTCAGGAACTGTTAGAAGCCATGAGGAGACACTGTCATCAAGAATGTGAGCACCATCACATGGTGCTGGTCATGGAAGGACTGGATCCCTAAGGAGGCGGCAGAAAGATCAGGATCAGCTGGTCTGAACCACAACAAAAGCAAGAACAGTGAAACAGGTCGTCAACCTTCTCCCCAAAACAGGGGACCTTCTCCTACTGTGGTCAGGGATCCTAAGACTTTGCACAAAAAGGGAGAAAGAAGCGTGTGCGTGCATGCGTGGGTGTGTTTGAGCGAGGCAGTTAGTGTAGAGAAGGAGGGGAGCTCACTTGATCATGCGGCCAAAGACGTTCCCTGCTGCCCCCTACGTGGGAAACACACGACAGCGCCTTCAGGAGATCAAGGAGGGACTGAAGCAGCCAGCTAAGCTGGTAAGCCAGGCGTTGCATGGAGGGGCCGGCCGAAGTGGCACTGATGGCAAAAGCAAGGACTCCGGCAACCGGCCGGCTTCCCAGCAGCAGCAACAGCAACAGCAGCAGCAGACACGTCCACCGCAGAAGTTCAACCAGTACCAGAGCGCCCTGCGTGAGATCCGCAAGTCCCTCATGCCCTTTGCGAACGACTCAAGCCCCGCCCCCAGCTCTGGATCTGCCCACACCAGCGGCGAAGTCAATAGGCAGATGCTGCAAGAGCTGGTCAATGCGGGCTGTGACCAGGTACGGTTCTTCTACAGTTACCACCACATTCTGTTGCGTCGGTTCTGTTCAGGAATGCTTTGAGCGTTGCTTTCTTCTTCATGTTTGTGACTTGAGTTCTATTTTCAGGCCAAGCACATTTTCTCAGGTACTGTCAAAATGATTCAAATCTTACAGTCTTACTGTTTAATATTGTTTATTGAAAATGTGCTGGAAAATGAGTGGTATAGGTATTCTGGATCTTTGACTAGTTTTCTGTTAAGTTCTATAAATTTTTTAATTAAAATTGAAATAGGTCTGATCATATGAAGGCTTTCTTTACATTTGTCAGGTTGTAGTAGCCCCAGGCAGTGTTACATATTTAAAATTGTTGCTAGAGGGTCGTCAGTCGATCTGTCAGACTCTCACCTGCTACACCCCTGACATAAGGATATATTTCCTCAGTGTGGCACACAGACACGCACACTCTGTGGGCAACTTAGAGACATTGGTGCTCTGAGGCAACATTACTACGCACTGAGCTGCCCAAGGTGTAGTGCTGGTGATAAGATAGGAATCTTTATTGTCGTTGCACATAGAAATGTCCAGCAAGCAATACAGTAAATACAATGTACAAACACATGAAAGTACAGAAATACACTGGGTATAAAAGAAAATAATGTCCCAAGTAATACATATATACAGTATATGCACAGTATTTGTAGAACAAATACTGGTCCCATTAAAGACATTGATTGGTTATAATATGCATTTTGAGCCTGTTAGTGTCTCTATAAATGGCAAGTGCTTTTTTTAGGAATACTGTGCTAGAAACAGCTGACAGCTCTAGAAATGTCTCCTCACAGAACGTGTCTGTGTACCTGTCTGCTGTTAAACTGAGCTTTGTGGCTTTTGTTACTCTTTTTGTGCCCAGGGTGGCTACTGCTGTCACTTTACACGCACGCACACACAATGGATGAATAAGGAACATTCTGAGTTTTCCACCCTAGAGTCGCAGAGTTGTTCACTGTGTGTTACATTGTGAGGTCACGTGACCTCTCGTTCCAGGCATTCCAAGGAGCAGGTTTGATTAGAAGGCGGGGCCGTGTTATTAATCCACTTCTCTCCCATCTTTCTCCTTCCTACTACCCTATTTATACTTCTCTTCTTTTGGCACATTCCACCGATGGGAGGGTAACTACTCTTCATGACCTCTGGGGCTTTTCCCAGAAATGTCTGCCAGTCCCACGGGCTGATCCTTATCACGCCTCCCCTCACGGCAACCGCTATGTGGTAAAGCTGCACGTTACATAACCCGCCTGGAGACGGAAATGTTTTGGTGGGGACCACGAGGAGGGGGGGGGATTAGGTTCTTCCTTCCTGTCCTCCATTTTTTGAAAAGCCCATTCAAATGGATTTTTAAAGAGGTACTTGTGTATATTTCTACAGACTACTTTGATGCAGTGACTGATATTGTAGGTTTTTTTTTTTTTTTTTTTTTTTTTTAAATGGGTTGAAGTTATGTGTGTGTCTTTGTTAGTCTGTGTGTGCGGGCACGCATGTTCACTGAGGAATGTTCCCTCATTCCCCAAGCACAGCCGTTGTGGTGGACTGCAGAAGCGAAGGCTTGTGTAATGACACATTCCTGAGGCCTCCAGACTCTGATAAGAGGTGGCCATTTAACTATCTGTCTCAGTTTGTGTAAGTCATCTGACTTGGACTGAGACTTCAGTTCTTGACTCAAGTGCTTCAAGTCTCGGACTAGAATCTTTGAGGCTCAGACATACTCAAGTGTTATTAGGCTCAGAATGAGGCCTAGCGCACCATTTACACAGAAGATACTTAAAAGGTAGTTGAGGGTTAGATGTGATTTCAGAACATTATTCTGGCATGCTTTGACTTTTCTAGAAGTAGAAGCAAAGAGTGCATCACTAAAGACATTTTTGGTGATAATTATGAAAAAAAATAAGGCCTTTACAGCATGAGTAGACCGTCGTGGGGATCTTCATGGTACAAATGCCCTTTAAACACTTGCTGCAAATGTTTTGGCAGGGAATATGTATCTTATCGTCACAGACTTTGAGCCACTGGAGGAGGTGTGTGTTGGAGTGTGCCTAACACAATGTGGATGTCACTGTGGTGGATGTATCTTTCAGTCTCACACACACTTTCTGTATTAATACCGAGTGGCTCACAAGGTCGCTGTCTCTATGATCAAGCCTGCTGCCCCAATATCTCCTGCTCTTCCTTTCCTTCTCTTTTGCCTTGTCTCTCTTTTCTCTTCTTTCCTCCCTCCCTCTCTCTCTTTCCCTCAATATTCGAATATTTGCCATGCTGAACTCAGCACCTTGTTTCAGATAACTTCCATTACTAGATTCCATTGGGAATATGTCTTACATTTAGACTAGTTAGTCTGAATACCAACAACCATGATTTCTGATTAATTGTGAAATTACACTTTCTGATGTCTCATGCAGGTAATTTTGTTGGAATATGATTTGACTTTATTGTTTTTTTGGGAATGGGTTATGGGTCATGAGACTCACTTCACTTGGATTTTTTCCTTCATTTGAAAGGATGGTAGAAGACCATTCCTGACGGGAGCCTATTCTCATGGGGTAGAGGTCACATGAATACTTTTCTCTGAAACTATGGTATTTTAGGATACACAGAAAAGGGTGCAGTTGAAACACTTCGCATTTTTATTTGTTTTTTATTGAGCTTTCAAATGTATAAGTCCCTCATAAATGCAATTTACAGTGGTAGTTCCATGCAATATGATACCGTTATTATCCAGATGATCACTCGCATTAATAATGAATAATTCTACTGCAGCAGAATGCTTAAGCCATGTTCAAAAAGCGAGCAGAAAATAATGCAGTGAAAACTCTCAACATTGCATTACAAGTGAGTATGAAGTTGTACATGGGAGTCTCAGCAGAGCGTAGAAAACATGAAGAACACGGAGAGGGGAGGAGACAGAGCGAGAGAGTGAGATCGAGGGGGATTTCCAGATGACTGGAATCTCTCGGCTCCAGGAATGTTCCGGAACATCTGCTGCCGTGACAGCCGAGGTTGCGGTTGGGGGAATGGTACATGTGATGCTTCCAGAATACTTTCCTCTCCTCATTGCCCTACCATTCAGCGCAGGACAAGTAGCCTACCAAAAATTGGTGTATTTTTTCCCCACTGCAGAAAGATGTAAGGGTCTGGCCTTGACTATGTACGACCGTGCCGACATTTCTGCTGGTCTCTGCCACAGATAGTAGGTGCTGGAGATTTCTGAAAATCAACACCTATTGCTTTTATTGAAACAAAGAACCTGCCATTCTGTGGGGCCCCAGCAGAGGTGTCATTGGGAATTTTGGACCCTATGAAAGTTTGGTCCATTGGCCCCTTGCCACACCTCTTTCATGGGCTGTGCGTGCATTGAGGCCTTGGAAACATTCCAATCCCCCCCCCCCCCTTCTGTACCCCGCGTCCCTGACAGACTAGACTTCATACCTGAAGGTGCATGACACATCCTCCCAGCTGAGTTGTTAGGGTGCCAGAGTGTAGTGTTTTAAACACTGAGCCAAGCCAGCCCTGAAAACACTGCCTAGTCAAACCTACTTGGCGCTATCATCTGCCATATATGTGGAATCCTATTTTGATATCTGTTCAATGGAGCACAGTTCTAACAGGGTTCTAACAGGGTTCTACAGTGCTTGCATTTTGCTCCAGTTTTGATACAATCCGACGCTTTGGAACTTCACTACCAGACTGTTTTTTGAATTTAACCAAAAATGCTAATTATTCCTTAGAACCGCAGTCTTGCAGAACATGCTTATAATAACAATATGATTCTGGTTTAATGTAAAATCTCAGATGACTGACTGAAGAGCTTAAATGTCATATTTGCAATTCCAGAACTTGACAACACTGTCCAGTGTGGTTCAAAAAAGCTTTTGCAGATCACGTGACACCAATGGGACATGTTGAGTACACTTTTCCTCTGTCCAGTTTGCTCATAAAAACCCTCTTCTTGAAGGGATCTCCGAGCCTTAAAACCTTAAACGGTGCTCATCTTAAGTGGAGCTTTACCCTTGGGGATCTCAGCACATTGTGTACGATGACATCTCATTTCGTAAAAAGGAGCCTCAAGCCACTGGATTGCAGGAATCGAGGAACTAATGTTTGAACGACGACGACCATTTCAGGCCACGGTCAAAAGTAGGGAGCGTGTAGACGTGCAGGTTGAGTGTGCGGCTGTGTTTCAAAAACGTGCCTGGCGAGCTCAGGGGACAGAGAGGTGCACTGTGGCTGGGCGCTGGTGACTGTTTTCACACTGATTAGGGTTGTCAACTTATTTCAGTTATCAGTGGATACCTGATGAACCCAATCTAATCAAGTAGGCTGATCTGTGTCATCTCCCATGAATATATTCCACTCCAAGAGGAAGGGTTTCCCTTGAATGCTTTTTAACGCCCTGGAATTTACTTGTTTCCCCCATTTAAGGTACCCTCACAAACAATTTGGAAGATTGCTTTCATCTATCCATCCATCTTCCAACAACATCCTGGTTAGGGTCACAGGACGAAAGATTACTGCAGGAGTGAATTAAAATATGATTACCAGTGTAATATAATTAAAAACCTGGCAGCAAAGTGCAACACTTAATGTACATTTCATATGCCCGCCATCTTACTTTCAGTAAGGTAGCTCTCAGTAGCTGCCATCCAGTGCAGTTTACGCAGCTAAACACCATGTATTTGTCCTCCAAGTAGCAAGAAATAAAAAAAACACATGAAAACAGGTGAGATCTTCAATCCAGCCCGCAAATTCATTTCTTACGATGTGTTGCCAGATGTGTGATGCTTGCCGGGGGCCACGATTTTTGCTGTTTTGAGTATGGATACCTTCACAGGCTCACCATCAGAGTATAGTTCTGGTAGCCGTCTGACTTCTTCCACGACTCCATTTAAAAACATTCTGCTCCTTCTTCAGCCCCACCAGCAGTTCTTTCGTGTTCTTCGCCCTCAGTTTACCTTGCCAACAGTTACATTTATCAACGCGGTGAGCCTGATGGTGGCATCTGATGTTATATTCCTTCAGCACTGTAGTACCCCACCAGGGTAGAAACTAAGAAGACCTGGGTTTTTTACTTTTTAAATTGTAACGCAGGACTTTTGAAAATCAGTTTGATTTTGGATTGGCTGGATTATAATCTGTATTACTATTGCTTTTCGTAAATTCTTGTCGGCCGTAAAAAATGAGGCGGGGGGCCATTTTCGACCATTGGGTCCCAAGTTTCACACCAGTGACGCAGATGAACTAAAGCCTGCGGAATCCAACCCATCCAACGCAGCCACGCTGGTCCCCTGTGATTAAGTTATATCATGCTTAACTCTGCCAGATTGGCTTGCAATAAATGTCACCGTTGTTCGGGGGGGGGGGCTGTTGATAGACTGTAGTGTCTTCTTATTTTTGTTGTGCCATGTGGGCTGGGAAGCAGTGACGCACGTTTAATTCCTCTCTTGTGCAAGTATCATTCACACAAACTGGTGTAATATCCCAAGTGCCTCTGAACCATGAGCCTCTTGGGTGCTGGGGGGAGAGAAAGAGCACTGATACTGGGTGGGGGGCTCAAATCCCAGGAGAAACACAAATCTTGTAGCAGCAGGTGGTCTTGTAATACAGAAACTGGAACTGCATTCATACCTCCGCCTGTTAAATTCACTGGATGTTCTACACAGGCATGTGTACATTCCTGTGTGGTTCTTTTTCCAGCTATTTCTTCACCAGTAAAAGCAGCAAAAAGCTGCTTCTTCTTTATTGGCTTTAATGTGCTATCAGTTCTGTTGAGGGTCTAAATGTAAGAAAGTGTAAATATACAGTCAATATTCTGTGAAACGCACACATCCATGAAACGTTTTAGGCTAGTGTACAGAACATCATAGTCAAGCAAGTCTGGAATATGAATAATGTGAAACCATCGAGGCATGGCTACTTTGTATGATCTGTGTATTCAGAAATTCAAGGCTGGGGCCTCAGGCAGTCTGTACTTCTTGATTAGTAAGTAATAAAGTAAGTAAAATTGATTTATACAGCGCCTTTCACAGACAGCAGTCACAAAGTGCTGAATAATATGACTACAAAACTATAAGGCGCAAAACCAAAACAAGAACAAACGACAAACAAGCCGGATACAAAATAAAACCAAACGCATAAAACAAAGGTAATAATATACAGATATTTGTATATACGTACAACATACCCGAATATCCAAACGACATGAGATAAAAAGAGAAATAAAACCACAATAAGCCACCCATATGCCTGCATAAACAAATGTTTTGAGTTGCTTCTTAAATATTTTGATTGATGGAGCGGATGTTAGTGACACTGAGAGACCGTTCCATAACCTTGGGGATTAGGTTGTCATTCGGTCACATGAACAGAGTCCATTAATGATACATTGATAGAGGGAAAGGCTGTTTGTTCTGTCTGTCTTATCAAAGTGGAATCTGAGCCTGAAGGGCAAATGTGAAGCTTTTGATAACTTATTTCATGTACCTTGCATGGTCTTCAGTTTTGTAATCTGATGACATCTCACTTGACAATGAAATCAGTGGAAGAGTGGTCACATGATGAGGTTGATGCCTCCTGCATGCATGAGACCAGTGGAAAAGCCTCTTTGGGAGCTATAAATAGCTACTTAACCCCCTCTAACAGGAAGTGAAATGGCAGGAGGTTAGCAGGTATTTGATATACATTTAAATCAAAATGAACCATAATGATTTTATGCAATCATAATAAGTTGGGCACTGTATCAAGTCATGAAGAAATTTAATTAATACAATTGAGAAGCATGAACCATGTTACACAGCTGATGGTGGTCAGTGATTAACCCATGAATGTTTGTGGTCAGGTTTTAATATGGCCTTGGCATGCGTGTCCTTGGTTAGTGTGAAATATGTTGTTGTCATGTGTGTTTTTGGTCAGTGTTTAATGAACCTGGCCATCCTGCTAATTTCTGTGGCCAAGGCTCTGTCTGTAAGAGGTCAATTTTCGATAGCCTACATTTCGAGTTTTCTGTTAGTGTTTACAATCAGTTTTTGGGTAGCAGAAATGGGTTCACAGCTTTGCTGGCCATTACCTCTGGAGACTTTCCCTCATGTTTCCTATTTTAAGACCTCAATGGGTCACTGAAGTTCCTCTTGGAAGGAGGCCAGGGCCACGATGGGGCGGGGGGGTCAGTGTTTGAGAAGCTAGTGTGTCCAAGGGGCTCCTCCCTGGTAGAGACAGATGGCACAATGCAGACCTTGTTTAACAGTGAAGGGAATCACTTAGATGCCAGGGACCAGTACCTAATAAGAGCCACAACAGGCTGGCGTAGGCAGTAGGGGGTTGAGCCAGGGCTGGGATTATATTATTGTGCCAAGGTTGGGTATGCTGTGTGGAGTAAACTGTAACGATACTCTGTGGTCTGGGTGGAAGGAAGAGCTTGTGCCAAGGACATTGGGGTGCAAGTGGATAATGCACTGAGTGAGGAATTCTGAGACTCCAAAGGAGCAGAGAGTACCCAGGACAGAGTGTGCTCTATGTGAAGTGGAGGTGTCAGGGTGGAATGTTTTAGGGTAAGTAGGAGTCGGGGTGGAATGTTTTAGGGTAAGTAGGAGTCGGGGTGGAATGTTTTAGGGTAAGTAGGAGTCGGGGCGGAATGTTTTAGGGTAAGTAGGAGTCGGGGCGGAATGTTTTAGGGTAAGTAGGAGTCGGGGCGGAATGTTTTAGGGTAAGTAGGAGTCGGGGTGGAATGGAATGTTTTAGGGTAAGTAGGAGTCGGGGCGAAATGTTTGAGGGTAAGTAGGAGTCGGGGCGAAATGTTTGAGGGTAAGTAGGAGTCGGGGCGGAATGCTTTAGGGTAAATAGGAGTCGGGGTGGAATGGAATGTTTTAGGGTAAGTAGGAGTCGGGGTGGAATGGAATGTTTTAGGGTAAGTAGGAGTCGGGGAGGAATGTTTTAGGGTAAGTAAGACTCTGGGAGGAATGTTTTAGGGTAAGTAGGGGCCGGAGCAGAATGTTTTGGGGTAAGTAGGAGTCGGGGCGAAATGTTTGAGGGCAAGTAGGAGTCGGGGTGGAATCTTTTAGGGCAAGTAGGAGTCGGGGCGGAATCTTTTAGGGCAAGTAGGAGTCGGGGCGGAATCTTTTAGGGCAAGTAGGAGTCGGGGCGGAATCTTTTAGGGC
>JAACJT020000030.1:619213-640002 GCA_009936485.2 Gymnarchus niloticus
TGACCAGTGTGATGGCGACTGACAGTGATGATGACCATTGATGATAGAGACTGACTGTGATGGTGACCAGTGATGATGACCAGTGATGATGGAGACTGACAGTGATGATGATCAGTGTGATGGAGACTGACTGTGATGATGACCTTTGATGATAGAGACTGACAGTGATGGTGACCAGTGATGATGACCAGTGATGATGGAGACTGACAATGATGATGATCAGTGTGATGGAGACTGAGTGACGATGACCAGTGTGATGGAGACTGACTGTGATGGTGACCAGTGATGATGACCAGTGATGATGAAGACTGACAGTGCTGATGACCAGTGTGATGGAGACTGACAGTGATGATGACCATTGTGATGATGACCAGTGATGATGGAGACTGACAGTGATGATGATCAGTGGAGATGGAGACTGACTGTGATGCTGACCAGTGTGATGGAGACTGACTGTGATGGTGATCAGTGATGATGACCATTGATGATGAAGACTGACAGTGATGATTACTGGACAGTTTGGTGTCTGACCATTTTTTCCATCTGCTCACTCACTCTCTCTTAGGTAATCAACTGGGAGAGTACATTACAGGTGCCGCCTCAGGTAAAGCTGAGTGCTGAGGCAGTAGACATCATCAGCCGCCTGTGCTGCTCAGCTGAGGACCGTCTGGGGGGTAATGGCGCAGGTGAGATCAAGGCCCATCCCTTCTTCAGTCAAATCGACTTCTCCAGCAATCTGCGCACACAGCCGGCACCGTATCGACCCAGGATCAGCCACCCCATGGATACCTCCAACTTTGATCCGGTGGAAGGGGATGGCCCAGAAGCCTGGAGTGGCAGTGGGGGGGATGCTTTGGGCCCTGCCCAAGGAAAGCTGGGCGAACCTGAACATGCATTCTATGAATTCACCTTCCGGCGCTTCTTTGACGATAATGGATGCCCCTTCCGCTGTCCCAAGCCACCTGAGGAGGTTTCGCCCCTCAGTAGTGGCTCCAGTCCAGAGGACGAGCCGGCTGAGGGTTGTGAGCCAGTGTATGTGTGAACCCCACTGATTTCCTACAGTAACCCTTCCTTCTGAAAGGCTCTCACATCCCCTTCTGATTACACACCCTCAATCTCTGGAGCAGCACTGTGTGCGTGTGTGTGTTTTTTAATTAATGTATTTCATTGTGTGTTTGTGTGGGTAGTGATTCCTTTTGCCTTTCAGTCTCCCAACAAACGGCCCCGTCAAAGTGATGACTGACAGCCGTATTAAGAACAAAATGCACCTCTGGGTTCAGGACCTCAAACCACAGCTCCAGGCAGCCCAGAAGACAAACAAGAGATACTCTAAGTTGAGTTATCAACAAAAAGATTTAGAACGAGACATCGAGAGTGACAGGGAGGGGAAAAAAATGCAGAGAGCAAGAGCGATTAAGAAAGTAGAGGTGTGAAAGAGACGGATGGTGTGTCAGTATAAGGTGTGTACCAGGGATGGGGTACACATGCTGTGATTGTCCATGCATGCAGAAGACTGAAGCAGTGGCCCCCAGTCTTCTTAAATTGCTCCATGGTTAGAGCATGGGGTAGGAGTGCGAAGGCAGGTGTTTAGAGCAGAATCAGCAGGCAGGAATGGAGCCTGACAGGCCAAACACCACTGGCCTTTAGATTAAAATGGTTGGGGGCAAAATGACGGAGCTTTGCCACGTTCTCAGAACTCACGCTTTTTGCAGATTGATACAATCCTGAGAAACACCATGGACAAGGATGATCCCTACCCTATACAAAACGTGCATATTAGGAACTGGAACAGGACCAGGTCAGACATTCTGAGGACCCTGTCCCCGTGCAACTCAAGTCTTCGCTGTTCATTCACCCTCAGGCTTTTTTTTTTTTTTTTTGCATCTTAAGTTTGTGGTTTTCCACGGGAACTGTGTCCGAATGCAAATGGACACTGGCTGCATTTTGATGCTCTTGTGAACTCTGAAGGAGCCTTGGGGTGGGTTCCTCACCCAGGCTGTCACAGATCGTGGTGTGAATCGGGCAGCTTTTCCCGGCCTTGACCCATGCGTCATGGCCTGTTACCAGGCAGTGGGAGCTTGACCTCTGAAGTAGGACGATGTCGTGGTCGCACTCGACCCACAGATGCCCAGTCCATAGTGGAACAGCAGCTGTCGTAAGACCTTCTGCAGTATTATATAATGACAAAGATGAACAAGGAGACGTATGTCTGGACCCACTCAGCTTGACAAATTTATGTCTCTAAGAAACTTTTCAGTGTGGGGCAGAGAAACAAAGCTATTGCAGATAATGAAATATAGTAACAAAATGTGCAATACTGAAATGATTATATATACATATACATATAAAACAGGACGTGTGTGTATGTATGTATATATACCTGCAAACAACAAATACCCTGTTTTTTCATGTTATATTTTTGTTGTGTGATGTGTATATATATCACATATACCTGTTTATATCTTTGAATATAGTTTCATGACCTAAAGCTGCTTATTATTTTTATTTTTTCATTATTATTATTATTATTATTATTATTATTATTATTAATTTTATTTGTATTGTTGTTTCCTTTTTTCACTTTTCTTTCTTGTAAAAAATGGTTTTGTTGACAGTGTGTGAGGTTTGATAGTGCTGAACTGAGTGCATCGAATGGTAAGAATTGGAGGTATGTCCCCTCTGCTCATTCGCGGGCTGGTCCCGTGTCAATGCATGAGAGGGAGGGGGGGTGAAGAGAGAGGGAGAGAGAGAGCGGGAACTGAACAAGCAAATAATGTACATGCACATTTGTTACCTAAAAATGACCACAGGTTTCTGTTTTCCAGCGAGAAAGCAAGATTGATGCTGCAAGACCAAAATTTCCAAAAGTAAATTTTTTGTTTTTTTAGTGGTATTTTGCCCCATTTTGCCTATTAGGTGTATCGGGGGACACATGCTCATGTTCCCATTAACTGCATGAACTTGTTTTTTTTTTCCCACAATCTGGGAATTACAGCTATCTCTCTCCTTACTTGGAACCTAAATGTGTTTCCTGAAATCAGCTTTTAAGGTGGAGTCTTGTAAATGAGTGATAACAATTCACACACTATAGAATTTAAGATTAGATCACAAGTGTGCACACGTGAATGACCAAGCACAACTCAAATCGAAATTGTGGCGATGGTGATGTGGACAAGAGTAGCTAGTGGTGCCACTACTGAAGTTGTGTGAATGTCAGCGTGAACTTTGCAGATTCCCTCATGCTTGGCTCTTGTGACACATAAGTGCCAAAAAATCAACTTCATAACTCAGCAAAAGGTAGTAAATAATTTCAATCATATATGCAAAATTCGTAAGTCAGAAGACTCAGATTTCGAGAGACACTTGCATTATGCGAAAGCCATACTTTGTGACATCATACCCCAGTAATGAACTGCTGAGTGAAATTGTCCCTGTGGCAGAAGCTTGTGGCCATGCAGTCCTTGGGCAAGACGACCATAGACTAGTTTGAAAATTAACAGCTCAGTGGTGGTAATCTGGTACTGTAGATTTAGGCTTTGTGGCATGTGGCAAAAGGCATCTTGGCTGAAGTAAATCGACTTGCAGTACACAAGAACTTCGTAGGCACATGCAATGTCTACGTTTTAACCAGTAGCATGAAAAGAAAGTGGTTAATAAAACAAAGAATACATTGCAGGATGTATTTGAGGATATCAAACTAGAGATTCTATGGACAGGCAAGACTGATAATACAGAATTGGAAACTAAATCAGTGAAAATAAAATGCAATTACAATGAACAAAAAAAAAACGAATGGGTTCTTAATGTGCATGTGTTCAGCCAAGGTTACTTAGCAAAGGACGAGGAGGAAACTGCTCAGCTCAAAGGCATGAGAATCCCTCTGATCCCACAAGAGGATGAAAACTCGGGCCAATTTATATAAAAAAAAAAATTGAGTGTTTCATGAAAATCAGTGGTAAATGCATAAAAAATGAATTATAAATTTTATTGTGTGTGTGTGTGTGTGTGTGTGTGTGTGTGCGCGTGCTGACTGACAATCCTTGACAGACTGGATGCCTTACTTTGATACAAGCTTCTATTTAACTTTCCCACTGTGCATAATACTTATTTTTAATTTGATGGGATATCTCTGTCTCCCATGATACCTTTTAATGTATAAAAGCAATATTGTTTCTCTTGAAGACATATTTATAGATATTTGCAAGTTTTGTATGTATACTCTTAATCTTCTCTCAAACTTTATTAACCTCCATTAACGGTGCAGTTAATATAAACATCAACATAAAATACACATCTTCATTTTTTACATGTATGAAATTACTATGTGTAAAGGAATCTTTTGTCTGTCACATGTAAAAATGTATCTGTATAAATAAACTTTGATATTATGGCTTTTGTTGTGTTTTTAATTTCTTTGTGTTTGTATAGTATTATTGTTATGATTAGTTTTCTTTATTCAAAGACATAAAGGATTTGGAATGCATAGTGTCAAGAAAAAGCAGGACTTCTCAGTAAGGACCAAAATGAATGTGAAACAGTGCTTTCCTGTACATTTCAACAAACAAACACAAGTCAACTACTGTTTTATTGTATAAGAGGTAAGACTTGTCTAGAAGAGAGGAGTAACTCTTCAACACAGAAATTTCTACAATATTGCACATTTCTCATTGTTAAGTCATTTTTGTAAAGCTTTTTATTTCACTCCTTGGATATTCTTCACAAAGAACAACTTCCTGAAAAACCAAAACCAGATACTGGAACTTTAGAGATTTACTTCAGGTGATAATAGTAAATAAATTCAATTCAAACTGGCATTCATTTGTATTTGACTTTAAGGTAGGTAAAGAAGAATGAATTCAGCAACAAGGCAAGATACAGGAAAGGGCAACGCTGGAAGGCATTACTTCATAGGCTGAATACATCTTAAACCTTCTGACATTTAAAATAAGTTTGAACTAATATTTCTACATCCAACCACATTTCATTCATGCGTCTTGTTTGGTTACACCCTTGGTCAAGTCAACTGAAACAAATATCTAAAAATTGATCATGCCTGAAGAGGTTCAAAACTTTTGAACTGACCATCTCAAAAATTGGCTCAAAATGGATAAGGAAACAATATGTAACCCCTGCCCAACATTATTTTTGTTTCTTTGAGCTAGAATCCTGACTTTGTTGACATGTACACATGAGGAAAGACCCTGGCTTGCTATTCTTGAAACACTTTCACTTTATGGAAAACAATGGAGCAAATGACTGTTTGTACTCTACTTTTTAGCACCTTAATTGTATTTTCTGGGTTTAATTTGTGTTTACCAGTAACCAGAAGGATATGCAGAGCGCACTTTTCGTTGTACAGTGTAACTGCCTCTTTACTATGCATACAACAATAAACTTTTGAATCTTGAATCACAACAGTCCTATCTAATGCAGAACACTGTTTCTCTCAGGATGCCAGTTAATATCCCTTTCTTTCAGACAGGCTTTTCTAATTACATCAGATATTCCGCTCAGCAGGGACTGTGGTTAGAAATGAAGGAGAAAAGTAGTAGCTGATGTCACCAGGAAGGAGGAGTCCACTGCTTCAGACAGCACCAAAGAGCCCAATCTCAAATGCTCAGTGTCTTAATGGAAGAAGCAAGTGCTAGAGTGATGTTCAGTGCCCACACTACCACTTACTATTGGTTCTGCATATTTATATTTCATGTTCTTGCAAATATTTATTATACATATTTTATTATATTTACAGTATATCTTACTATCTTTGAAGCGTGTTTAATACATTATTTTAGTCATAACTGTGCCATAATATACACCATGACTTATCCGTTGGTGAAATGCATAATACACTCCTTATTTAAATTCTTTGAATGCCGCCCAGTTAGACTGTAGGACGCCATTGCTTGCCGCCGTCTCAGAGTGCAGTGCTGTCAGATTCTGCTCCCACGCGCCGAGCTCAACGGATGAGGCGCCCACGATCCCACAATGCAGCGCGCGGCGCGTCATTGAACAGAGACCATGATGGCGGCGGTCGGTGCACCAGAAGTGATCTCACAGCTGGAAAGCGCTGCCAAAGTTTTAATGGTGAGGGAGAGTACGCCGTCCTTCCGTGCGCTCAGTCGCTCGGCTCGGCTTGTTCGCGCTTCGCTGAAATATCGAGGCGAGCCTTTAGGCTGTGCCGCACTTGTTCGTCTCCGATCGGGAAAGGCTGTGCGTGGCGCAGCGGTGCAGCTCCATCCCGCATTGCAACCGACAAACCCGCCGTGTCCCCCAGCCTCCCGTGTACTTTCACGTAGTTTGTCATGTTTTCACGCTTACTGAAAGTGACTCCGATGCCAGGGCCTGGTTTGATGAGGCAGCATGGCTCCGGCATGTTTAAACACACTCCGGACTGGGGCTTTCTCCTCCTCCTCTGCTGCTCACACCGTACAGCACGAGTAATGCTGCCTCGGAGGGACCCCGTTCGTCGCAGATTTCTGAGAACGTACACCCGGCTGGTGCGGTTAAGCAGGCAGCAGAACAGAGCCCATGTCGTCCAGAGTTTTAAATCCACTAACTTTATGCGTGTTCTTAACTAACCAGGTGTGTGTATTCCAGATGCGGCTGCTTTTTGAGTTCTGCTTAAGATTTCAGGGTCTTATAAGCTTTGTGTTTATTGAACTTGCTGTATGGGAGTGTTTAATGTCATCCAGAAAAAAGAGGAATGAGGTGTAACTTTACCTGAGGAGTTATGCTTTGCTTTAAAATGCTGCTTCTGTGCCGCATTTCACTCAGGTTGATAAAAGCAGTAGTGTGAAAGCACTTGGGTTGTTTTTTTGCTAGAGCCATTGGAAAACGTTGTACATAGTGTTGTCTGAGGGCTTAAGTCCTGTGAGGAGACGTTGTTGGACCTTTGAATAAGCTGCACCCCGTTGTAATTGTAGGGTAAAGCTTGTTCCAAACAGCTCTATGTGGTGTGGCATTAAAACATTTAACTGTTCTCGGGATGGTGCAAAGTACCATAGTGTGCCTGTCAAACTATGACCAGGTTACAAAGAAAATCAAGTTAACCTTTTAGATTTGAAGCGTGCTTCTCCTTTTGTCTTGAATTTCCATCTCCGTGTTGCAGTTTTGTCACCCTTATGAATGAAGTGGCCTGGTAGGTTTCTTTTGGCAGTGTTAATTATTTATAATTTCTTTGTCCGTTTTCTCCCTTCCCCTTAGTTGCGTGGCTGGGTTGAAGTGTACCAATTCCCACTTTGACTCTGACAGGTCTTAAATTACTATGGTTGCATTTGTTTTTGTTGACAAGTGTGATTTTGTCACTTTGAGTGTTACATGTGTACTTGTGTCTTAGGAAACATTGGCCCTTCACAGTTCAACCAGTTCTAAAACATTGAGAAAGCTGGTTTTTACACCTAATGGGAATCCTTTTTAGAGTTTGATTTAATGAGCTAAACAGCTGTTAGCCCCTTTCTTCCATAATGGCACTTTTAAAAATATATTTATTATTTTGAGTTATTTGTAAAGGATTAATCCACCTCAGGTGGAGTCACGGAGATGGGTCATTGGTCTGTTATTGCAGCTTAGTTGTTTTTAAATGGTGTGACAGCTCTAAGACACATTTTAAAATTTGAAATGAATAAGAAATATTATTTTTGGCTCACAAATATGAGATGTTTTCATTTCCGATTCAGGCATTGATAGTATTAACCTGTTTACAATGATGAAATACTGTACATAAGTGTCTTAAAGATTTGTCAGTTTCCAGTGACTGTCTTAGTGTTAGTGCCACTGAGTAATTTTGAGTTTGGTCACTGAAATAAAGTCATCCCAGTTATTTCTAAACCAGTATTCTTTACATACTTCACTGAGCTTTTCGTAAACTACTGGACATGCAGCGCCAAACAAAAATGTGAGGTGTTGCATGGCATGGCAAATGCACCGTATCCTGCTGCTTAAGCGTCTGGGCTTGTGTACAAAAGGCTGCCAGGTCACATTCCAGAAATGGCCCTGCTTTCCATTTGCCTCTGAGGACTGCATAAAACCCGTTACATAATCTGTTTTTACGAATGGTTCAAAGTGTTCAGGTGTTAAACACCATAAGCAAAATGTAGTCTTCCCATTTCCTGTCAACACTGGTGGCTTCTTTTAAGGTAGCGATTTTGGGGTTTTAATATCATGCATTGGACAAGATGCATCACCCTAACACTGGAGCACTTAAAACTAACAAGCCATTTTAATTTCTGATTTCCATAAATGAAATCACTTTCAATTTTGGCGGTTTATTGTTCTGCTAATTGATTTGCTGTGTCTCTACCCATTGATCTGAGCTGGCTTCTGATTTACTGATTTACGGTCCAATTCCGGGATGAAAATCTGAATGCTCAGACTTAGTGGTGACATGCCGGGGGACATTCTGGGGTGGGTGATGCCGCGTTAAGTGACACAGATGATTTTAAATGTCATTTGTCTGTGTCAAATTTATGAGTGAACATAGATTTTAAAAGGTCATATCTGACACTAGTCATGACAAGGAATGTTTCGTTCATTTGTATAAGATAGTGTGTTCCACTTTGCAGTCACTCTTTGCCGCTAGATGTGTTATAGACTGCGATTTGGGTTGTAGCTTTCACCTCCATTGTTAGTGATGCATGACACAGTGTCACTGGCATTGAGCCCTCATGGATATCGACATCTGTATGTCAGCATCTTTTAAGTATATGTGGAGTTTTGATAATCAGCCGTGCTTGTTTGTTATCCTTTTGTTTACTTCTTTTTCTTGATCAGGTGTTCCCAAGCTTTCTTTGCAAGGACCCCTTTTATTAACATCATTCTTCCTGAAGACCTCCACCTACCATATATACACCATAGTTAAACTAAGTTCACCATATATGACTTTTGAAGCCAAATCTCATCTGTCCTATACACGATCTCTATAATCTCAGATTTAATACTTGTAAAATTTTCTGGGCATTAGGTTAATAAAAATCTTGTGGACTCCAGTTTAAGAATCTTTGTTAACTGGTCCGTTTGTGTGGTTGGCTGCTTCTCCTGACTGTCACTCTCCTCCTCCCTCCCTAGGCACCGCCATCCATGGTCAGCACCGAGCAGCGGCAACACGCGGAACACGTGTTCCTTTCCTTCCGAAAGTCCAAATCACCCTTTGCCGTGTGCAAGCACATCCTCGGTAAGATCTACCTCTTCTGTTGTGGAGAACCTCCTGTTGGGATGGTCAACAGAGCCGTCGCCGTGCAGGCATGGCCTTACACCATCTGAAAATCGCAGAGCTGGGCTTCCAGAAACAAATGGAGACCACATTATTGTGTCTGGGGCTGCTCATCGCTTGGGTCCAGATCACTGAAATGAAAGGAACTAGGTCTTGCCATCTTAAACACACAGAGACCAGCTGAATCTGAGTCATGTCAGTTGTGCTGTTCAGAACAAACATTGAGGCTTTATGCTGAGTGTCCTTGTGTAGATTGTACGATCTAGTTATTGTGATGTATCTCATAAACACTTCATGACAGACTGCTTATCAAGGACGTTGCGCGCTGTTTCCCGTCCTTGTGTGATTTATTCCATTTCAGTTTCCCCTTGATCAGCCAAGCCTTCTCCCAAAAATGTCAGCTTTGGTGACTGTATGGGCAGTTTAATAGTGATGAGAGAATGCACCTGGCAGGTTTTCTTTAACAAAGCACTTGTTCTTTAAACCAAGCCCCAGAAGTGACTGTAGTCTGTGTTTTTATGAACAGAGACAAGCCGAGTGGACTATGTGCTGTTCCAGGCAGCCACTGCAATCATGGAGGCCGTCGTGAGAGAGTGGATCCTGCTTGAGAAATCCAGCATCGAGTCCCTCAGAACATTCCTCCTCACCTACGTCTTACAGCGGCCCAAGTGAGTCCTCTTCTGAGGCTGGGTGTCTGCTGTGGCTCGACTTTGTCCCCTTAAAGGATGATGTATCTGTAAATCAGGTCTTCATCATGTAATTTCATGTGAATGCCAGGAATGTGAGTCGCTGCTTTAGTGCTGAAGAGCTGAATTTCTATGAGAGAGCAGACTTATGAACTGTAGTTTCAGAAAGCAGGGTTGAGGTTTAGCTAGTGTATAAAATACCCAGACCTCAATTCCAAAAAAAGTTTGTACAGTATGTAAAATGCAAATAAAAATAGTAGCCAGTTATTTGTACTGTAAGTCCTTTGATCTGTATTAAACTAAAAGCAATAAGGACATATTAATGTTTTACCTTAAGTTTTTTTGGGGAATATATACAGCAAACTTGGAGTATATTAAAAGATGATAATATGAAAAGATTCCAGGAATCTGGGGATATCTCTGTGCATGAAAGACAAGGTTGGAAGCCAGTACTGAGTACCCAAATAATTACCAAGTGCTGTGAAAAGGAGAGCTCATGGAACCTTCCAGTAAACGTGCTCTTCTGGCCACCTTTTTGGACTGTGTTGTAGACACCAAATTTGGAATGAGCATATATTTCCAAAATCCATTCACAAGGTAAAATACTAAATTATTTTTTTATCAGTTTAATACAGGTCAAAGAGGATTTGCAAACAGCTAAGTTCTGTTTTTGTGTGCATTTTACATACTGCTCCAATTTTTTCTTGTGTTGAGGTCTATTTACGTCCAATTTTATCATAAATAGACATCAGTAGGAGCCTGCATCTGGTGATGGTCTGTTTCCTTTAACGCCTCTCTCTGGTCTTCCCTCTGCTTGTTTTGCCTCTCAGCCTGCAGAAATACGTGAGGGAGCAGATTCTCTTGGCTGTGGCTGTAATCGTGAAGCGTGGTTCCCTGGACAAATCCATTGACTGCAAGGGCATCTTCCACGAAGTTAACCAACTTATCAGCAGCGGGAACCACACCGTGGTAGGAAATGCCAGACTCGGGCACAGGTGTACAGGGCAGGTCCACACCGTGGTAGAAAATGCCAGACTCGGGCATGGGTGTACGGGACAGGTCCGCACCGTGGTAAGGAACATAAAGCCTGAGCATTGATAGACATGACAGATGTACCAGAGAGGAGATTGAACACTGACTTGTCCCTAGGTTCCCGTTGAAGTATCTGTCCTGGAATTGTCTATAGCTAATATGTTCTTTTGCCTCATCTGTCTTTCACTGCCTGTCCATGAGATGGCGCTCAGTACACGTTTAACATTACAGCAGTTTGTGACACCTATTACACAGCTATGCAGAGAATGGCCTGTTTAAAATTACTGCTGCTTCCTGAGATTTCATTGGCCATATAAGACCTGAAGCTGATCTAAGGTATATGATTTAAAAGTCTATTTGTGATAGGCTTTTAGCTTGCCCGTTAAACTGACAATGATAAAATTCCTTGGATTGGAAGAAGATTCCAGTTTAACAGGAGGCTTCTCAGGGGATACAGTGTGTTCAGAGTATTCAGACTGCTTAATTTTTTCCACTTTTTGTAATAACAGGTGTTCGCCAGTATGGATTGAACTCATTTTTTGATCATAAATCTGTAAGTGCCATAATCAGAAATGTACAGCTTTGCACATTTTAGCAAATGCATGTAACACAATACAGTCACATGTACATGTATTAAGACCTTTTACTTTGCGCACCCTTGTCAGCAACTACAGCTATAAGTCTGGTTGAGTACAGTGCTGCAAGCCTATAACACTTGGAATTGGGTACCTCTTAAGCTTTATCAGGTTTGGTGGGAAGCATCATTATTTTCAGGTCTCTCCAGAAATGTTCAGTTGGGTTTAAGCCAGGGCTCTGGCTAGGCCACTCAAGGACATTGACACTCTTGTCCTGAAGCCAGTCCTGCGTTGCCTGCCTTGGCTCTGTGTGCCAGGTCATTTTTGTGCCGTAAAGTGAACCATCACTCCAATCAGAGGTCCTGACCACTCGAGGTGGTTTTCTTCAAAGATCTCTTGTTACCTTGGCTCATTCCACTTTCCCTGTGGTATCTCCTGCTGAAAAACAGCCCCACAACATTGTTCACCACTGTGCTTCAGTGCATGGTGGCTGTTGGCCAGGTTATGGGCAGTCATTCAAGCCAGTGCAGTCCTGGCTACCTCAGACCATATAATCTTAATTCCTCATGGCTTCAGAGTCCTTTACATGCCTTCTGGCAACCTCCAAGTGAAGCATATTCTGACTGTCAATGTGGAATGGCTTCAGTCTGCCCACTATACCGAACAGGTCGGACTGGTGGAGGCCTCCAGAGACGGTTATTCTGGCAGGTCCTCCAGTTTCCACAGAAAACCTGTGGCATTCTGTTCAAGTGACCTTCAGATCTGTGGATACCTAGCTGACATCAGGGTGGCCAATTTTAGGAGCAGGCACTACTACCATTGGTGAAAGCCTCTCTTCTTCAGAGCTTTCAAAGCTGTTGAGATTTCTGTATCCTTCACCAGCTCGCTGCCATGACACAGTCCTGTCTCAGAGGGGCACCATCAGTTTCTTTTGCTTAGTTTTTCCTGTGCTGTTGCACATTATGTAGGCAGATGTGTGCCTTTCCAAGTCATGTCCAGTCAATTGAATTGACCGCAGGTGAACATTAAACAAGATGAAGGAAAATACATGTGAAGTCAGTTTTCAGTGTGATAGAAAAGGATGTGAATACTTGTGCATCCGTAATTTTTTCAGTTTATTTTTGATGCATTTACAATTTGTGCAAACTTTTTTTTTTTTTTTTTTGTTGGTGTATTGTGTGCAGATTTAAGTTTAACCATTATTAGAGTATAGTTTGGATGTTAAGTAAAATGGGGTGAATGCCCTGTGTGTTAGGAAAACCTGGGTAGGCTCAGTGTGTCAGTTGGGAGCATGTTGCTGGTGGCAGCTGAGGTTTGTCTTTGTTGCTAATGGACCCTTGCTGGTATGTGCTCACTTTAAGTTGCGGCACGCCGTGTCTTTGTGTACATACTCGCACGCTGGCTATGCTTCTGGTAGGGCAAACAGGAAGCAGAGTTAGTGGCTATTTTATTAAGCTTAAGTGGTTTGACTGTTAGGGGTTACAGAAGAACTTGATGCTTCTCATCAGCAGGGTTCTTACTACTTTAAAACAGCTGACTGACTTGGTTCTAAACCCAGGTCTTTCACCAGTGATGTTGTCCAGTACCTCCTGGAGCATTTCAAGCCAGACTTTTTTTTGCGTCTCAGTTTTGTGAACGAGCCCCTTCCTAACGTTATTTGTGTTGACTTTGCAGCAAACGTTGGCCTGTTCCATCCTGAACGCCCTTCTCAGCGAGTTTTCCAGCTCCAGTAAGACCAGCAACATCGGCCTCAGTATGGAGTTCCATGGTAGCTGCAAACGCCTCTTTCAGGTATGAATCCCCCCCCGTGCCTGCCTTCTCATGGTCCCTTCCTGACCTTCCGTGTATAAAAAGGCTATGCTAATTGTATGTGACCAGGAGGACGGCCTGAAGCAGATATTCATGATCACCATGGAGGTGCTTCAGGAATTCAGCCGCAGAGAGAACCTCAACGCCCAAATGTCCTCCGTCTTCCAGCGCTACCTGGCCCTGGCCAACCAGGTGCTCAGCTGGAACTTTCTCCCACCTAACCATATCCTTCTGCCAAGCACTGTGTTTGAGAGTGGTGGACCCGGGGTCCCCTGGCTTTTGGTGGTGTTAGGGTTAATATCTCTGTAATTCCGATGAGTATTTGGACCCTTCTGTGTGTGTCGGGTAAGCCCTCAGGTTTGAGCAAGGAGATGTGAGGAATGGCTGGCGTGTGCAGCCCTGTCTCATATTTCTGATGTAGAGGAGTTTGGTTTCCCTGGGGAGTTTGTATCCTTTCTGGTCCTGCCTGTCAGGATGCCACCCCCAGCCACGCTCCTGGCTGCTCTCCTAAGCTACCAGTGGCTAAGGAGAAACACGTGAGCCAACTGATCATTCTCCCTGTCTTCCCCCATGTGGGATGACCTCGTCATGAATGACTGTGGAGTCACCCCCACCCCACCCTGTCGCTGAAACCAGAGGAGCCTTTTAAGGGGGTGACAGAAGTGGGTGACATTCCTGAAATGTTATTTCACTTGTCGAGCTGGGGGTTTTGGGGGGGCTTGCTCTCTGCAAGCCACAGCCCCCAGTGAGTGAGTGTGTGTGTGTGTGTGTGTGTGTGTGTCACAATTTCCAGCCAAATCTGGCTACACAAATATGCTTTTGTGACGCGCTCCATGCACACGCCTGATGTCTTTTGTTTCAAAGGTATGTCTGATTAAGGTGCCACTTCTATTCAGAGCCTGTGTCAAACTGTCATACTTGGGGGCACTTAGATTTACGGTCACATATACCTGCTTGTGGGGGGCCTTCCCCAGCATCCAGCTCAGGCAGACTGCAGAGCCCTTGAGTGTTACCAGGGCTCAGGTTGGGCCCCAGAGGAGTGTGCAGACAAGGAGGGGGTGGAGTTGATGTTGTGGGAGGGGTTTAAAAGGTGGGGGAGGGCAAGGGTGAAAGAAGACGCAGGAAGGTTTGGTTGAAGGTCAGGGGGCTCCACTTCTGCTATTTCTTCCGCCGGAGATGTTGCTGTTGACCTTGATTCCTGCTGCACTTGGCCGACACTACATCGCCATGTTCGAGTCCACACAGAACGTCACCCTGAAGCCCCCCGAGTCCTGGAGGGAAGCGCTGCTTGATACGCGGGTCATGGACCTCTTCTTCACCGTGAGTGCAGTTCTCCTTTTCTCCCTCTCTCTGATTATCGTGCAGTTTCTGCTGTGCTCTTTATCTAATTATCTAACGTTGGGGGGGACTTGTACTGCGGCATAACAGCTTGTCTCTTGGGGGATTGAAGTTTTATCTCTATGATCTATGGTTTCTTAAATAACTTCCTGCTCTACTTGTGGCTCTAGTACTCCTCCTTCTCCTCTTCCCCCATGTCCCCACATCCCACACTCTTCAAGCCCTTCTTTGCTCTTTTATTTAATTACTGCTCGTTTTTAATTTGTTAGTGTGCTTATTGAACCTGTTTCCCAGGGGGATGCTGTGTTGGTAAGAGACTGCGTGTGACTGTGGCATATTTATTCAGGGGCTCATGTAAAGTTGTGGTGGTCCCACAAACATGGTTGTTGTGAGGCACAACCTTGAGACTTTGGATGCCGAGCAGTGGTTTGGAAATGGTTGAGACTACTGGACCGTCCTACTGAGAACTAGCATGAATGCTACTGATAGAAAATCTGGGTTGATGAGGTTCCAGGCAAAATAAGCAGTGAGGTTGTGGTTGAGGTCCAAACCTACTCCGGCCTTTCTGGACCATTGAGCTTGGCTGTCCTTTGCAGGCTGTGCCCCAGCCTTGATCTCAGATGTGTCCCTGACACGCGCCACTGGCATCAGGGTTGCTGTGGACCCATAGAGGGATTAGAGCCTGACCCCGGGATTAAGGGGGCGCCACCCCTGCATGCCCGGCTCGTGCCTCCCTGTTCACCCCTGCACTGGCCCATGGAGTCCTGGCCTTCTCCTTTTAACATGTCATCTGAGAGTCTTGTCTTGTCAAGGCCGCCCGCGTGGGGGTCTGGGCTGTGTGCCCCCACCTCTTGCTATAAGACAGTCACTCCCGGGCTTTGGGATTGAACGTACCGAGGTTGAGATCAGAGAGTTTTTCATGCTGGAATAGCAGGGAGTCCTGGCATAACTTTGAGTAACAGTTGTTTACTTAAGGTTTCAGTGGACCGAAGTGCTGAATTGAGTTGCAGGGCAAACGGCATCCTGACTGGAAACCAGATCCTCCTCCTCATCCCCCCTGTGGTTTGGCGTTTCCCAGCCATAGCTGTAGTGGGCCGTCCTGGGTGCTGGTTTTCTCACTGCGGTCACGGTCAGCCATCGTAGCCACTAGCAGCTTCTCATAGAGCACTGGTGCGGTCGTTCGGCCCCCCAAGTGTCGGCGTGGCCTGCAGACATCTTCCATCAAGTCTCTGTGGCCTTCAGATGATACAATTCTGCATGCAGCAGGGGTGCGTTGTAATGCTCACCTGGTCTCTCTGTAAGCCCAGGCTTTGTTTCATGTTTCTATAAATACTGTAGGGGATGTGGCCTCTCAGCTACTTGTTTTGATTCTTGCCTCCCCTTTCTAATTAAAGCTGGAGTCCAACATGCTTGGAGTCGTGTGGCTGGCTGTCATTACCGCCACTTTTAGAATGCGTGCAGCCGGCCGGCATCTGGCATGGCTTTCCACACCCCCCACAACTCTGACAGCCCCCACTGTTTCCAGAGGAAAGATTTAGCACTCTGCAGAGATCCATTCTGTCAGACACTGGCCCTGCCGCTGTGCTCATGGTGTCCTTGGAGACAGTTGCTGTGGCACGTTGAGACGGGGCTCTCGTGGTTGGGCACGTACTGGCGTCTGAGGGGAGTGGGACGCTGCTACTTAATCGGGAACGGTCAGACAGGCTGCTGAAGCCGCTGCGCACTGGAGGGGCTCCGAGGACCGCTGTCTGACCCCTGGGCATTGGTAGAGCAGAGGGACAGTGGGGTCTGACTCTCCTCCCCCCTCCCCCGCCCGCGAGCCAAGGGGGTGTCGGCACTGGAGTCGCTGGCAGTCGAGCGGAAGGTGAGCCCGTTTGTCATGGATTAGCGCCACGTGGCCGTGTCAGCGGCTACGGGCTCCGATCCTGGCTAGCGTCATGTCAAGCTGAAGCAGGTCTGTGGTGCTTGTCTCCTCCTGCTTTGATGGTAGAGAAGACCCAGTAGATCGGAGCAACTGGTGAGAAAGGCGTCTGTTCTGAGCCATTCACTGTTGTAAGCCCTTGCTTGGTCACAGTCCAGGGGAGGCTTTCATACTTCTTTAGCGCCCTTGTGGTCTGAATGTTGTTGTTAACTGCCTTCCTATGCTTTAAGGACCTAAATTGTTCCCACATTGATGTTATCTTGTCCAGCTGCAATGTGTGAGAGAGACACAAAGGTTTTCACGGGGAGATGTGGGTGAACTGGGCATGACGAGCTGTTTGATGCAGGTAGTAGGGACAGCGGGTGACCCACGTGTGACCGGTGTCCTCGGCCTCCTCCCCAGGTGCACAGGAAGATCCGTGAGGACTCAGACATGGCGCAGGACTCGCTGCAGTGCCTGGCTCAGCTGGCCTCCATGCATGGGCCCATCTTCCCCGACGAGAGCGCACAGGTGTCTTACCTGGCCCACATGGTGGAGGGTGTGCTGAGCATGATCAATGGGTAAGTCTGACGACGCCTTATTGGCTGCTTGGTGCTGAATGAACGTATGGGCAGAGTTTGGAGCCCAAGCGTGGACGAGGAAGGGTGATGCGGATCAGGCAGTGGAGTCACAATGCATGAGGGTCACCAGAGGGATTTGTCTGAGCTGAGCAGAGTCAGGGTGTACATGGGGCTCCAGGGTGCAGCAGTGTCGCAAGGCTTTCTTTCTGAAGTATAAATAGTCCTCCCAATTGCTCCCATTTGGAATGTTTGACTCAGGCACAGGAATGAGTTTGGGGGGTGCTGGGGGTGCTGGTGCGGAGGGACTGTCCTGCTACAGCAGTGCCTATTTCAGGGACTTTTTCCAGTTGCATCACTGTGGCTCAGAGCTGTGGCCTTGGACCCGCTACCCAAAGGCCACGTGTACCCTGGCCCTCCTGGGCTGCTTCCTGACCGATGTTATCTCGATGCCGGAGTGGAGTCTTGTCGGTTATTTTTACACCTAAAGCCCGTGTAGTAGAGTATTACTGTCCATCTAATTACATTGATGTAATCGGGAGCAAAGCAGTTGGGCTGTAGGACTAGGTAAGATTGACACTGTCATGTTGACTTGAAAGGATTAATTGGACAAGAAGTCCCCTTAGTTGTCCTTCAGTCAATTACTTGAACACTTGTCTAATAAAGTCCATCTCGATTTGTCATCTGATCCCAGGATTGAGATTGAAGATTCAGAGGCTGTGGGAATTTCCAACATCATCAGCAACCTAATCACCACATTTCCTCGGAGGAACCTAACTGCCCTTCCCAGTGATCTCTTCTCCTCTTTTGTCAACTGCTTGACACACCTTACCTGCTCTTTTGGAAGTAGTGCCGCCCTAGAGGAAGTGGTGAGCATTGCAGTTTCTTGCAAAGCTGTTTTTAATATGAAAATAGCCTCGCAGTTCACAATGAAGAAAATTCTTGTTTTTTTTTTCTGTTGCTGGATTTGTTGGTGCAACTAAAAGTTTAAATGTATAGTGATGCAAATTGTACACACAAGCACTCTAAAGGGAGAGGGAGGAAGTGTACTTCATAATGGTTATGAGGCTGATTTCTATAGCTTTTGTTCACGTGAAAAACGTACCTCATTGCCATGTTATTAAAAGTGGAATTAGAATGTCACGATAAGCATTGACAGTAGGGAGGGGATGATATGTTTTGTACCAGTGTGAAGGCTGGATGAGTGTTCGCACGATGGGTAAGGGCAGGTCTCCTGTCACTACGGGACGGTCATCTTGACGAAGTTGCCCGTGTTCACAGTTGGACAAGGATGACATGGTGTACATGGAGGCGTATGACAAGCTTCTGGAGTCATGGCTGACACTGGTGCGTGACGAGGAGCACTTTCCCCGTGGCTGCTTCGTTCAGCCTGCTGTTCAGGTCTTCAACTCGTACATCCAGTGTCACCTGGCAGCTCCTGACGGAACCCGCAATCTGGTGAGGCAGAGCTGTCTACCGTTTTAAATCTCCATGCTGTCTTTCATCCATGATCTCGAGTGCCTCTCCCTGTCCACGATTCATCCATTCATTCTGGAAGCATTCTGCCATAGTCCCCTAGGAACTGTGATGCACGCGAGGCAGATGGCTGCCCTGTCACCTGCTCTCTGAGCTGACACTGTGGAATGAGTTGCTGTCATCATTCTTTGTTGTCTCACTAACTTCTTCCTCTTCTGTGTCAGACGGCGAATGGGGTAGTGTCTCATGACGAGGATGAAATCAACGAACTGCAGGAGGATGACAGGGAGCTCTTCTCCGATCAGCTGGCCAGTATAGGCATGTTGGGGCGGATAGCGGCAGACCATTGCATCCCGCTGCTCACCAGGTCAGATCAAGGGGGTCCGCCTCTGCATGCGCACTGTCCAGACCCTCACCTCTGCCCTCTCTCTGGGCTGTTGGACTCACCAGCGTCAAGCTTGCTTGACTTCTGTGCAGGTGTTAGCTGGATGTTCAACGCCTCTTGCATGTGTCAGACCATCAGCTCTATAACCTTTGACCTCTCTCACCTTATGTCTCAGCCTGTTGGAAGACCGGGTCACAAGGCTACATGGGCAGCTCCAGCGGCACCAACAGCACCTCCTGTCTGAGCCAGACCACAGGTCCCTGGACCGGAAGGTGCTTGACGACCTCTATGAAGACATCCACTGGCTCATCCTGGTCACAGGTCAGATGGATACTCACTTAATAGCTAATGGAGGCCTCGGGACCTCCATTATGGGACAAAGTCTGGCTAATTCTGACTTTGGGCCACTTCTGTGTTCATTAATGTTTCAGGTGATCTTGTAGACATGTAGGTGCTGTTTAATCGCTTTCTTCCTGCTGTTGTAAAATATTTTAATGTCTTTAGATTTTAGAGTTCTCATTCTAATTGCATGGATATTTTTGGATGGAGACTGGAGATTAAATTTCCAAATTTCAAATTGGTGTCTGTGATTAGATGGTCTTTATGAATGTGATCTTGTGGGATGGGGGCTGCACAGGCTACCTGTTGGCTGATGACCCTCAAGGTGAAACTCCCCTCATTCCGTCGGAGGTGATGGAGTACTCCATCAAGCACTCCACAGAGGTGGACATCAACACTACACTCCAGATCCTGGGCTCACCTGGTGAGAAGGCATCCTCTATCCCAGGATGCAACAGGACCGACTCTGTCATCAGGTGGGTTACCGCTGCTCGGTTTAGTTGAATTTAAGAGTTGCCTGATATTTCTGGTAGCTATTGGTTTAACTTCTAGCTGGGCTCATGCAAGGCCTGATATTTTATTGAAACTATCTCAAGTGTAAGCTGTGCACAAAACATTTAATTAGAAATTTAAAATGTGGTGTGGGAATGGTCTCCACAAGCAGCAGAGCAATGACCTGGCTTTGAGAGGTAACGTTGCTTGGATTTGGCCTCAGTACATCCCATTCATGCACACTGCCCATTGGTAGGGGCGTTATATGGTACATGAACAGAAGGTGCTGACCACCATCCATGACCTCATCTTCCTCAGGTTACTGTCAGCAGTGCTGCGGACATCAGAGGTGGAGTCGCGAGCCACGAGGGCCAGTCTAACGAGCCTGCTGAGCCCACAGATGGGCAAGGACATTGTGTGGTTTCTTCGGCGCTGGGCCAAGACCTACCTGCTGGTCGATGACAAACTATATAGCCAGGTGAGCCGGCTGAGGGTCCCAGTCTAGGTGAGAGTCTGATAAACTCTAACCCACCAGTACGGTGTACTGTGTAAGGAGTTGGCTATGGGGTTAAAGGGTTACACGTTCAGGTATCTGAAGTAAAGTCCAGAATTAGAATGAATATCCAGGTGGCTTAATGTTAAACTGGCTTGTGGATGATGAGTTTGCCCCCCTCACCCCTACTTCAGTTCCACTTTTATTATCTGGGCCTGTTATTCTATTTAATTAGCTGTAAGTAAAGGGGTCATCCAAATGTGAATCTTCAGGCCTATGCTAACCTCTATTACCTACTGATTTTTATTTGTATTGGGGATGAATCCTTAAATCTGACCTGCTTGCTGCCTTCTGAGCCACCGAACCTGCTCTGATTACTGGACTGCAACCGGCAAGACCACGTTGTCCCCCAGACGGATACAAGACTTGTCCTTTATATCTATTGTTCTACTTGGATTCATTAATCTGTCCTGCCCGG
>JAACJT020000030.1:641037-651095 GCA_009936485.2 Gymnarchus niloticus
GGGGGGGGGGGAGAAAAGGAGAGGGTGCTGCACCTCCTCCGTGGGGGGTTTTTTTTATTTTTGTTAAATTATTAAACCCCCCCCCCCCCCCCCCCCCCATAGACCTACATTTTTGTGAGCTTGGTGAGTTAAAACAAAGTGAAAGATGTAACAATACCTGTTGTACATTGTAGGGCCAACATCGTGATCCAGTGTGAGAGCTGGTGGAGCCTGGCGAAGCAGTTTGCCACCCGCAGCCCACCGCTGAACCTGCTGTCCAGCTCTGTGCAGCGCACCCTGATGAAGGCGCTGGTGCTGGGTGGATTTGCCCACATGGACTCTGACACCAAACAGCAGTACTGGAGTGAGGTCAGTACCAGTGCATCACATCTTAATGTCGCCACTTCAGAACTCCAAACAGCTGGTTGCGTTCTCCTGCAGCGTGTGAAATTCCGAATCTTCAGGCGACCTGTCTCTGCTTCCCTCTTCCCAGGTCCTTCAGCCGCTTCAGCAGCGGTTCCTCAATGTCATCAACCAGGAGAACTTCCAGCAGATCTGCCAGGAGGAGGAGGTGAAGCGGGAGATCGTGGCCACCCTGGAGGCACTGTGCGGCATCGCTGAGGCCACACAAATAGACAACGTGGCAGCCCTGTTCAGCTTCCTGGTGGACTTCCTGTCCAACTGCATCGGCCTCATGGAGGTGTACAGGAACACACCCGAGACTGTTAATCTCATCATTGAAGTGTTTGTGGAAGTGGCACACAAACAGATCTGCTACCTGGGGGAGGTGAGTCAGGGGACAGGTGGTTGCCTACTTAATTATCTAATAATACAACATGATAACCAACCTTCGTGTTAGTTAACATGATGCCGCACTAGCGATTAAGCTGACCTGCTCCGACCTTGTTTGTTGATTGGCCATATTCTGTATCATGTCAGTGCACGTCGTTCAAACCCTACCATTGGCTGTTCATTTGCTGACTACCTTTGCCTGTGCCACATGTCCCACCTTTCCCACCGTTTCCACTTCTAGTCCAAGTCCATGAAGCTATACGAAGCGTGCCTGACGCTTCTGCAGGTCTACTCGAAGAACAACCTGGGCCGGCAGCGAGTTGACGTGACTGCAGAGGAGGATCAGTACCAGGACCTGTTGCTTATCATGGAGCTCCTCACCAATCTGCTGTCCAAGGAGTTCATTGACTTCAGTGATACCGGTACTGCTCACCTTGCTGTGTCTCTGTCAGGCCTTTTCAAACAGCCTGCTGTGATGTAAGCTGTTTAATAGCATTCGGTATATCCTGTTTCGCAGATGAGGTGTTCCGGGGGCAGGATCAAGGCCCAGGTGCTGGGCGCTCCGTGTCAGCAGCGGACGTGGTTCTGTATGGAGTCAATATTGTGCTGCCGCTGATGTCCCAGGACCTGCTGAAGGTGAGTGTTCACCTAGCTGTTTGTCCTGGATTGGCCACTTATTTCTCTCAGTAACATATGTTGTGCTCTTCCCCCAGTTTCCTTCTCTGTGTAACCAGTACTACAAGCTCATCACCTTCATCTGTGAGATATTCCCAGAGAAGATCCCTCAGTTACCAGAAGAGCTCTTTAAAAGCTTGATGTTTTCCCTGGAGCTGGGAATGACCTCGTATCCTTCCTCTGATAACAGTTTGGGCCCTGCCCACAGTTCTCATCTGGTGCTGAATTCAGTTAAAAGTCAAATTGAAAATCTGTATCATGGTCCAGTTCAAATTCACATTTTCAACAGTTCAGTCTAGGGTGCAGTTTTTTGTTTTTTTGTTTTTATACATTAAAATGCTGATCTTGCACGGAAGCCATATGTTTAAATGTTAGACTGCAAGATGTCATTTTGCTTAAATTCAGTCTGGCTGTTCACTCAGTTTTAACATCTGATGATCTTATGACCAGTTGTTTCTCATTTAAATGGTGTAATCATTTGGTCTGACCATCATTCTAAGTCAAAATTAGGGCTAAAACCTTCTATATGAATATTTATTTGGTATTTGGTGTGGCTGCTTAATGCAGATAAGTGATTGATTGGACACTGGGGTTTTTTAGAGAGGTCTGCTCTGTCTACATAACGTCCTTAGCACAGGTGGCACAGGATGAGTTCAGAGGTCAGTCAGCTGTGCCTGGAGGCGCTGACTCCCCTGGCAGAACAGTGTGCCAAAACCCAAGAGACTGACACGCCTCTCTTCATTGCCACACGCCACTTCCTCAAGGTAAAACCCATCCAGTAACCAAAAAAGAGACGCGTTTCACTTTCACATCCGGTCAACACCTATGTCCCTTTCCAGCTGGTGTTTGACATGCTGGTGCTGCAGAAGCACAACACAGAGATGACTGTGGCAGCAGGAGAGGCTCTCTACACCCTAGTGTGCCTGCATCAGGTCAGATGATGCTCACTGGCATGGCCATGCACTTTATCTGCATAGTCTGTGTCCAGTGTTTACATTAACCTGTGCAATTGCGCTCCCTAAAAGCGGCTGCTTCTAATACAGCCAGTTGCTGAGAGGTTTCTCTCACACGTGCTCACTCCTTCCTGTCGCATCCCCACGCAGGCAGAGTACTCAGAACTGGTGGAAAGCCTGCTCTCTAGCCAGCGGGATGCGGTGATCTACCAGCGGTTGGCCGACGCCTTCAACAAGCTGAGTGCCAGCAGCACCCCACCCACCATGGACCGCAAGCAGAAGGTGGCCTTCCTCAAGAGCCTGGAGGAGTTTGTGGCCAATGTTGGGGGGCTGCTGTGTGTCAAATAACTACTGCCCATCCTTCACCTGCAAGAGACCCCTACCGCCTCTAGCTCCCGCCCCTCCCTGCTGCAAAACACACCCTAAACCATCTTGGTCATGGTGAAACTGCACTGTAGGACTGCAACGGTGCTGGAGTTAGAAAGGGCGGAGGCATTCAGTTGGATATATCCAAAGCCCTGCCTCCCAGACATGAAGCCAGCTGGGACAGCTGTGTCGGTTGCCTTCGTTGCTGTAAAGATCGGGTTCTGGTAGTCTTTGCTGCTGGGGAGTTCCTGCCACGCGTTCAGTACAGGAAGAGTGATGCACTGTCCAAATCCATGTCCTCTTCCTCCTCCTCCTGCCCCCCCCCCCCAAGAGTGCCTTTGTTTACTAAAAGTCTTGGACCCAGAGCTGGAGCTCCACAGTCCATTTCACTGAGCTGTGGAGAAGGTTGCTGTGCCGTTCAGTGGGCGGCTGGGGGAGGAATAGGCACACATCACCGTGACGGCTGGCCTTAGTCTTTGGCACCACTAGACCCGGTAATCACTGGCAAGGGCAAATAACCAAATCACTATTCAACTGTTCATCAAGGGTGTAGATATTTTCAGCTGAGTGGGGGGGGGGGGTTTATATGATGGACACTGTCACAAGACTTTTATTCCAGTTTGTTTTTTCTTCTGCTTTCTGAACCTTGATGGCTGCTGTTCTGAGGCCTCTTCCTATCTGTCTCGGTGCTACAGCATGGGGGCCATAGTTCCCTCACTAAGTGAAGGGAAGTCGATGCTCGAGTGCTCCTGGAATAGAGGGGCTCAGTGCCATGTGGGCTTGGGTCCACAGGATCGGCATAGGGGGAGAGAAGCACAGCCCCCATCATCCCCAGTAAAAATCCTCCTACCCCCATGGCTGTGACTGAAAACACGAGGGCCATGACGCTGTACTGAAATGTTTTTTTGTTTTTAAACAGCCATAAACCCAAAATGCAGCAAAGCAACCATATTGCAGAAGCAATAATGAACCAAAAAAAAGAGACTGTAACACCATCTGTTTCAGCCTGGGCATTATTATTTTTTTTTTCCTGCCCCTTTTCTGATATTTAATGTGGGAGTGCCAGAATGAATTGTAAAAGTGTATATAAACTTATATAAAACTTTGTGTGCAGGTTTTCTGTGAAGTAAATGGTATGCCATGCTGTTCTTTCCACAGCTGGGATATTTTTTTAGGGGGAGTTCAGTTCATCTGTGATTACACGACGGACTTCTTTGTTTGCCAAGCAATGAGGGCACAATTTTCAGTACGCTAGTGCACTATGTTGAAGTCTGGTTTTCTCTTCCTGACGATGCCTTCGTTTGGTTCCAGGTTCTTGTTAGTAAGGAAATGCAAACTGTTGGACACGCGCTTCGGAGTTAGTGTATATTGTTCCACAGACCATGGAGCTTACTGGTTTTTTTTTTTTTTTTTGTCTGACGTGAACCTTAACCAAAACATCTAATAAAATGCACACACTTTTACATTTTATATTTTTATCTTGTCACATTTGGGTGGGTGGGTGGAAGACACGCGCTTGTATGCATGTCAGTATGTTGTTTCTAGGTATTATGCCAAGAAACAACGTTTGTAAATGATTAGTATTTTCTAATGAATTAAATTCTTATTACTGCTGATAGGAAAACAACCTTACATACAAAAATTCTAGACTTGAGCCAGCAAAAATTTAATCACTCGTAGCGACGTACTGCGAAGTGTTTCCGTGGTCTTCAAATTTATGCGTTTAACAAGTGTTAAGTTTTAGTGAGAGAGAGAGGGGAATTAAAAGTATACGCATTTGTCGTCGTTTCAGTGCTGTCTGCTTCCTTTCGTTTGCTTATGGATATCATCCGGTTTACTCGGCCTGGATTGATGCCTGAGACTCGTAATGGGACCACGTCTGTTTTCCGGGATTACCTTGAGAATATTTGAAGGGTTTCGACTAAAGTGTTTTCTAATCTGACATCACGTTAAAGATTTTTATGAACTCGTAACTCCTAATCAATGTGAAAAAACTACTAATCATAGTTGCTACCATTGCTGCTACCTTAGTTACTGACTTTTTTTTAGTGCAGTTAATGACGGTCATCGCAACCGGTGTGCACTTTTTTTTTTTTTTTTTTAGCGCTTCCCGGCTTCCGTAAAACGTGATCGTTACGCAGGAAAATATGGCGATTGGTGATATTTTGGAAGCCGTGTTGATTGACTTGTTTGAATTTCCATTGTGACTACACTATCTCGAAAATAGCATATACGGCGAGTTTCCTGATAGCTGCTATATTAGGTTTAATGTGTAAATACTACTAGATAAATATATTAACCGTTTGCTGGTTTTTGGTTTTTCTATTGAAAAAACGCCTATGGATAAACAACCGTGAAAGCAGAAGACGCTTGAATGTAGAGGGTTTTATAAACAGCTCCGCGTGAATCTGATATTTTTCCGGCAGACAACCGATATTGTAATATGGGTGACAGTGACGATGACATGCCTCGGCTGTCTGCAGCGACCATTGCAGCGCTTCAGGAGTTCTACGCCGAGCAGCAATGCGATCTCTCCGAAGAACCTGCACTGGTAGACAAATTCTCGATCGGGACAGTGCAAGAGGACTGGGTAAGGAAGTAACGATGTCCAGTATTGAGCCGTGGTTCTCACGTGAAATGACGTGCTGTATATGAAGAGTGATTAATGACAGGTCATTTCATCGTCACCTTTACAAAGCAAAACAGAAGCACCCATAAAAGATTTTCGTGTCATGAATGCGAATAGCAGTGGAAGCCCCCATGGAGAAGTTGCAGCACTTTAACTCGCAGTTATCTTCAATGACAGCGTATGAGCCAGTTCTGGTACAGCGGTGAGACTGCCGAGAGGCTCGCCGCAGAGGTTGCTCATGAGGCTGGGAAAGGAGGCAGGTGTGTATTAACTCACCATTTTACCACTTTCCCATGGCGTCATCTACTATATGCTTGAATAATAGCATCCTCAAAAAGCAATGTTGGTGTTTCCACAGGCTGAAGATCCTTCACTTTAAATGTTTAATCACAGCTGACAGATTTAATTCTGTAGTAGACTAAAATGACAATGAATTGGTATTCAAGTACATGTATAACAGTTATACCAGATTGAATTCATAATTGAATCTTAAATTTAGTAATGTTTCTAGATATGATGCTAATATGGAACATCATCCTCCACTTCATTTGCCAGTTTCTTTGAATTTTGACAGAATAGCGTGCCTGAGTGCCCCCAGTGTTTACCAGAAACTGAAGCAACAGGGTGCTGATGTATCAGCGGTGCTTCTGGAGTATGACCGCCGCTTCTCTGTCTACGGGGATGAGTTTATCTTTTATGATTACGCCAACCCCCTGAGCCTGCCAGCTGACATCACCAGCCAGAGCTTTGACATCGTCATTGCAGACCCGCCATACCTGTCCCAGGAGTGCCTCAGCAAGGTGGCTATTACCGTCAAGTTCCTCACCAAGGGGAAGGTGCTCTTATGCACAGGTGAGAAGCTGTTTCAGGTAGAAATATTCACCATCTGGTTGGAGGTCTTCCCAGCCTGTGTTGGGGTTGTGGCGAGATGACTCTGGACCTTATTTTAGATTTCTCTCATATTAATAAACCAAAATGGCATACTTACTGTACCGTTTACCTGTGAACGTGTAAACATCTCAAATACTTTTGGTATGTCTTCTGGTAATTTACTGAAGGGCCTGCAGTAACAGGTTTTACACAGCCAGTTACTACTAGTAGCAAAGACTTACTAGCCAATAGTCATAATGCAGACATAATGCAACAAACATCTGCAGCAATAAAGCTTGAACTAAACTGGGGTTTAAGCTATAGCATAACATATATACTGTATATATAAAACACTATAAATTATATACTTTATATATAAAACACTAGTTCAGAACAAGGTGATGGTGATCACTAGCCAGCTTAGGAGAAATAAGGGCATGATTTAGAAACCCTGCTTGAATGTATAGGAAATATGGATTCATAAATGTACACAAAGGTAGGGTGCAGCTTAAACAGCTCCCTTTGATAACTTTCTAATTTTGCCAATAGAGGGAGCCTGCGCACTACTCTTTCTTGGCGAAAGCATCTATGAGTATGGGTAATGTCATTAAATGGTACAATGCTGCAAAGAGGCGTACTGTGGAATATCCAGCTCTAAAAGTGGGTAAAAAGTTAAACTGTAATGTTTGTGTTCTATTCTCTGACCAGTATCTGCCATGTTAGATGCTTGAGATTTAACTGCTGCATGGGAAGACTTTCAAGGACAGCCTTGGTATGTCTGTACTGTTTCAGGAGCCATCATGGAGGACCACGCAGCAAAGCTGCTGGGTGTGAAAGTGTGCAGTTTCCTACCAAAACACAACCGAAACCTGGCCAATGAGTTCCGTTGTTATGTCAACTATCCATCCCGCCTAGACTCTTGATGTCTGTCACAGATCAGATTCCTCCATTGATACTCTTGGTGCAAAATATGTATAAAAAAGTGTATAAATCTGTACTAAATTATACGTGTTTTGCTTTAAATTAGGAAGTATAACGCCATGCTCTGTTTACCTACCAGTTTACTGTTTAAAAATGGTTTAGTCTTCTCTGAAGAACACCTATTGTTGGTCATTATCTGTACTGTTTGCTAATAGTGTACTTCTCTTATTTCAGCAGTGAAACACAAATAATAATTAACAGCAATAAAGCTTTAGTTTGTGCCAGAGTATTTCTTCACCATCTGAAATACTCTGATGCAAAAGAAATCAGACTTAACAGACTTGACCTCATTGGCACTCTAAAACACAAGACAATCCACATTCATCACACAATATCATCTGCATCATGAACCAATTTCTTCAGAACTAAGTTTACCTCTGCTGACCTGACCTGTAGTTACTGTAGGTTTTAAGTACAAGAAATGTGACTAATAGAATCAAGTCATTGCAGAATTGTACGTGCTTGTTTTTGTTTGACACAGAAACGATGGCCACATAGACTAACGAAAAGAATGAAATGACTAATTGAGTAATAAGTATTACTAATGAACCTTGTTTAGGGATTTGGAAATGGTAGGAGAATTCACATGACATGTGGGCTGCTGTTTTTTCTAACTGGACATACAAGTTAAATTCTTAAACATAGTCATGGTGTGAGGTTGTTGTTCCCTCATTGGTTTATAGCCCAGACATTATTAGAAGGTTTTTGTTAATCCATTGTTTTTATAATGGCAAGGTAAAAAAAAAATTCAAATTTATTGAAACTAAACATTCAGAATACTTGAGTACAGATAACCTTACTATTTACCTAAAAACATCCCGTCAAAGCAATTTCAATTTACGTGTTTTACTGTGAACAAAAAGTGCAAAAATAAATTAGTGTAAACTGACCCATTAATGGATTCACTTTTACTGGGTGGGTCAGTAAGAATAGACCTTGATGCTTAAAGCTGGCACGTTCACCAACTACTCTGGGAGAAGATCGTCTCCTAACTCTTCATCAGCAAACTCATCTTCCTCGATACGCTTCTTAGCTGCTGTCTTAGGTCTCTCCAGTTGGGGTCCCAGCGGATCCACGTAGGAAGCATCTGGAAAAAGGATGTCATGTTATTCAGATCTTCAGCTTATGTTTTTAAGTCTTTGAAAGTCAAATCTTTTAAGCTAAGTGTAGCTTTGCCTTCAGTTTTTAGAGACACTGACTGGTTCCTCTACGGCAGGGGTCTTCAATTAAAATTCAAAGAGGTCCAGTGAGAGAGAATTTCCTCAAGCAAAGGTCTGGAACATAATGTCTAACATGCGTTATGATTCAGTGGCATATATTTTGAAGTAGCCTAGTAGTCGTATCAACATCTGTATGTAGTCAACAACTGACTGTCAAATAAAATAAAGTACAATTCAATAGTATTTCAACAATGTTTATTATTAATTTTCACATTGAACTAGAGGGTGGTTGTTGTTTAGTCACGCAGTCGTGTCCGACTCTTCGTGACACCATGGACCACAGCACGCCAGGCCGCCCTGTCCTCCACCGCCTCTCGGAGCCTGCCCAAACTCATGTTCATTGTCTCTACCACGCTGTCCATCCATCTCATCTTCTGCCATCCCCTCCTCCTTTTGCCTTCAACCTTTCCCAACATTAGCGTCTTCCCCAGTGACTCCTGTCTTCTCATTGTGTGTCCAAAATATTTGAGCTTCATCTTCATTATTTGTCCTTCTACTGAACAATCAGGATTGATTTCTTTTAATATAGATTGGTTTGATCTCTTTGCAATCGAAGGGACTCTCAGAAGTCTTCTCCAGCACCATAGCTCAAAGGCATCAATTCTTCGTCGCTCAGCCTTCCTCATGGTCCAGCTCTCACAGCCATACATTACTAGAACTAGAGGGTACTCAAAATTAATGTTCTTATCTTGTTTCAAGTAAAATAAAGTTTGCATTTAAAAATGAGCTTTTGAAAAAGGCATCTTAAAATAAAGTGGTTAATTTTAGAAAGAATAAAAAGGTGTAGTTTTTTTTAACTACACTTCAGATATAAACAATCTCAACAGCTGAATAGCTTTAACACCTCCTTTTCTCTTTGTTTCCCACTTTCCCCACCCCACCTTCTCTTGTTCAGTGAGAGAGGTAAACTCTACCTTGTGCTGCCAGGATTTTAAATCTGGGCTGGAATGGTGTCAGGGCCATTCTCATACACATCTGTGATCCTGGAGCGATATTTAGTTTTAATAATATTCATAGTAGAGAAAGCTGCCTCACAGTTGTATGTAGAGCCAAACATGGTGAAGATGTACAGGGCTACTTTCCTCAGACCTGGGAAAGCTGTCTCTGAAACCATTTGGAACCTGAAAGTGGCAGGGTCAGTTCCTCCAAACTGCTCTTTCAGGGCCAAATCTGCTTGGAGATCGATCAGTTGCATCTGGAGAGGCCCAGCATTTGCCCACTTGAAGTGCTGTGTGACTTCCTTTGAGAACCTGGTGACATCTGTGATAAGGAATGGGTTCTGAATGAACAGGGTAAGCTGCTGTCCAAGGCTGAAGCTGTCAAAACGTTTGCTGAAGTTTACCATTAGCTTGTCAACAAACTACAAAAAGAGATCCATCTCTCTCACCCTGAACCTGTTCCTTCACTGATGGGAAGTGTGCACAGTCTCTCTGCAGGTGTTCCTTGAACACCTCAAGTTTCCTTTGGAAGGAGTGGACAGCTGTCATTAGGTCACAAACTGAATTGCCCTTGCCCAGTAGCTTTAAATTCAGTTCACTCAGGTGTGAAGTGATATCAACCAAAAAAGCCACAATATCCATCTTCTTCTCATCT
>JAACJT020000030.1:651195-661640 GCA_009936485.2 Gymnarchus niloticus
CAGGGTGGGAACCTATCCTCTCCCACCTGGCCCTTGCAACACGTTATCTCTAAAACACACAGGCCTTGGCCAACACCTGACTTTAAACATTCCGAACCGTTGCACAACAAGTCACGAAAACAGGAATTGGTTTCTTTTCCATCACATAATCATACTGACTATTTTAAACACAAAGAATATGGCTCAATGTAAAATAGTTAATAATCATTAGTATGTTGTGTTATTTTATGAAGTCTATGTTATCATGTTCATTTTGCACTTTTTTCCCCAGTACAATTAATAGTCTAACATGAAGACCAGCTAACATTTCTAAAAAATATACAATAACTTTATAGAATATTGAACTGGAAACTAGTTACTGCCTTCCTTCACATCATATTTCTCTTTAAATTACTCTAGTGAGGAAAAGAAATATTACTGTTCCCCATTTTATTACCTTGGTTGTACAATTTATTGTCTGTACATCACTACACCAGTAGGTGGAAAAACAGAAAGCCTAATAATAACGTTCCCACGTAAGATGTGAGTTTTGTTGTTTCTGACTGTAAAGGTCCATTTCACAAATTCAAAAGCACACAGCATGAAGGGGAGCAGAAATAATACAATTAAAGGTGGGTGGACGTAATATGATTCACGCAATTTATGGACTATCCAAAAGTATTCATGGTCAAAAACGCCGATAGATGTGCATGGAACCTAAACAAAAGGAAATTCAATACAGGAAATGCAGAAGTTTTTGATTCTACATATTTGAAAAGGACTGGAAACAGCAAACAAAACTTCACAAGAGAAAAATGTGAAAAACATTATTTCAACACTCAAGGTGCTTAGAACAAGAAGTGTTTCAATCAAAAATGGTATATATTCAATTATTTTGATAATAATAGTTATTATTAAACAGATATGGCAATACAAACTTTCATAAGCCAAACTGAGTAAAGGTGAGGTTATCGTGGGGCATTTGTGATTTATACTTTGAGGTGTCTGTTTGTTATTGATACACTTGTTATTGTCTAGTTGGCACTATTAAATAAGTTGTTAGTGTACAAGAGACCTTTCTTTAAGTAAGAATTCTATTATTCCAGTATGTGTACAGATTGCATATGGCAACCCTTCCAGAGTAATGGGACACACGCTCACCAGAAAGTAGAGGAAGGACAGGTTGGTAGCAGCAGCACTCTTCACTCTCGTCTCCTTCTTCTCAAACATCTTCAGCGTCTCCACAGCCTGAAAACAAGCAATACTTTTTATTATTGATGGGACAAAATGATAACCAACAGTGAGTGGTAGCTCCGGATACTCCCATCCACCATGGGTTTTGAAGCCTCATTTAGCATTACTGTCTACTGGTTATTTCAGGATATTCCTACCCACCACCGGTTTTGAAGCCTAGTTTTGATTGGTTAGTTCAGGATACTCCCACCCATTGTGGGTTTTGAAGCCTCATTTGTCCCATCATTATTTTTTATGTCAATTCTTCATGTTTAGACTTACCCAAAAGCAGCTTTAATATACTGCCGTTCAATAAAAAGTGAACTGACAATCTTTTTTCCTTAAATCTAATTCTTTGATGGCCATTCTGCTGGCCTCACCATCATCATGATGACCAGGAGCAAGATTAAACCTGCTCGATTCATCTACTAGAAGAATAAGAACAACATTTATACATACATTTATGGGCAGATCTTCAGCAAGCAGACCTATTGCTCAGTACAGCTCTGATGCACAACTAGCAATTTTGAAGGTAATGGACAGTAATGGGAAACGGCAACCCTAACTGTGCCAGCAGCTTACAATGACATGGAGATCTTAATGCCACTCTACTGACACAGCGAGGCAGAAAGACCTGAGGCATACCTCAAACTTAAGGGCCATGCAGACCAGCAGAGTACAAGAAAAGGAACAGAAACTGAGATGAACATGTGGAACAGAGAATACGCTGATGAATCAGAAGAGGAAAAATCGGCCCAAGCAGACAATCAGGCAGTTGATATCAAGAGGGCAAACACACCTATGCGACCAACAGCAGTCATGCAGATTTGTATGCTGCAGGTAAAGCCATACCTGATTGAACTCTTTCTGCCTCAGGTATGTGATGGCTTTGCTGATCTCTAAATCATTAGCCAGCTCCACATACTGGGAGCTCTTCACCATTTCCACACACCTGGTGAAAAAAAGATGTACAATTCAATACACCAAACGTTAACATAGTGATATGCATCTGCCTCATATCACTTAGCTCACATATAAAAATGAGATGTCTTGTGTTTTCAACTTCCATGAAATAAAATAAGCACGCAAATGTGTACCTATGACAGAAAAACCAATTGTATCGCACAAGTGTGTACTTGTGTGCCACTTATGCCAACCTCTGCAACACATACAAGGTACAGGCCAGAGTAGACCATCTACTGAAATCTCCACTCTTACCAGTCAAACCCTGCAGCAAATGACGCCTCAATAGCTGGAGCAATGAGTTTCGCTGCTGTCATGATGTACCGCTCTCCCAGCGCCTTCCTGTGATAAATACATGTATCTGTTTATCAACACTTCATACACTGGCTTGGCTCAACCCTCATACTGTTCCACATGTGAATTTCATAGCATTGGTTGTTGTCCTCCATAAAGAATTACAAGATATTGATATGCCCCCTGCTGGACAGGAATATAGACCAGTTTCTTTAGCATCGCCGTAAGATGGAGTACCTGTCCTTCTCCATCTGGTGGAGCTGGTCGTTCTTGATGGCTTCAATCACAAGATTAGCATGAGGGTCATCCTGTGGAAAAATAATAGCAGCACACACTGGGGAACATTAGCCACCTCATTGTCCAGAAGAGACCAGCCCGCTTCCTTCCATGTGCTTCCAAACCCATCTTCAATGTTTCCTAATTGCACAGTTACACTAAATATAATTTTTTTTTTTTTACTGAAACAACAACGACAGAACAGAATGGTGCCTACTGGACCTTGAAAAAGCCACCTCCTGTGGTCTTCAGCCACTAGGGTAACTGCTCAGCTAATTTTCACCCAGTATATTAGCTAGATTGATGCACTGTGGATAGACTCCACGGATTCTGCTTCCATATGTGCATAAATTAAACTGAGGGCCTCATCCTTCGTCCTACAATGTATGCTACTTAAGTTATTACTACATGCTAACTTCACTCTCATATCAGCTTAATGGTCTTAAAAAAATTAAATAATTAGTAATAAATGCACTAACTAGTTGACTCTATGATCCAATATGCTGGAGTATACTTTGTGGTAGTCTTCCCATGATATCTACAAGGTGAACCATCAAAAAGATCAGCACCCACTGATCAGGAGAGCAAGTGTTCTTTTATAGCCTGAGCCGCACTCACACTGGTGGACGTGTACTTCTCCTCATCCTCAATCCCCAAGGGAACGTAGATGAGCTTTTGGAAGGCCTTCTTCATCCTGTCACGGTCACCGATGGCGTAGTAACACAGGATCAGGTTGAATCCTGTCCTGACATTGGGGCTCTCGCTCATAATGTGCTCGAAAGAGGTGATGGCATCTGGGTACTGGCCCATGCGGATGAAGACTATACCAATGTTCTGCATTATTTTTATCCTGCATGAAGAAGAGGTACACTGCAGAAAACTGGCATGACACACACTCATAATCCTTATCACCTTTATCTTTGAAGGTGATGAAGGACAGCCTAAACAAAGCTAATGTGAACTTAATATATACACCTGGCCTATTGCAAACTGAACTGACCATCAATATAATAAATACAAATAACCCTAAAATACATTAAACATATTGCAAACACTTGAATTACATTTGTGAGAACTATAAGTCGAGACAATTACTGATCAATTTTATCATAAGTACCTTAAATAATAATTTTATACTGATATTAAATTAGATACACGGATTGAAATGGGGATAGAATGGGCAGAGACACAGGTACGGTGGCGTTGGTGTGGGTACATATAGGTTAGAAGAATAGAAACCAGCTCACCGCATGTCCTTGTGACTGTTAGAAATCTGGTCTAAAGCCATACGGTAGAACTTAATAGCTTTCGGGTAATTCTTTTGTTTAAAGTAAATATTAGCCATGTTCACTTTCAGACGTCCTGCAGAAAGAAAACAAAGATCATCAGGAACATTCCTCTTAGTACACACTGCACAGTCAAAATCTGTTTGAAGACAGGACAACTACACATTAACAAGGTAATCTCTACAGCTATGACAAAAAACATAAATGTGAGCAATAAAGAACTCAAACAGTCGCTGTCTCCTACAAAAGGTTCATAAATACTATTTTAATGGACACTTAGGCTCTGTGCTGTCAACCTGTGTGCTCAGTCCCCCAGAGCTTACCTGCATTGGTAAACATCTTGTTCTTTACGATGACCTGGTAAGTGTTCAGGGCCTCAGGGAACATGTCATTGTTGGCGTACTGGTTGGCCAAATTAAAGAGAACCTGGACAAAAGCCAGGAACACTTAACCCTGAGAAGCCAAGAAGCACTGTGCCTTGTGTAGAGGACCTTACTACTGCCTCTTTCCTTGCCTCATATGACTCACTTACAGAATAAGTTAAGTCCAGGTTGATGTGATCAGCTGTCCCTGTCTGGTCTCGCTGCCTCACCAAAACCCTCTCCTTCCGCCCAGCATCCTTAGCCTTCTCCAGCGCCTGGTAACCAACAGAGTGCATTACTTCTGACAGAAATGTTCACACACAGACAGAGACAGATGCACACATAAACACACAGAGGGGCACAAATGCAAGTGCAAGGGCGCACACACACACACACACCTACCAGCTGCAGGTCACCTCGACTGTGAGCTATGCAACTCTCCTCAATTAAGTCGTTCACCTTCTTCTCCAGAATCTTGATCTTCTCCTCAGGTCTGAAAGGACAGAGTCAGCCAGGGTTTACTGTCAGACACAAAGAACTATGAACACACCAGGTTGTCCCAGCTAAAAGCTGATGATGTACAGTAATAACTAACTGAAAATACTACTGGTATGGACATATAACAATATAATTATATTAGCAAGGAAGTATGCCATGAAACACTTCATCAGTACGCACTCACACAAACATATACAAAAAAATAGCATACCTACATCTGTACATACACATCTATGATCCTCTTCATGCTAAGAACTAATGTGAAACAGCATCGCAGGCATAAAAAGAAACCTACGTGTCTTCATTCTTAGATTCCAAGGGAGGTGCGGGTCCTTTGGACTGGCCAAGTGGGTCAAAAGCAGATCCTAAAAAGACAAAAAACAAATGTTAATCCTACAGCAGCAGAAATGAAACAACTGGAACATAGGTTTTTCACAACTTCTAGGTGAAATCCACTTAAGGGTTTTGCAGAAACCACATTTTGCTCACCCTACTGTTAAAGAGACTGAATCTGCACTGGAGGACCTATTGCAAAGGGGGTGGACAGGCTACTGTAAGTATGATACAGAGACAAACTACCCCAACTTACTACAATAAGCCCAGTAAACCAAAGGAGCTTATTCCAGTGCTCATAAAAAAAGTGATACAATGACCACACAAGAATAAATAAAATGAATAATAGAACCCTGCTAAACAGCAGACCAAACAACTAATTCAAAGAAGTACTCAATACCTTAAAAAATTACAAAAAATTACAACCACAGAGTCCAAGTACTTCCTTGATGCTACCCTCTACTGTTTAACTCACCCCTTGACATGGCTGAGGAGTACCCAGCTGCTCGGACCGCTGTCATGGGCCGAGTCACTCCATCCTGTCGTGAAATGGTTGCAGGCAGATAACAAGCAAACAGGTGCAGTTAACATCCAGCCTGACTAAAACAGACACAGACAGGGTTCGAGCACAAAGAAATACGTACAGTGCTCAAGCCACCTTTAGGTCAGCATGCATGTCAACACAGAAAAGTAAACAGTCCACTGAGGTGACACAGATTTGAAGTCAGCTGTCACCCAGCTTTACTGCTCAGTATGAAATACTGGAATTTGCACGACCTTTAGCTGCTATTATACATCTAATTAACTAATGATAATTGGAATTTACTCAGTGAAAATAGCATGGATCATTACTCATGGGAATTCTGTCAATAAGGCAGAGGATCCTGATCCTGAGAAAGCCCGATTGTGTGCAAGCCCTCCTGCTCTCTTTAAACAGCACCGTGGAGCACGACTAAATAGTTTACCACATGCTCAACAAAGAACCTTAGTGCTGAAGTAGTATGTCTCTAGACACTGTAATAGGAAATAGACAGCATGTGCAATTGAGAATAATAGCCGGGATCCCCTCACCTGTACAGAACCTGTCATGGGTCGACCCATTGATGAGCCCAATGGCATCCGTGACTTTGTGTTTTACAAGATGAAGTAAAAAACAGAAAAAAACATCATATGAACAAACACACTTTATCTATTAGCCACTAATTATATATAGGCATTTTCAAAGGGAGGTCAGATGAAGTTACAAATTTGAAAAGCTAACTTGTGTGGCTGGCTGTGAAAGTCTTAATCAACGAGGTTCTCTATTATGACTCTGAACTATCATAGAAAACCGTATATGATTCTTTCAGATAATCACAAGGTAATAAGAACATTATTACAAGTGACCAATCCTGTGCTGCCTGAGCAGACATGGGTGACAATGGAACCATTTGGGCCAGAGTCACTCACATTAAATGATGTTCCCAGGGTTCGTGCTCCAACAGCCATACCAGGAAACTTGGCTGTCATCTGAAAAAGAGACAAAACTCCTTTTATTCTGGTAAATTAAATTCAGGGTTCCAATTCCTGTTTCTGGCAGGATGGTAGAATATCCAGCAAGTAGAATAAAAGTTTGAATTATATCTGAATATGGCAGTATACCGGAGGCCGTCTTCCATGGCTGGTCCGCAGTGCTTGTTGGAAGCCAACGTCATTGTCAAGCTCCTGAAAACATACAACTTTAATAGCCTTTTGGTGTGCCTTGACATTATTGTAACAATGATTCAGTCACAGTGTACGTCCACATTTTTTGTTATTAATGGATGGTTAACCATCCTGGCATCCTGCTCAACAATGCAATAATATGGGAGTGCCCTAGGTTACAAATCCTTAACCTCCATGACACTGGGTACCCCTACCTCTGTGTCAAACGCTGGATTGTAGTCATTGTATCCTGAATACAAATCATCTTCTCCAACCAGATGAACGTTTTCCATGATGACAACAGATAACTAGTGCAGGTACTGAAATGATTTTCAAAATATAAGATGCAATATATTTAATAGCTTCAAATGCTACCCTTCTGTAAAATGACTTAAATGTATTTAGATTATTAAAATGCACTTAATGAATAAAATATGTAGCACAAATACATTACATGTGCTTTTTTATATATAATTGATATACATGACACAAAACGAAAAATTCAATAACGAATTGCGACAAATGTACATTATCTATATACCTGACGGGAAGATAATAAATTAAACACCTTTAAAATATCAAACTCGATTGCTTCAGGAATTATTTTCAATATCGTACAAGCAGTGTCGTTAAGAAGTGTCCATTTTAAAATGCTGCAGTTCTTTACTGATTACTGAAAACTTACAATGTCGCTGGGCTTCACTTATTCACCGGTATAAAATGAAAGGTCTTATATTTTTCAATATTTTGATCTATAGATTCCTGGACACAGTTACCGCTTAGCACGTTAGCTGTTTAACTGCAATGCTATCCATATTTTCTTTTTACGTCGCTAGTCTCTTTGCTCCTTTTGTATATTTTAACAACTTTACAATAACAGCATTCTTGAGCAAATACTACACTAACTAAATTCCATAAGAGTCAGCTAGCTTTTAGACGAAAGCTTGTTGACAGTATGAAAACCAGGGAGTCCCATAATGCCTTAGGATGTGGACGTAAACTGTAACGATTATACAGCCATGGATTGGTTAAAAAGTAAATCAGTCATTTTGAGCTGTGTCTTTAGACAATGCCATTGGATAAAAACGAACTGGGCCTGTTGCTAGGATACCGCTGCGCTTATTTTCTAAAACTCGGCTCCTTCGTAGTTATCACGAAGATAGCAAGATGTTTTCTTACGGAATGTCGGATTAAATTAATTATTTTACACACATTTTTAATTTTAATCTTAATACATAGTGGAATACTCAAGTAACTGCTAAAATGAAGGAAACGTGGAGGGACCAAGGAAAACAAGTTAATTCTCAAGTCAGTTAGCTTGATCTGTCGTGCGCTTTACAAGAATTTATACTTAGGAGACTATTCCATGTATTTTGCAGGAAGCCTATTCGAAAGAATACAAGACAGCAGAGAAGTCTGGGCTGAGCACTAGCCTATCACAGAACACTATAGGCAATTTAGGAACACCAGTTTACCTAACCATATGTCTTAGACCTGCTGAAGGAAACCTGCATATGCCAGGCACGCAGAGACGGGACAGGACTGAAATCCCCAAACTGGAATGCATGGAGCAGCAATACTACCCACTCAGCCATTACATGTGCTACCCTGGGCAGAACGTACTGTAGCAGTGGTGCTACGATGCATGGTAACAACCAGGTGCTTCACAAGGTGTTAAAGACAACAAGCGTTCACTAACCACTCGTGTACTACCACACCGAACACTGTACAACCCGGGGGCTATATCACATGCACATGGTGACGTTAATACACTACAACACAACAATACACAAGGCTAATTACAACACATACTGTATATCTGACGCTATTTACACTGATCACAGTTAGTACTGTGCCAGGGAATCCGAGCCATTAGGATTCCCTCCCTTTTGGTTCCAACGCCACTGAATTTTTCTCCGTAAAATCCCCACCGAAACGTTCAATAGAACCTCAGAACGTCACTTTGTATTAGTTTTTAGCTCCAAAAGATTAAAAATCATTGAATTTTACTGGAAAAAAATATATATATTTGTCATGGTCAGGGTAATGCTAGTGATGCTGAAATGGTTTAAATTGATTCTGACCAAAACAGGAATTATAAAAAAAAAGACTGAATTTTCTGTAACACGTTTTATTGTACATATAGGTTTCTCAATCCCTTCTTTACGTAACGTTGAAACATTTGCTGTTCTAGACCACATGAGCTGACAAACAAACCCGACGGTCAAGTGTCTTTGCGGTTTGTACTGTTACCATATACTTTCAGTGTTGTGGGGTTAAATCCTACCGCTGTCTACGTGGTGTTTGCATGTTCTCCCCAAGTAAATTTATGCAAGTTCTCTGAGTATTCAATCCATTTTTCTCCCACAGTCCCCATACTATAAAGTCATCAATCTGCTATGTATTGTTACATATATTAGGTGCTTTATGTAAAAGTAAAGTTCTCTAGCAGCCGTACACATCGTATACTTCTCTATGTGTAAGTCAACAATTTCTTGTCTGGGATTTTAACCACACAATCTGCAGCACCACACAGTTTCATGGTGTGCTAAATTAAAAGTGCATCAAAGAAATACTATTAAGAAAATGGCGTTTATCTAGCACTATTCATTTGGATATTTTATGCAGCAGGAATTTTATGTCATGCTGACCTTTAAACATTCTTCTACATTACTAGGAATGTAAGCAATTCTACTCTAGTTTTAATGCAAATGAATGCTTACTTTGTTCTAATATAATCGAGTCACATCTAGTTTCCATGTCTTATTTGCATTTTTGTGTTCTAGAGAACTAAGATTTCTCAGTCTTTTTCAGGCTTGACCATGTTCTTGTTTCATTTCAGTTAACCTTGCTACAGACAGAAGATATCCTAGGTTTCCAGTGTCTGTTTTCTGTATTCACTATGAATTAGCTGTAAAGCAATGCCATATTTAGAAAGAGATTTGAGCCAAAACCAGTTGTAGGAGCAATCAGAAAAACCCACATTTAATGCAGATGTGAGTTACTATCAGAGTGGTGTGTATAACAATTCCTAGTTTCTTTTGTTGCCTTCCATCCCTCCTCCAGCACTTTATGTCCTGTTATCAAAACGCCCAGTGAATCAAACAATATCATACTATTATAGATGCAATACTGGACACTAGGCCAAGAACAGATATAGCTTTCATCTGGCGTCTTCACCCTTTTCAAAAAATTAATCAAAAAATGCACTATTGACCTCCTACCTTAAGAATGCACCTTTACCTACATTTGCCTACAGATATTAGCAGTACATCTCTACATGGAAGATGAAAAAATTGGCATTGCCCTGTATCCTGGTACAAAGTGAAACTGAAAGATCTCGTTACGTTGACATAAAGGATTATGAATCATTCATGTAAATTGTGCATATTGTGTTGAGCTCCATATGTCCATGTGTGCTCATTGCATTATGTTACATAACTTCTCATATATATACAGTAAGGTATATATACTGCTCAAAAAAATTAAAGGAACACTTTGAAAACACATCAGATCTCAATGGGAAGAAAAATCATGC
>JAACJT020000030.1:661740-744996 GCA_009936485.2 Gymnarchus niloticus
TGAAGGCAAAAGGAAGAGGGGACGGCAGAAGATGAGATGGATAGACAGTGTAGTGGAAACAATGAATATGAGCTTGGACAGGCTCCGAGAGGCGGTGGAGGACAGAGGACAGAGCGGCCTGGCGTGCTGTGGTCCATGGAGTCGCGAAGAGTCGGACACGACTGCGTGAATAAACAACAACAACAACACATATTTACGGGTGAACATGTGTCTTTAACACAGGATCTACATTACAAACCGGTTTGTTTAGTAAAATTCCGTTATTGCTAGTTAATATAGCTACGTGGTATTTTAGGTTAAATGATTCATTAACGTATTATGTTGTTTCCTGGGACGGTGTTGATTTTGCAGTATGCAATTTCAGGCACATGTTTTCACTAGTGTGTGGTCTCGAGCAAGAGAAATACCCATTTACACCACTTATCGATTTACTTTTTTCAAGTTTCGGTCAAAAGGAGCTTTGAAATTACTGGTGACTAGGTACAGTCTTTACTACAACGCAATAGATAACGTAGTGGATGGGGGCATTGACTTCTGTCCCGATGCTGACCAGCTCATGTCCAGTTAACATAACCTTCTCTGAGGTATTTAATCCGAAGTGTGATTGTGCAAGCACAATAACTTTCTGTAAAAGTCCTTGTATGGAATGGAGAGAGCTTGGTCTCAGTTGTGTTCACCCCCCCCTCCCTTATTTGCCCTGTGAATTCTTATACTACTGCTTAATCCTGCAGGAGTGGTGAGGTGCTGCAGACAGGATGAACTGGGGGGCACTGTATCTCCAGCTGGGAGGAGTGAACAGACACTCTACTAGCCTGGGAAAGATCTGGCTATCCGTGCTCTTCATCTTCCGCATCATGATCCTGGTGGTGGCAGCAGAGACCGTGTGGGGCGACGAGCAGTCCGACTTCACATGCAACACTCAGCAGCCCGGATGCAAGAACGTCTGTTACGACCATTTCTTTCCAGTCTCCCACATCCGCCTGTGGTGCCTGCAGTTGATCTTCGTCTCCACGCCAGCGCTGCTTGTGACCATGCACGTGGCCTACCGCAAGCGTGGAGTAAAGCGTAACATTCTGCGCACCAGTGGTGAAAAAGTTGACGATGACCTGAAGACCCTGAGGAACAGGCGCATTCCCATTACTGGACCACTCTGGTGGACATATGCCATGAGCCTGCTCTTCCGTCTGCTGTTCGAGGGTTGCTTCATGTATGTTCTCTACTCAGTCTACGATGGCTTTCGCATGCCACGGCTAGTCAAGTGCGAACAGTGGCCATGTCCCAACAAGGTTGACTGCTTTATCTCCCGTCCCACAGAAAAGACCATCTTCACAATCTTCATGGTGACTTCCTCCAGCCTGTGTATCATTCTCAACGTGGCTGAGTTCTTCTACCTGGTTGTCAAGGCGCTAATGAGGTGCTTTAGCAGAGAGCACTCTTACACTAACTCAGACAATGGGTTTAAGGCCACCCACCAGAACAAAAAGAATGAAGTGTTGTTGTCCTCCACCTCGACAGCATGATGGCTTCCAAACCAGTTTTGTTCCTTTCTCACAAGAAGACTGAAGAGTGTTTTTTTTATTTTCTTGCTTTTAATTTCATTTTCACTTTCATTTCTAAGCCTGTCAGTACAAAAAAACCAAAACATTAATTATGTGCTGGGTTAGTTTACACGCCTTTCTCTCTCCACAGAGGTACAACTCATTCTTTTCAATTGTTGGGATTTTTTGGTTACTGAACCTGCCAAATTAATTACTTGAGCCTGAGGATTTTTTTTCTAATGGCGACATCTAATGGTACATTTTAGCATTACACAAAGACTTGTAAATTCACAGATCTGTGGAGTTCAAAATTGTTGCCCATGAAAAGTGTTCTGTGACAAATGCACTGTCTACAGTGAAGTAACTGCTTCAGATGGTTATTTAAAAAGGTTATGGGATGTGAAGAAGGGAGGAGAGAGCCTTTGTCATCTATGTGAAATGACATCCTCCATATTCAGTTTGCACATAACACAGGTGTACATCCCCAGACTTATGATGTCAAGCAGATGTTATGATGGCAAGCAGATGAACAAATCTGGGACTAGGGACGAATTTCAGAAGAAGTTAGAATGGACTACTGTCTGCTTTCTCCCGGTTACCATTCTGTTTACGTCCGTTGCTTAGCCAATGGGTAAATGTTTGAAGTGAATTCATGTTCATTCTATGTGGCTTTGTTATAGCTGCGCACAAGTGAGGTGCACTTGAGCCAATGTATCATTAAAATTGCAATTCATGCATATGAAACGTTTAAATGCTCAGCTCTTATTTTTTGCTGATGGATTTCTCATTGTTGTACTGGTTACCAGACTAGACTTAAATTTACTGACTGGACCTAAGGTGAGGTGGATTTCACTGCTTAGTACATTTCCTATAAAATAAAAATCTCTAAATGTGTACACTGTAAAAGGAATCCAAGCAACTAAAACCAAGGATGCATCAAGCTGCTTCTGTACCGTTTTGTGGATGTTGTGTCTCTCTTGGCCAGTTAGTACTATTTATTACCTAATTTCTCCAAGAATACTACAGTTTAGTGCAGTATTTATCGTGTTGTGGGCTTAGGGCTACAATCATAAAGATGTAGAGACAATACATTGATTGAGCTTATTTGAACATTAAATGGTTTACCTGAATGTAATTGTTAGTAGTTATACCGAAACTGATATGCTAGTTAAATGAAATGTATTCAGGCTTTCATATTTAAAAATTTTCATCTCTCTCAGCTGCTTAGTGTGTTTTGCTGCTGTCATCGTGTATGCAGTAGTCATATTTAAGTTATTTCATAACTGCATTGTTTGAAATCTGTAAGTGCAAGTTCTTCATTTTAGGGTGTTTGCAAATGTAAAAGTTTTTCGTTTATACAGAAATAAACGTGTTAGAATGCATGTATCTGAGTTATTTAACGCTGTTATAGAAATATTTGGAGAAAGTTGCGGGTTTACCAGATTTAACCCCCTGACTATCGCAGCTGCAACCAAATTGCAACCAAATTGCTGTCAATGGTATATTTAAGAGAACGGTCAGAAGAGGGCGACAACGTTCAAAGTCTCACACACGGTGTCTCACACTGACTCCGTGACGGTAATACCTTACTTTTGACCCAATTAAAATACAATCGATTCTGTTTTCTAACAAAGAGGCGTCTTCTTATTCATTATGCATACGTAAAGAGTAATTCTTTTAAAATAAAGTGATACCTCATAGTTGAAAAAGTTTCGCACAGTAGCATGTATGGAGTTTCCACCGCGACTCTGACCAGGAAAAGCAGTTAGAAGATGGATGACTGGGGTGGGATGTATGAAATTTGTAAGTTCTTTCCCTGTTTGCGTGGTTTTCCTCCATTTACTCCGCTTTCCGTTTATTTCACAATTCCACAACATACAAACAAAAATAATTCATCAGGAAAATACACATTTAATATATTGTTACAACCATAGCATGATATATATAAAATAAAAATATAATAAAATAGAAACAACACATTTTAAATAAAAAACTCCAGTTTCTTTTTTTTTAGTCCGAAGTTATTAATCTTGATGTGTAACTGTAATAGACAGGGGTCCCGTAATTGTTTCCTGGAGTTTCATGACATTTTATATTCAGATACATAAGCAAATCATTTGGATTCTTATTATTAATCATACAGCAAACAAATCCACTGATTAATAGCTATAACGTTGTATAATCCAGGACAATACTCAATAACAACAAATGTAGCAGTCTATGAGTGTATTCAAAACTTCGGAAAGTTTCAAACCGTTTTTGGCGCATTCAAGCGGAACTCTGCCTGTATGGTATGCAGTTTGTGCAGACCCGTCATTTCGGTTCTTCCCTTTCTGGTGGTGGGCGTGGGCGTGGCGTGGCGTGGCGTGGCGTGGGCGTGGGCGTGGCGTGGCGTGGCGTGCGCTCTTGCAGACTGATGACTCCCGGGTTTCGCGTATGCACCGTCCCAGAATGTGACAGCCACCATGCCTGGGATGGGGTGGTTGCTGCGCCTCATGGAATCCCATCTCCGACTTCCACGTGCCACGAAAAACTAGACTTTGCACGAGATTGAAGTCCACATGTGAGGAAGGCCAGCGATTTAGTAAGTCGGCAGCTCTCGACAGAGTTGGTAAATTGGAACAGCTGCTAGGATTTCGGAACCGGGCTGGGGAAAGGGTTACCTAGCACGCTTCGTATGATACCAGTTCCCTCAAAAAATGACACCACTTATTCCATTTGATAAAGTTCCTAACCATAGTGTATATTAAGGCCTGATGTACTGCATTTAGGCAGCTCCAGAATTGATTGTTTGTATCAGAATACAACATCATTATTTTGGATATATTGTATTCGACAATTACTGATTTTGATTTTTGCTATTGAATAAGTTTCTGTTACTACTGAGCGCCAGACCATCGGCTTTAAACAATAAACCAGACACGAAGGACATGACGTTTGCATACGTTGTACATTTTTGTCACAAAGGCAAGCTGGAAATTTCGCTGTTGTCAGGGTGTCAGACGCTGTACAATCGCAAGAGTACATTTATTATTAGCATAGCAACTCCTCTCAGACATTCTTTTAATATAATTTCATTGATGGCAAATTTTAATTCAGTAAGAATGAACTGTAGTGCAGATCAAATTTAAATTGTGAAATAAATTAGCATAGACAAAACTACCACTTAAAAATTAATAATAGACGTAATAATAATAGCCAGAGTAATGAGTTAATTAAGTTTGAGACTGTAAATCCGATTAGATATTTTCCTTCACTTCGGATTCTAATACGACCGATATTTGGTCGGGCGCGACTATCCTTCAGTAATTAAAAAACTCACGGACTTAAATTCATGGTATTTTAATGTGTCGCTTTTTTAAGTTTTCGCACCTTATCTATTTTAAAATCTCTCAAAATTTTCTATGTTTTAATTCCAAGACATTGAGTGACGTTGTTACTGAGAAAAATATAGCATAAACTATAGTTTGTGTTTCTCTCATCATGGCTGAATTCTTCACAAATTAAAATTCGCACGATAGGTTTAGTATAAAATAACAGTACTTGCTACAAAAAATTCTTAGCCATTACTTCCAGTGAATGAATTTCCACTGTGTAAAAAAAAATATATATTTTTGCAATAACTTTCCTGATCTGAGCCGATTTTGATCATTTCTGACTGAATGGCAGCGGACGACACTTTAAACATTTGGTCTAACGGTATAACTTGTTTTGTCCACGTTTTTGACTTGAATGTTACCTGACTTCGCTGTCAGATTTTCATGTTTATCATTGTGAACATTAGTAATATGTGTGTTACGAGGTACCGCAGGAGTCCCTGGAACTGGTGTGGTGGGAAATAAAATACACGTTTTGTTACAATATTCTTAAGGTTTTTTTCTTTGACGCTGTATAAAATGCTGTTCGAATTAGTATTACATTAATACCGTTAGATTTACCTGACGTTATTACGCTATTTTTCTTCTTTACTGTAAGATGACTAACCACCAACGATTGTGTTTCTAGGCATAGCCGACATTTTTCAAGTCATAGTCGATGGATTTGCTACGCAGCGTTCAGACGCATTTTAGTAAGTTTTCCGTCTCCTCCATGCTCTCTTTTCGGATGAGGTGTCATAACGTGCTGTTGTTCCCCTCTTTTCCCCACTGTCATCGCCTCAGATGGGTCCCCGTGTCACTACTAATTGGCATTACAACATCTGCATGCTTGCAATTTAAATGCATGTTGCTAATCGCTGGGTGTGCAAATGTATAAAGCGGTAGGAAGGGCAATTATCGCTGCATGGAGCCCTGTCACTGCTGGCGTCCTCCTATTAGGCTGAAAAGGTGTGTAAATATCGTACGACCTGTCAAAATATACGCGCACTCTATCACTATAATTATAAAGACTATTACACAATACTTCTTTGCATAGAAAGTTATACGTTTGTGAATCAACAAGGTCAATGAGAAAGTTTCAAAAACTCGAAAACATATGTTTAAGGAAACAAAAGTTATTTTGAAAAAAAAATACATTGACGTGTGAGAGACTTGTTCACCACGTTCAATGGGGCAACATGCAGGCCAGAAAATTTTTAAGTTATAAAAATTACATAAAGTTGATAGGTTTGTTCTTATTTTCGATAATTATATGTTGGGTAAGTGTGAGAAATTTATTATCAAGTGTCCTGACACTTGTTATACATACAGCAAGACCAAAACCTGAAACTGGAAAAAATGCTCAATTTTCCACATGTAAAATAATGTATGTGAGACAGTCAAATAGAAAGATGTCGCATGTTGCAGGCATCATGTATGTTTGCGTGGCAGAGAAGTTTATTCTCAAAGACGCACAACATCAGTCCTGCTAATCGAATCTATAACATTTCAATGTATCGTTCTAAGACACTGAACAAATATGTATTTATATATATGTATACTTGTATGTATGCTTGTATACGTATAAATATACTGGAAAAACAATGCAATAATTTACCTAGATAGGGTAGGAAAAACATTTAGCATATTAACGTACTAATGTGAATATCATGTTATAACTGACTTTAATGTAAAGATTAAAAATGAAGCACGCCTCCATTTCTTCAATAAACAGATCCTACACTGCAAAATATTCTCATTTTCCATTTTTAAACACAGTGAAATTCTCCTTAGATTACAATATCAGTTAGTTCAACCTTCAAATACATGATAGTGATGAACTTGTACCACAAAATGTTTTTAGTCCAAATCCAGTTAATTTACAAGTGTAAAACTGCAACATTACATGTCTTCCATAACTAGGGAAATCTTTACTGCAAGTAGTGTTACGAGGCTACTTGATCCATCAAGCCATCAACTCATCTTCCAAGCACTTACTCTGTCAAGGGGAGGCCTGTAGACAGCAGATGGTATAAGACACATGTACAGCCTGGGACATGATGCCAATCCATCACACTTCCTCGCATGCTTTTCTTCACTATCTCTCACCAGACCATACCTCGTCCCCAGGGTTTGAATCATAAAGGATGGGTGATTGGAGCTTCCTGGGACGACTTCTGGAGAATGCACAGGAGCACTCAACAGTGATTGGCAAGGTGTGGCTCACTGTGCTCTTCATCTTCCGCATCATGGTCCTCGGAGCAGCTGCAGAAGAGGTGTGGGGAGATGAGCAGTCCGATTTCAACTGCAACACGCAGCAGCCCGGCTGCGAGAACATCTGCTACGATGAAGCCTTCCCCATCTCGCACGTTCGTTTCTGGGTGCTGCAGATTATCTTTGTGTCCACGCCCACCCTCATTTACCTGGGCCACGTACTGCACATCGTCCGAATGGAGGAGAAGGAGAAGGAGAAGGAGGAGGAGCTGTGCAAGGTGGGAAACCTTGAGGAGATGAATGAGCTCCTCAGTGAATTCGGAGGAAGAACACAGAGGTGTGCCATTGTCAAGGCCACGAAGAAGACCTTACCAATCCGCGATGAGCATGGAAAGATCCACATTCGTGGGGCCCTGCTGCGTACTTATGTGTTCAATATCATCTTCAAGACGGTATTTGAAATTGGTTTCATCCTGGGCCAGTACTTCCTCTATGGCTTTAGGTTAAGGCCACTGTACAAGTGCTCCCGTTGGCCCTGCCCAAATACCGTGGACTGTTTTATCTCCCGGCCTACAGAAAAGACCATCTTCATCATCTTCATGCTTGCGGTGGCCTGTGCCTCCCTGTTTTTGAACCTGCTGGAGATCTACCACTTAGGCTGGAAAAAGATGACCAGCAAGTGCCCATTCCAACGTGAGTCACAGCTTCTCAAGAGTGTGGAGGCAGAACTTAATGGCAAACCCACAGCTCTCCTGAGTGCTCAGAAACACCAGCCTCCTCACCTTAGCTACCTGCCCTATTATAGGGACGCCACAGTAGAGAGAGGGGCTGCTGTTTACCTGCCTGTGGCCGAGTACAAAATGGATCACTTCCTCGAGGAAATAAGGGCGATCCCCTCCTCCCTCTACACAGATAGCACAGATCCTCAGTCAGCCACAGTAAAAAATAATAGCAACAACAACAACAACCGAGTCTCTAAGCAGAACCTAGCTAACATGGCAGTTCAGCAGCAGACTCCAGAGACGAAGGCCACATCCAATTCCTCTTCTTCCTCTGCTGCCGCCACTTCCTCTTCCACTGGCAGAAGCACACGCGATGGGTGGCAGACACTGCCAGCTAAGAACGCAGACCCGCTGACGCCTGCCAGCTTGAGTAGCGCCAGTGCAGTGAGTCTTGCAGGAGGCCTAGAGTTGGGGCACATCATCACCACGGCTCAGATGCATGAGCCACCACCCGTGCTTGTCACGGACTTCCGGCGCCTCAGTAGGGTCAGCAAGGCCAGTGGTGTCAGGCTCCGGCCTGACGACCTATCTGTCTAGTCCAGCGTGCGATCATTCCCAGTTCCACTTTCACATTACAAAGTAGAAACCTTGAATAGAAAATAACATAGAGCAGGGTGCTACAGGGTACAATGCTCAGAATATAAATTTATTAAGAGCAGCGTTGCAATGCAATTGGTGATCTGTATTATCTTGTGATCAGGTCCATCGCTGGCGTTGTGTTTACACAAATGTTACCTGGGATCGGGTTCCATAGCAGATGTAGGGAATGACTTCAAGAGCATTTCTAGCACTATTTTCACTTGTCAGGATTTTTTTATTTTTTACAGAAACATATTAATGTTTCTTCTTTATGAATTTTTAAATTGAATTTCAAATATAATTAGTACTGAGTTGTCTTTGGGTTAGCAAATCTTAGTCAGACCACTTCCTTCGGTTGTTTTGGTTATTCACCCTAAAACTCGAATGGCCTGTGAATAACAAGTAGTTTAGTTCGACTGGGCAGTAATACGCTGGGTCAGCCTTCTGAGAACTTCAGTACATGATGGACACCCTTTGCTGCCTCCACAGCGGTCCATCAGTAAGAGGTAGGGGAGTCAATCCTAAGCTTGTATTGACCATTGGACCATATGCTCAGGTTCACAAGATCAGATTCATCACTCAGGGTAAATTTAAGAATCTCCAATTCCTTCATATGCAGGAAATACAGTGTCTATGAAACATGCTCTGTATATTCATAAACAAACACTGTCATTTATGACATCTCTGGCAATTGCAGTGTGGTATAGAAACAGCTGGCTCTATATAGCTCCTCTAGTACAGAGGACAGAAGTACTACTGACTACACATTTTCTGTTTGATCTAATAAATAAAAGAAGACTATAGAAGTAGACAGCTGTGTGATATTTCAATTAATTGTTATTATAAGGCAGTAATACTTTAATGGCGAAGATATTTTAGTGCAACACTCTGTGTCCATTAACGGTGAAATTGCTTCCAGTTTTTTTCAGCTGAAACATTTCTTGTGTTTATCAGCACAGATAATAATTGTTGATTTTGTATACTATTTGACTGGTCATTAGTTTGTAAAGGAAGTATAGTGACTGTCTGGGTAATCCTGTCCCCTCCCACTGTCCACAGATATGCAATTGATGTCTTTAAATTTTTCTATAATGTGTGCCCTGTGTTGTCAGGGATTGGCTTCAGCCCCCCTCCCCCAATAATCCTGACTAAAATAAGCAAATAGAAGATGGATAGATGGATGGATGGATGGATGGATTAATTAGTAAGCAACTGAAGCACACAAAACTCACTGGGACTGTCATGACCCTCAGTCCTGTCTTCAAACTACAACCCCGAATCAGAAAAAGTTAGGACGGTATGGAAAATGCAAATAAAAAAAAAATAGACATCCATTCCTGGTATTATCAAATGAAATGGTGACCAGACAAAACATGAAGTATCTTGGGTTCATACTGTCTGCAATGAAAAAAAAGTCAAAGTAAATTTAAGAATAACTGTTTTTTTTTTTTTTTTTTTAATTTGCATTTTCCATACCATTCCAATTTTCTCTGATTTGGGGTTGTAAGTCGCAAACTTGTTGCAAGGTCATTGAATGATAGACTTAAAGTCTGCAGCTAAACAAAACATAAGATGGAATCAAATGAAGTTCACCGTTGTTTGTCACCTTCAACCTGCAAGCAGTACTAATACTAGTAATACTACTACTACTAGTAATATTAATAATTAGTCAGTTTTACACAGTGTTGTAAAGATTAACAGAGTTGTACTTTCCCCAAAAATTCCAGCCCCCTTTTTAAGTAAGATAATTTGACCATTTTAAATGCTAACCTCTAATACTGGACTGAGAGCACTGATACTCTCTAAATAACCTAGACACTGCCAACAGAGCTATTACTTTATACATAGCCGTTTTATGTAAGGAGAAACTTGTGGATAGATAGGTAGCCTACATAAATACTAATACTATATGTGATATTAATTGGTATTGGCTTAAACTGAACAGAATTGGGCTGTATCAATCAGAATCAACAGATGGCAAAGGTTTTGTATGTGTTTAATGGGCTTCCAAAACAATCTTCTAATTTATGGATTTATTTTCCTGAGTGTATTTGGGTGATCTGAATACCTGATGAAAAATGTCAGCGGTAGGCACCCTCTCCGTTACCCACCATGCACTTAGTTTCTGTTTTCTACCCAGAGTTTGCAGCACCACAAAGGCTAATTTTTATGACAATCGAGCTAAACTAGGGAGACTGCCAGTGTATGAAATGGAAGTTTCTCAACATTATAATATTTGAATTTATCTCAGGCCTGGATTTAGATACATTGCATAGTAGTACAGCATTATAAACAATATGGGTATGCAGAATATACATGGCTGGCAGAATATGTTGTAATAATCAATATCGGCTAAGATATTATGCAGTGTCAGATGGGAAAATATACTGGAATTCTTTCAAGACTTGGGTTGCTTTTACCATCACCAAACAATGATTTTTTTTTTCCTTCTGGATGTTCGTGCACTTTAGTTTTCACATATTTTAATGTATAAAAAACAAAAAGTGTGGTATCTTGTTATATGGTTCTTAAAGTTTACATTTTAGTATGTAGGTGAAGATTTGCACTGTTAGACAAAGCATGCAGTTCAATGAAGTTCGTATTGTTAGAAGAAGAATGGAAGGAACTACATTCTGCTAAGTTTATGAATCCTTGAAAGAAAATATCTTAATAGCAGACACAGTGACTCGTCAAGTTAAGGACAATATTAAGAGAATATATTGAATTTGATTGCAAAATATAATGTATAGAATATGGTGATAATTTAAGTAGCTTATTTGTGGAGTTTGGATCTTAATATTGTCTGAAATGGCTGCATAAAGTGTGAATATTTATAATGGAAATAAAAAGGCCAAGAGACTGTGCTCTCTTTGTGCGTTCTCAGTGCATTAGAAATGTTCCTTCTGACATTAAAGCAATGTTACTGTGTCCTCAGAACATAAAACTTTTATAAAATTAATTAGTCAATAAAGATGTCACCTGCCCCATTGGCCTCATGCACCACTCCTCTGCACACAGTCACCTCTGTCTTTCTGGAAGTATTTGTAATAGTTTTCTCCACCAAACATCCCCAACCCCCCCACCCTTTGATTGTCAGAATTTCATGCAGAGAGTGAGATTTCTCCAGCCAATCAGGTAGCAGCAATCACCTATAGCTAGTGATGGGACAAATGAGTCTTCAAAACCTGTGGTAGGTTGGCATGTCCTGAACTACCAATCAATGCTGGTTATCATTCCACATACTCTAACCCACCATGGGTTTTGATGCCTCATTTGTCCCATTACTACTGAGTTAACACTCACAGCTTTTCAATTGCTGTCTCAAGTGAAGAGCCTTGTGTTTGGGATTTTGTAAGAACAAGCTGATGTAAATGTTCATTTGCCTCAAATGTTTACAAAGTTGTTACTAAATAAATTTTTGTACTGTATATCTGTTTTTCATTTAAGTTTGATTTTTGTCCATAGCTGTATTATGTGAATGGCAATTAATTTAGCAGGAATATTTTTATCTCAGTGGGTAGTCCTGTTTCATCAAACCTACAGAGTTGGCAGGATGGCGAAATTGTGGCTCACATTCTTTGGACACGTTGTCAGGAGGGAGCAATCTCTGGAAAAGGACATCATTTTCGGTAAAGTAGAAGGAAAGCAGAAGAGAGGAAGGCCCTGCACAAGGTGGATTGACACAGTGGCTGGAATAATGGGTTCAAATGTAGAAGAAATGGTGAGGACGGCTCAGGATCGGACGGTGTTTCGTTCTGTTGTATACAGGGTCGCTATGAGTTGAAACCGACTCAACAGCACCTAACGACAACAATACAGAGTTGGCGATTTGAATCCTACCTCTGCTCTGCATGTGTCGATTTTTCATTTTCCCACACAGAGTGGGATTCCTTTGAGTATTCTGGTGTCTTTTCACAGTCCAAAGACTTGCAGTTTGGCTAAATTGGCACCTTTAAATTACCAGCGGTGTATAATTGTACGTGTGAGTGTATGTCTTGCAACTGGCATTCCATCGACCCATCCCAGTACTCAATAAGAGGTTGGAAGACTAACATTGGGCTGTGACCTTTTAGGTGCTGTCAACATATCTGGGTCCTCTGTACACAAGCCATCCATCAAAAGTATCTAGCAACCCTTGAACTTGTCCCACCATAGCTGGGAATTCTCAGTGGTGTATGAAGGTGCTTGAGGGAGCGGAAAGACGGTTGACATGTCGTTGATGACTGAGTGTTCCTATGCTCTAAGCAAGCAGGAAATGCACAAGCACCACAGTTTTTAATTTTTTTTTTATCTGTAATTTAAACCTCTCAGCCTGTGAGTGATGTACAGTGTGAAGTACCTGCAGCAACATGGTGCCTCGGTAGGTCGTTCTGCTGTCTCATATTGCTGGATGGAAGAGCAAGGAGGAATTTCAGAGAGCTTCCTGATGATTTAACATGGCCCCATGGTTTTTCCACAAGCAAAGATCTTGCTGCCATGCAAAATCCTCCTCCACCCCCACCCTCCCTCAAGGAATCTAATCATATGGAATGGTGCCAGCTTGTCCTCTGTTAACCTTCCACACTGATGTTTTGCTAGGTCCCTGTCCAGACACCTCGGGAAGCAGGTGCAGAGACCAGAGACTTGAAGTTATCAATATATGACAAGAGAAGAAGAGCTCTCTCTCTTTTTATCTTTCATCCTCCCTCACCTATATTCCAGGATTACATCACAAAGTGTCTCGTCTCTTTTAAAGATCTGGGACAGGAGGCAATAACCTCAATGCAAAAGCCAATTCCCCCAAAAAAGGAGCACAGAAGATTGTTGGAAAAGTGAGAAAAGACATCAAATTTAGTTTGTTTTACATCTTTGTCCCTTAGTACACTTAAGAATCTGCAGAGTTTTAAATGCCATATTCTTCAGATAAAATGTAATAGAAGAGAAGCAAAAAACAATTGCTATTGAGGGGCAAAAGTAATGGAGGCAATAATGAAAAGTGGGGGTAAAACCCTGGGGCAGAAAAATGGCACCACAAGACGAGACAGAGGAGTGTTTGTGGTTTTATCGGCCCCTGGGTTTGAGCCGTGAACTCCAGCTCCTGTCAGCAGATCACAGGGACCCTAAAGCAAAGCCTAAAAGCAGGAAAGGGATGCTATTTATATCCTGTAATCAGCTAACAAATTCACACCAGCCGTCATAGGCCAAATTCTTCCTCCAGTATACCCCCCACCCCTCTGTTGTCTACTTAAGGACTTCGCCGGATGTTTTAACCTGTTGTGTTGCTTGTGTCTGCACATGACCATGTGTCACTATATGTGGGATCAGCACATGATTACATGAAAGATTAAGCTATAATCCTCCCGGACACAGAAAGTTGCAAGGCTCAATTTAATGGGAGAAAAAAGATGTCTGCTGATAGCAATATGGCAGCATGGTGACCACAGGCCAATGTTTCTACAGAACATGTTGTTTTAGGTGTATAACTTTTGAGAAAAGAGCAAATTAAAGGATTGTATAATATTTCAAAACTGCTAAAAGAACTTGCTCAACTTGTGCAGATCAAAATGAAGGCTGATGTGTAGTTTACCTTATCAGTATTCTGTATGTATAGCTATGAGTTTACACGGTACCATGGAGGTTTAGTTGCTATGGGCACACTCTGCCCTGTTGAAGTATCACTGCTATGGACATGCACTGGCTGGTTGAAGTTCTGTTGCTATGGGTACAATTTGCCAGATTATATTGCTTAATACCTAATAATCAATCTAAAATATTATACAATGATTATAACACAATGCCATGTTTCTCAGTGTATTTATGCTGCTGTCTGTATCTACCCATAATGCAATGGATGTAGATAACAACTTCTGCTTCCATCTTCCTACTATGTAACTACTAAATCTGTGGCATACCTTTTTTGATTTACACAAGCTAGCAACCTAGATTTGACAGATAAGTTGGTGTAATGCTGCTGCCTGAACTCCTACGCCCTGCGACCCTAACCAGGATAAGTGGTTAAATGACAAGTGGATGGATGGATGGATGGGTGGATGGATGGATATGATTCCGTAGCTCCTATATTCCATATCTTTCCTACTTTCCTTTTTACAGACCACAATCAATTAAAACAAATGCAGTTAACTTAAGAAGTATAAATGTTTGCTTTTCTGCACCCAGTTAGAAAGAGTTGATGACATCTCTTCGAGATAAATGGCTACCCAGAGTTCAGTTCCGGGAGCACACGTGAGGGAGCTCCACAGTGACACCCACAGGCAGCAGCTGGAAGTAAACTGTTTCATCAGGCACTAATGGGCATCATTAGAAAGTAACAGAAGAATTAAACAAAATGTTTATGAGGAGGGTAGGAGCAATACACTTAGTAATGTGCCCCCTACTGCAGGCTCACACACAAATCCCAACTCCCGGGTTTTCCAACCACTCAAAATTGAGTGGAACTGCATAGCATCACCTGCTCATATTGAAGGCTGAGACAATATCATCAGCAGAAAATCAACCACTGCATGTTTCTGCAGAGAGGGCGCCACACAAAAATTAGCATGAGAGATCAATTTACTCTGTGCAGATTCAATCATTGTAAACGGGCAAAGACTTGAAAGACTCTTTTTGCACACATTTACTTTGGGTGTTTAAGCTTCTTTCTGTCCCTCTCTGAGCCAAAAATGTGTGGCATGAGAAAACAAAGCTGTAAAAATGCAGTTGTCATCCATTCCATTCCATCCACCCCTCCAGCTGTGTACACTCACAGTGCCACTCTCGCTTATCATGGCACAGTCACATTACTTAATATCATGTGATCGAATAAGGCCTCACCACATATCATAGGGCCTTAATCACCACAGCTCTTGTATTCCATTCCCAGCCAAAGGGGGGTGGGGGGTGGACATCCCATGTAACCCTGCTGAGATCAGCACTTCCATTATCCCTCCTGAAAGGGGCCAGGGACTGAACAGAAACAAAAAAACCGCTGGGCCAAAATTTTTTTATTGCTGGGTTCCTCTGCCCCGTGTCCCAGAGGGTGTGAGAGACCAGGATACTAGGCTGACCGATAGATGGCCATGAATGGAGAAGAAAAAATAAACATCATATTAGAGAAGACCACAAAGTCATGTCCTACAAGCTAAAAGAGATGTATGTTTTATACCATTTTTACCTATGTTTCATTTCCCAAAACAGGGTAGAGTGGTATGGAAATTTGCTTATTTTCACTTCTTCTCACATGTTTTTTACTCCTACATCCTGTTTTACAAACATATCAACATAACACCTTCAAAGACAACAAAAACAGCAACCATTGACCTTGAGATTGAATTTCACTACCATCACATTCACTGTTGAAGGGCACCCTCTACCGTGTACTAGAGATCACGTTCCTGCAAAAAACAACCCCAGAGCTCACCTCTAGATTGAAGAACATATTACGTCATACCTGGGTCTTAGTCAACATGCTCTCCTGTTGGAAGAAGTGTATAGCTATGGTAGAGAGACAGAAATTGGAAGAGGCTTTCAACCTTGAGATGTACCTTGTAAAGTGTTTGAAGCTAAAAGGCCCTTGCTTACTAAGGTACTTAATCATCATACTACTTAAATATACGGTTGTACATAAGTAATCCTATAAGCTGGTTTAGATGAACGATTGGGATAAGCAAAACAGACAAGCAAAATAAAAATAAGAAGTGTAGTTTCTAAATTTACATGCTCTCAGGAATTAATCATAAAAGCACTACAATTAATGGATATTCAGCACAAGTAATGGTAAAAAATTCTCTATAGTGCTGACTTGAATAAATCCAATGTACAGTAGGTGCCTTAATTGCACTATCCAGTAGTGTATTGCAGACACTCGCTACCCTTTGTGTGAAGAAATGCTTTCTTTGTCAGGATCTGAACCATAGCTCCATGTTCTTGATTCAGCACAGGACTCTGAGTTGACTTTGACTATTGCTCCCAATATTTTGAGTGCCTGGATCAGATTTCCCTTCACTCAGCATGGTTTGATGGTCAAAGGATTCCAGTATATTAAAGCTTTGAGACCAGTGGGGTGTCCTAGTAGGCGAGTTTTGCCTCATTGCCTTTGGTAAATTCTAACCCTAATGTTGGGCCTCATGTTCCCTAGTGATGCACTGCAGGGTGGGCTACCTCAGGAATCTGTCTCTGGTAGACTAAGGCAGTGACACATTTCCCAAACATAGAGACACCGCTGCTCCTGAACGTTGTCACTCTCTATCGAAGGACACTGTAGATTTGTTTCAAATTGACATGGTGACATTTCAGCATCCAATCAGCTGGTCTTATACTGATAGTATGATCTGCAGTTGCAACTGTCTGTTTCACATGAACGTTTGGCATTGTCCGCTAGCACCATCTGAACAATCACTGCCTTGTGTTCATAGTACACCCATCCACCAGCCCCTGGTCTTCTTTCAGTTCTTTAAAGACCACATATTTCTACTTAGCCTGCATCCTTATACCATCTCATGCATACAGAAGCCATGGTTTATAACATGGTCTACAATCATTCTTCAGATCGTTGCTGCTTACTTCATCCAGCTCCTTCAGCATGCATTCTAGCTCCCCCTAGTTTTCTACAGCCTCTCTGGTCTAAAATATGGCCTCTACTTTCATTATCTAAATAGAAATAAAGCCACAACACCAGCAACTCCTTATATGTGTTGATTGGTTAGCTGATTGGTGGATGGCAGATTTGCAAGGAGTCGTTCATTCATTCATTGCAAAGTTGAGTCAGTTTGAGGCAGTGAATTGGGATTGAGTGCCATCAGTGGTCTGATAGCGATTTGATGTAACGACTGTCTGACACTTACACTTGCTTTTTACATCTTCCAATGGCCATTGTGTCCAGTGTTTTGCAAAAAGTCTATTAGCACCTGAGAACGGTGTCTATACAATAAGAAATGGTTGACTGTTGTGCAATAGCACTTGCACACGGGGACTGATGGCTCGATCAAAGTATACAACTAAGTGCCCCATTAATGTATATAAAGTATGATGCATTTGTAATACAAAGAACAAATTATGAAAATAATTTGACCGAATTTAAACAATGTATTTTGTATTTGAAACGGTAAGTGTATGAGATGCTAAAAGGATCCATGTTAACTATGATGTACCCTACATTCACATTTTAAATCTAAAATTTCATAAAATTAATTAAACAATATGTGGAAGTTGACCCTAAAATTCAAGTAAATAGTGAATTGAATGAATGCATATTGTGTTACCTGATAAACTATAGTCTACTGAAGGTTGCTAGAGAAATAAGAGGTGTTCTTGTGCAGATGAGAGGGCACAGCCTGCACCCCCAAGAATATTTTAGCACAGGAAGAAGTTGAAATTGACAGAGCCCCCCCGCACCGTGTGCATGCATTAAATAAACCTTTCATCTAACTATCAGTTACCTGGCGATGTGACCCATGGTGTACATACCTTTCACGTCTGGGAAACAGTGAATAGACAGGGTTGAATCCCACCTCTCCAAAGTGTCACTATGACCACCTATGTAATAGGAAAGTACTAACAGCTCGGTCACATTGACCCAGTCCACTCAACACTCCAGGCCACCAACACCTGTGTGGGCACAAAGAATAAAGACACCGCCTATCTCCTTGAATGCACTGAAGTACTGAACCTGCTGTAACAACAAATGAGAATAGCCAGCTTGTGTTATGTCAGTGACTGAAGCAGTTTATTACTGAACCTCTCAATAAGAGTAAATAGCGATTTATCATTGTTCTGACTCCTCAAACTGACAAATTACACTCCACTTCAGACAGGTAAGGGTTCAACTTTGTGCCAAATTGGCATCAAACTGAAGAGGTGGGCTTAGAGGGAGTGTAGTGGATGCTAAAACAAACCCTTATCCATTCTGGTATTTATGCCACTTCCTGTGTGTGGTGAACCAGTAGAGCCTCTTTCATGCTGGGTGTCACCCTTGCTAGTCTGCATAGGTGTGTAGCATCACAGTATATACATGTGTGTTAAAAGTGAGGACAGGTTTTAGGTCACATAAGTAGTATGTACACCCCTCAGCTACTCATGCAACACAGCATAGCACAGAAGTGACGAATTTAAGGGCAGAGTGCCAGACAGTCATGTTGTATCCAAAAAAAAAAAAAAAAGTAATTCAATCCTTTCTACGTCCATCTTAATCTTATGTAGTTTTTATATTTCTTTCATGTTTATGTATTTCTTCTATTAGGTCTTTCTTTGTATTTTAATTCTTTTTTTGCATTGCTGTCTCCATAAAGCACATTGAATTGTCCCCCTGAGCTTTCCCATCAGCCATTGCGCTATACAAATCAATTACACTTGCCTAAATGGCTGATTTCATGCAAGAACAGTGGGGGAAATAAAGATTTGACCCATCAACATTTTTGTCATTAAACATCTCTCTGATGTGGCTATTTGCATGAAATTTACACCAATCATTCGTATTAACTCAAAATACAGAGCTAAAGAAATCGCAACATTCCAACCCATAAAAAAGGTATGGGAATGACACAGGAAAATGACAGGAAAAAGAAAAAAAAGAGTGAACACAGTAAGCCAAAGCACTACACCAGCTGATTCCAATTAATTCTCCTGTGCTAACTGAAATCAGTTGGTTAGTACTTCCACCCTTTGAAAAAGGGCTATCCACCACTGTAGGTAAGTAAACAAATCATTTACCACACTGTCATGCAGGAAACATCTCATGATAAGTAGAGGCAAAGAGCTCTCCCAGGACCTTTGCTACAAGATTGTTGAACAGCATAGCAATAACACCAGTCACCAAAGGATTTCTTGACTCCTAAATGTTCCTATAAGTACCATTAAGGCCATTATCCGCAAGTGGATGAAACATCACTCTCACCATCTACAGGCCATGCACAGGAGCACCTTGCATGTTGTCTTACCATGCAGTCAGAAAGATTGTCAGAAGAGTGGGTCAAGAGCCTAAGATCAACCAAACAGAGCTCCAGCAAGACCTGGAAGCAGCAGGTACAGTCATCACAGAAAAAAACAATAGGCAATGCGCTCCACCTCTACAGTCTCCATGCACAATTGCCACAGAAGATTCCATTACTGGAGAAAAGGCATGTTGAAGTTTGTTCAAAGTTTGCTGCACAACAGCTGGAGTAGTGTAGATTACTGAGAGAATGTAGTACAAGACAAAATTCAAACTTTTTAGCAAGAATACTACACACTACATTTGGAGGAGAAATGGTTCAAACACCGTTCCTACTATGAAGTTCATAGGTGGAAGCATCATGGTATGAGAGTGTTTCTCTTCTCATGGTGCAGCCAGAATCCAAATTATTGAAGGGAAGATAAATGAAGCCATGTACTGGGAAATTCTTGAATCTGTTGTCATCCACAAGGGCGATGAGGATGAAATGCAGGTGGACCTTCCAGCAGGACAACAATTCAAAACTGCAAATGAGACACTCATTTGGTTCCAGAGAAAGAAGGTGCTGGAATGGCCTAGTCAATCACCGGACTACAACACAACAGCACAACTGTGGAAGGAACTAAAGATCAAGAATCACCAGAGGCCCCCACAGAATCTTCAAGATTTAATGACTGTGTAGAAGAATGGGCCAAAATCCCACCTCAACCCTGTGCTAGTTTCCTTCTACAGGAAGCACCTTGAAGCTATCATCGAAAACAAAGGTTTCTCCACAAAGAGTTAAATATCAGTTAGCATGCTCAATACTTTTTCTGTGTCATTCCACTTTATTGCCTGTAACTTTATGAACTGGAATGTTACTAAGTGCTTTAGCTGTACATTTGGAGTTAATACTGATGTCTGGTGTGAATTTCATGTGAATAGCCACATTGGAGATGCGTTAAATGACAAAAGTGTGTTGAATACTTATTGCCCCCACTTCAAGTATTTCAGACTCTGTGCAGTACAAACTATTCAGGATCATTCTCGCACACAGGGGAGAGAAAAAAAAACAAAAAAAAAAAACATTTATTGCTAACAATGTACTTAAGCAAAATGTTTTTATTGAAAGTGACACTTTAGCACATTTTAACATTTCATTGGCTATTTACTAAATTCGGTTAAGTAAGTTTTGCAAAAGCCCCTTGTGGGATTGAAAACCTTCAAATTTCAAGTCCATTACCCTCCTCCCACACAAATCTCCACACTGAGGAACAAAAAGAGGGAGGCACGGGACAGATTGGGTACAGCTGCAGCAAGGTTTAATTAATGCTTTGCTTGGAATAGACTGTTCACATGGCACAAGCCCATTCAGATTTTGTCCTGTCAGAAAGAAAACCTACAAATAAACCTAAAATGGATAATAAATAGACTTTCCTTTCCCCTGAAGGTCAAGGCCAAGTTCAGAAGACCTGGTTCCATCTAGCTTTTCAGAACCCAACTGGCGCCGGCACAGATGGTGACCTCCTGTCATCCTCGTGACAGGATCATTCACAGACCGTAACTAGGAGGCTGCTACATCAGGTGGATCTTGATTCCCAAAGAGGCCATGCTTCGAGGTGCCAATCCAATATTTAAAAAAAATAAAATTAAAAAAACAACCCAAACTGAAAGACCCCTCGTTCTTCTCTGCGGCGCTGACCATGGCTTGTGAGCAGGCCTATTCAGCGATTAACCACAGCTGATCAGAAATCAGTAAGACAGAAGCAAGAGTGGCAGGGTACTTTGGAATTCAGCCCCGCTCCAATGATGTTAATGCACTCCTAGGTGGGCGTGGGGGTGAAGGGGAAAAAAATAAAATCTCAGTTGACTACTGGCCACCACCATCATCTTCTTCCTCTTCCTCCTCATCAGACTGACCCCTCTCACTATATATGTCCCTGGTCAGGAGGGCACGAGCAAGGAGACCCTCCAAGCTGCTTCTCTCCAGAGGAGTGGTGCTGTACCACAGCGGGCTGTCATTGCTGTGGGACGCCTCTGGCTTCACGTAGAACATGTCTGTCCTCTGCTTCAGGGATACTGGGCTGTAGCAGGGTGGATGGACCACACAGGACAGTGTCACAAGTGACCTTTATTCTCTGGTCATTTTTAACCCCTCATGACCTTTCTGAACATTAACAAACCATTTAGAACCAATAGGCTGACAATTCTGGTAAACTCTACATCAAATGAGTACCTATTGGAAAACAAATCATTTCATTAGTTCTCAATGTGATCACGTAAGAATCTTATTTGAGAACTGTTGAACTATACAAGTAGGGATGTAAGGAAGCAGTCTAAAATGGACCCCATTACTTGGTTCATGAATGATCACACTGTTTCAAGTGTACTTTGGAAAACGCAGTCTCGGACTCACCACTTGGAGAGGTAGAGCTCATATAAGTGGCACTCGTGCTTCTTGACGGGACAGCGAGAGGTGCCCCCCGGGCCCTCATTTGGGTCACTCCCCTCATTCCTGCGTTTCCTCTTCCCTGAGCTTGTCTTCTCTGCACGTGGTGAACAATTGCATGAACCAAAAATTCGTAGCCACTTCAACATTTAGAACGCAGATTGCACCCTCCCCCCAGGAACCATCCTAATAACGGACATGTTCAAGTTTACATGGTCTGATAACTACAACTCCATGCTGCGACAGAGCAGGACAGCACATTATACCCTGGTGGTCCAGCGAGATGGAGGGTATGCGGATGCAGACAGAGGTCTCTCTGCCGTGCGGGTCGGGTCGTCGCTCCCGGTATACATTGGCGAAGGAAAGACGGAGATGCTGCTCGACGGTCCTCAAGCCGAAGTACTTGGTGTTGAGGTAGACCAGCGAGCGAAGCAGGGCAGCAGGAGAGTGAGCACCCAACTGTCTACTGCGCCATAAACTCTGCTCCTCCACCCTGCTCCAGAGAGAGCCTGAGAAAAAGAGAGAGACACCATACAGAAGAGCTACCCAAGTGTGGTGATGGAAAACGAGCCACATGGTGGTGTAAATAAGCTTGGCCTCAGGGTCTGTGCTAGCTCTGCTCTTCTATTTGGGGCTCATGACCCCGTAAGCGTTTCCCTTCAGCACAAGTACTCAGACAAGACTGAACTATCAACCAAGTCTTACTCCCTTCATTTCCAGGGTCCTGAGTCACAGTGTCCAACTTCCATCAGCTATATATACGCAAAGTGAACAGTCTAACGAGACGACTGGATCACACCATAAACAAAACTACCATTGAAGAAAAGCTATTAGCAAGTCAGCCAGGTGAAAGAAATCTCACCATCAGGAAGCACACTGGGCTGCCAGCCGTTCAGGACCTTGTTAAGCTCTTGTCCAAACTGCTGGTAGTAAGGCTCACTGAAGATGTCATCCATTCTCCCATTGTCATGGAGATGCTAGAATCAAGCCAAGACCTCTTCAGATTTCAAAAATACTTTGCCTAGCAACAATTCTTTTAGTATTGCGTCTTTGTACTCACAAAAATGTGGTAATCAAGAAGTTTCAGGATGTGAACAACAAAGTTGCTGGTGCATGTGATAACACTTTTCACCTTTGTGTCAGCTGAGAAATTTAGTTAAGGAGCCAGACAAACTTGTACACGTAGAGGTCGCATTCCGACAGTGATCATGATATGAAGGGATGCTGAGTCACTTCGAAACATCAGACAGATAATGTAAAACAAGTAGCGTTGGTGTTTGTAGTTATTCACTGCATGCTTTTGTTAGAGAATGTTCAACTGTGTCTATTGCATAACAAATATCTGAAGCAATTTACAGCTGAGTCGTAACCTTTCAACCAGTTTTTTCCACAGATGATTAGTGAAATTTTACAAATACAAGGCGTTCGCACCTGCTGTATGCCGAGACAGAGATAGAAGATGCTGTCAGGGGCATAGCTGTCCCCATTGGGCCGGCGCACCTCGCTGACAAAGCGGGATAGGGCCTGGTTCAGCTCTGCGGCACTGAGTGACAGCATGTTCCGTTTCAACCTCACTGGTTTTCCTGGGAGGGAGGAAAGTGAGTCCTTCATGATGAACACAACACCTGCTACCAAAAACCCAAGAATTAAACCAGCTTCACAAAAACTGTTACTCAGTATATGAAGTATTTAAATATTTCATGTACTTTACACACCACTAAGACAGAAGTTTAAAAGGTGTAAGGTTAATTTTGATCAGCATTTTCCAAACGTTCAGTAATTTGCAGTAGCGCTGGGTGATATGGACAAAAATATCACTTTTTTCTGTATTGATCAATTTTAATAATTATCACGATATAGTTTCATATTATTCCAGTTTCTAAAGAGTATCTTTCCTAATACAAACTGAATGAATAAGTTAAACAATATTAACAAATGAGATTTATTTTCAACAAACAGCACAAACTATATACATACAAAATTCCTTTAAATTATGAGAAGCTATTGATTTTCAAGTATTCAAATTGCACGTACAGTAGCTGAAATTAATAAGGCAATATAACAAACCCGGTCATAGTGGCAAATCTCAACACAATCGACTGCTGTTTAGGAAAAGCACCGCTGCTGGAAGGCTTGCTAGCCACATCACTCCAGAGTTCTTTTTGGCAATCGTCATGTTCGATTGGATGGTATTTTTGAAGGTGGTGAAACAGGTTTGTTGTATCACCAGTCTTTGTTGGGACCTGTCGGCAGTATATCTTGCAAACTGGCTTCATCTGTGTTCGGCCTGATAGGAGATGACCGAACCACTTCCACACTTCTGACGACGTGTGCCTTTTATTTGGTATTCTCTCTTCCCGAGCAATTAACATTTTCCTCCTCCGCTTCACTCACCGGGACGTCCTGGTTGCCCGACATCTTTTCTCACATACACGACCACGTTGCTAACGTTTACAACATTGCTTCTTCTTGGGGAATGAGTAAACTTGCAACGTCGACCGCGGCTGGCTGTTGTGCTGGCGTTACACCAATCCTACGTGCTGCGTGATAGGCCACAGGCATTGTCTGTCTCAATGGGTTGTGTAATACAGGGCAGACAAGTTTGATCGAACTTTATAGCCTATGTTTATCATCGTTATTTTTTTCTTAAAAAAATGATCATTTTATTGCCCAGCACTAATTTGCAGTATCTCATATCAGGTAAGCCAGCAAATCGCAGACGTGGTTTAATAGTGTTTAGATATCGGTCTTATCTGTGGAGGATAATTAGTTAAGAACGACTCTACATTTTTCTCCCAAGTCACTCACCTAATTTAAGCTGTTCCTTGGTTGCATCACCCTGTTCAGTGGAGCTCAGCACCCACCTCTTCCAGGCATTCACCCCATACTGGGGTTTCAGGGCACACAGGGCACCCTCTGCAGAACCACTGGGTGAGGGGGGTGGGGAGCCCACGCGTCCCTCCACTGCTCGTCTCTTGTGGCCCTGATTAAAACGGGAAACATTGGAAATATGACCATGACTGGAGGATATTCATTTAAACAAAATCAAAATAGGACAGGGTTCAGCACATAGACCATACTAGCTTCAGTTTAGTCCCATGTCCACTCCTTAAAACAGAAGCAATATCCCAATGTCCAGTGGCCCAGCTGATGGGGGCAAATGCCCCCCATAGCTGTTGCCCAAATTTGCAACAGAAAAGGTTGCCTCTCATTTGGGCACCCCAATTTTATTGAGCCAAGCTGTGACCCGGCCAATACCCCCTCGAATTTTATTAAGTATCACAGACATTTCTGTACAATGTACCCTAACAGAAAAAGTATGCTAGGGAAAAACAAAACCCCTGGTCACATGAGAACAGGAGTGCTGCCTTTGCTATCAAGTCTTGGAAGTGACCTCAAGTAGCAGCACATGGGCCCAGCAGACAATAGAAACAGTTCACCTTTCTTCTGACTACAGGCCGGGGCTTATCGTCCTTCTCCTCTCCCAAGACAGGAGGTAACGTGAATCCAATCTCAGCCTCCAGGAACTCTGTAGCTGGGTCCAGGCCTGGCACTGTAAAAAAGGGGGGAGAAGGATAGCGAAATTGCTCAAACGGAAAGTCTGACATGGTCAGAATGCAAGTGAGCTGTGTCAAAACATGATAAACAAGGTAAAAACAACAAGCTCAACTTTACTCCGTTGACAGCTAGAATCAGTTCTAAATATGTAATTTTCTTAAGTTACATTGTACTGATGTGTAGAAGAGTGCACCCATTTTCCAAATCACTTAATCCCGTTCTGGGTTGCAAGGGGGCCTGAAGCATATCCCAGGTACCAGGGCACAAGGCGGGGGGACACCCTCCATGGGATCATAACCCATCAGAGGGCACAGTCACAGTCTCTCTCTCTCTCTCACACACACACACACACACACACACACACACACACACACACACACACACAATGGACAATTTAGAAATAAGAGGATGTACACGTCTAGAAAAACCCCAAATCAAGTCATCTCAGAATTGACAGATGTAACATTAATTGTCAAATGTTTATTTAAATGACGAGATAATGGCCACATAAACTGCAAACATAACTTCTCTAGTTCATACCTTGTGGAACGTCAATCTCTAGATCTAGATCGGGCTCATACGAGTCATCATGCTCTTCTTCATCAGAAATGCTGCTGTTCTCCTCAGCCTTCACCCGCTCCTCCTTTATGCATTCCGTCTTCACACTCTCACACTTAAGACCTTAAGAGAGTCAAACATTACTTCAGAAGCTACTCACAGAACCAGAAATGTGATTGGCTGGAACACTCAAGCGTACTCCTCACGGGTCACAGGCTGACCTGGACTTCATGTTGTGTCACCACACATTAGGTGCAAATTAAAAATGCATTTGAAAAGATATTCAGCAGAGTGTCAGACGGTCAGGGTAAAAGTCAAAAATAAAAGTTTTGACTGTGGCAGTCATCCTTCTTCAGCCACATTGGATATGTTCTTCACATTACAGTAAAGACCAACCATTTTGGTTAACTTCTAAAAAGAAAAAAAATGAACAGACAAAGCTGGCAAGCACAGTGACAGCAGATTAAGAGCTTACATTACAAGGTTTACCAGGGTCAAATACACATGTAAAACGACTAGATACACATCTCGACCTGTGCAGTCAGGCTTCTCCTCATCAGTAATTTCTGCCATGGTTGAAAGGTTGGCCTCAACGGGGTTGGATGGGTCCTTGGCCCTCAGCTCACTGATGGTCTCTACGATCTTTTCTGTGCCATGCGGTGTGGTGGGAAGGAAAACAGGAACAGGAACCTGGAGGCGATGGTATATAACCCATGTCAGTACTGAACATACGTAGACTACAGTGATAGAATACTTCTTGCTTTTCTCCTTCCAGCAGGCTGAAAGTCAAGTTCAAATTCCAAATAGACAAAATGTACCCAAATGATCTGTAAAACCAATATTACAGAATCCAACCAGTTTTATAGCTAGCCATCTAAAAACAAACTTGAATGTTATGAATTTAATTACTCAAACCCATGGAGACCCACACTGGTTTGGACAATCAAAACATACATGAGAACACCCAGTTAATAGGGAAGAGTTAAGACTGAACATAAGCTAACCGCCTCTCCCCGCCAGACTCCCATACTCAAAAGTACGACTGACAGAGACAGACAGACAATGATGCATCAAGGTCAAGGGAGACAGCCCAGAATCCATACAGCAGCTAAAGTCAACACCAACTCCTACACTGACAAATTAAGACTAGTAGTAAACATATACCCAGTATAGCCTAGAAATAATTGGAAACAAAAGCTTTAAGTGGCAGGAGTAATAAGGTTTCTCACCGGAACAGGTACAGTCATGGGTGCTGGCGTAGTCTGAGCATACATGTTCATAGGCACAGGAACGTAGACAGGCACAGGTATTGGGACAGGGATGTATTCTTTCTTCACCACTTCTGAGCTTGCCTCCTCTACAAGAGGAACATTAAGTAGTACGGTCCAGACCGAGCTTGTACAGTTAGACTCAAAGCATAAACAAACACAGGGGTATGACCAACATTACCGACAGGGGAGCTCAAAGAGCCACCCAGAAATCTGGGAAGATATGGCTCGCATTCCTGATTGTGTAACAGCAAAAATACTGGTCTGTAAAAGTGTGGCTCACCTGTCTGACAATGCTTGCTCTGCATGTGAGGTTTGCAATACGTGGCCTTTGTCATGGTAAGCGGTTTGCACAAAACAGCCTTGTTCTTTGCATCTTTCAACAAACCAGTCCCTCCAAAAGTCGGCATTGATGTCTGGTTATATGCCTGACAGAAAGAGATCAGGAAAGGGCAAGAGTGTGAAACAAAGCAAGACGGCGTGGTTAAGGATTGTAACAAAAGCCAGTGTATGCTGTGGTCCAACAGGAATGCTTTCAAAATAATCACTCTAAACAGCAAATGCTGAGGATTTGAGAAAATATCTCAAGAATGATGACAGTAGTAAGAGGGGAATGGTGTACCAGTGCCACAAAAACATTAAGAACTCTGAGTGCCACCCGAGTTCAATCCCACAGCCAATTCCAACTTCAGGTAAGAAGCAGAATCTTTGTTATTGCCTCCTTGATGATTGACAGATGCATAGGATCTCCTGTTTTCACATATCCCATCTTGCTTTTCTATGACACACAGATACACTTGAGAGCAAAGCTGAGTGCAGGGTCACCCATTCAACCAGGACCCTTTAGAGCCTTGGTGATTTGATTACTCAGCCAGCCATGTTCCAGACCCAGACTAACTGACCACCTGACACAATGCTGCCACCAAGAGGTGCCATATAGCATCCCCAACCCTGACGTAACGCCACCTCTTATGTTAGCAAGGCAGAGGCGGAAACAATGAATCATCCTCACCACGTTTTTGGTTCCTTGTGACGCGGTGCCATATCCTGCCAACAGACAAAAGGATTAGAGGTGCTGGGGTGTAAAAATCCCTTTTTCTGGTGTGATAGGCTTGAAGGGCCACTGTGTCACTGGGAAGGGCAGGGAGGCTCACAGATGACACCAAGAAAACTGTCCATTACGTGGTAGCCCTTTAAGGAAACCATGCCTCGCACAGCCGATGAATCTCACTAGGGGCGCGAATTATATGACGATTCAAAATAATTGATTGTTGGGATCACAATTCAATTCAAGATCCATTCTACATTGATTTTATACATAGATTAGCAGCACAGGGTTTTTTGTGACAAGGGTTTACAGTTACCTTAGCCATGATTACCCAGTGCACTCACACACCCTGCCTCATGGTGCGCTGTCCTTTATAGAAGTGCACCATATGTGTGTAAAACTCAGTGTTTTTTAGCAGGGGAACAACAAGAAAGATTTTTGGAATTTGTGAATTGATTTTGAAACAAAGATAAGAATCTTGACTCTTACATGAATCATTTTGGCACAAGGCAAAACCTTACTACCCAAAGTCAGATCTGAATCCTCAAAATCTGTATCAGAATCAGCTACTACAAACACATCAACACTACAGAATATAAGGCACAGGTATGTTTGATAAAATCCTCCTATTTCAACATGTTCTGCAAGATTCTTGCGGAAATGGTGTGGACGAGGAATTAAAATCAACGTATGAAGCCAAATGAAATGCATTTTAAAGTGATCTGGCTGGAGATGGGCAGCTGGACACACTATAAAGACATACCAAAGGTCATGTTCTCTGGACCCTTCTGTGTGGCCAGGTTGGGTTCGTTCTGTTGGCAATAGAAGCGCAGAAGACACTGCTGGTCACAGAAGTGTTTGACCTCCCCACGCCACTGCACTGATTCGGTGAGACTGCCCTGCACCTTGCAGCAGTCACAGCGTGCCGCCTGAGAGGAAGGGGGCGGTACACCAGTGTCAGTATTTACACGCAGGAATACACAGCATGGGGCGGCAGCCTCCTCACCTTGTAGTACCAGTCATGGAACTTCTTGGAGCAGGCCTCGGTGCAGAAGTCACGCTGCAGACCATCCACCTGCTTAACTACACCCCTCTTGCACATCTGTGAGCAGTAGTTGCAGGTGACACACTTGAGGCCCAGACGACGGGCAAAGTCCTGCTTGAACAGCAACTTGCACCCTAGCATGAACAATTCCACAATTAGTACAGTGATTAAAAGGCATAATCAGAAAGATGAAGATGCAGCCAAGACCCAGCAAGATCCCTTACTGTTGTACCCTTCGCTCATTATTTAATATGCGACTAGCACATCATCATTACTATTGGTACAATTTCACATATTGGAGGGAGTGGGAGTAAAAACCTGAAATGTACAAACTTTTATTACCCTTAACAGCAACATTCTCCTAACTGTCATTAAGAGCATAACATTAGGGAGTGGGGCCAACACTGCCCATCCCCAGTTTGTCCCTTATTATATTACCTGGCAGCAAAAGACCTGGACTCTTGTCCCACAAGTTTAGCCGTTCAACTAACATTTACATAACGGGCATTAAAGTGTCCTCACCACACATCATTAAACTTATGGTAACCCCAAAAACATGCTAAATGAGGGTCTATTTTCATTAATCTTTCAATATATTTGTACAAGCACTCCCTCTAGTGGCAGAATCTAGAATATTTCGGTAAAACCTCAAAAGAACAGACTTCTGCTTCAGTTCTCATTCAGGAAAAGTGGCTCTTGTCCAAGTTTTATTTCCAACACAATCCAGATGCACCTTAAGTACCATAAAAATGAAATGGGTAAAAATAATAAAATACTGAATTCAGAGTTAAACCAACTTGAGGACTAAAAACTCTTCTCAACACCCATTAAGTAAAAGCACTGATGAATACGTTACACAGTGCAGACCTTACCCTCACTACAGAATGGCCTCTTGACTCCTGAAAACTTGACAGTCTCGTGAAGAGTCTTCTCCTCCTGACAGTACTCACAGAACGTGACGATACAGTGCAGCTTCTTGTAGTCGTCACAGCAGGTCTTACTGCAGAACTGGTACACTTTATTCTGCCAGAGAGACCGACAGGAAACATTCATATAGGTTATTACTTAAAACTTAGCCTATTATCTTGCGTGCCCTCTATTTCCTTATGACATCTAATGGCCTTGTCCTAAACTTCCAAGAGTTACGGAATGCACAAGTCAGTCCCTGTGTGATGAGGTCAACATTACGTCATAATCCCACGTTCAGTCCAGAGAAAAATGGCAGGCAAACTTTGTGCACTTTACCTCACCAATGGCCTACCATGCAGTAGAAACCTATACCAATAAAACTTACACTAATGGATTTAGAAATGCCAAAACATACAATTAATTATTTAAAAAATCTACTTTGACAACGTTTAAGTTTAAAACGACATGCTAATAAATCTGGAATCATCATACTGGAACAAGCGTGCAAATGAAATGCACGTAATTATCAGCATTTCGCTTATCGAGAAAAGTGCCCCAAAACATTTGATGTCCTAAGCGCTCACATCACGGCAAGGCTGAAGCATATTTTAAACTTAAAATGCGTTGCTGAAATTCCACTTTAATGCACTAGTGAATTGATGGATGTCAAAACTAAATCGTCACCTGTGTGGTCTGACAGAACAGTGGCCAAGCGAGAGGTTGGAAACATTCCAACTTTTAGACAACATTTACCAGCGGGTGATCAAAAGATTCATAAAAAGGGGTAAGTGGCAACAATTTCATAGTCTTGGTTAGCACAATGCTGCTTTTAATGTGCCGTGGCATGTATTGAGCATCACGGTAGTATGACTAGTTCAACCAGTTCAAATCATCCGGTTGGCAGCTAATCTAGTCAGCGACCCTTTAGGTTTGCTAACACGTAGTCGCAGATAACACGAATGCGATACAGCTACTGTTTCATACGTTGTATTATTCATTTAAAATGCAATATTTCAAAGTTGCAGCGGCAGTAGAGGAGCTTTAGTCAGTATTTCAGCTCAGCTTTGACTTTGAAACGCACACGTCTCCTTGAGCTGCAGTGTTCAAGACTCAGGTTGTTCTCCGCAGTCTTTATGACTCCCTTCATGCCCATTTTGTTAAACAGTAGCACTCACTTCCCACTCCAGCGTTTCGGGCTTCAAGCTGAATGCTCCACGGCAGTAATTACACTTAAGCTGGATGCCCCCAGGGGCAGAGGGGCGCGCCGGCTGTCCATTGGCAGGGGCCGTGACGTTGGCATTCTATGAGGGGGTAGCAAAATTGATACGGCTTTAAAACATCGCACCTGGGACCAGTTTTGGGGTCAGTACTGAAAAAAATAATGTATTGCACATTACTCATTACTTTTTAAAAGAGTAATGCATTACTTAATTACTCCCTGTGGAAAGTAATTAGTCACACTACTTGTTACATTACATACATTGCATATCACCAACGATCAAATGTTGTAGACCAGTCTGTCATTTTTATCTAGCCTGAGTCGCAACGTTGACGTCAAGAGATTGTAACTCAAGCGTACACAGTAACTGTAACTATTGAATTTAAGAACAGTAAAGTGTTACAGACAAATGTAATGTGATTACAGTAACGTGTTACTTTGTAACACACGTTACACGCAACACTGCTAGGGACACTAACTGAAAACTACACAGGAACATCTCCTCACTTTTCACAATGAACAGCGTTAATGCGACATAGCTAGCCCACAGAGAAGGTCCCTTCAGATGACAACAGCGCTCAGGCTCGATTCTTCACTGGTTTTGGGTGCGCTGGTTTTGACTGAAACCCCCTCTTGGGCTTTAGTCTGTCTGTATTTACATATTCTTTTTTACAGAATGAAGCTTTCAAATGCAGAATTTTCTGAAAATAAAAGGCCTAGCATTCAACAGGCTGGTTGCTGTAAAAAGGAGGGCTAAAATGACTGTTAATCGAATAGCTGAGTTCATGTCTGTATAGACTGCACCCTCTACTAGGAGAGGTAAGGCCTCTGCTTTAGGATTTCAGTGTGGGAAGGATACCAGCTTGTGTACCTGAAACTTGGTTACACAGTTTGAGCTGCAGAAGCTATAGATCTTGCCATCTGGTAGTGTAGCTTGATACTGGGGTAATGCATTTCTCTTGCAGAAATGACACGTAGGCTCAAGACCTGGGAAATAACAAACATCAACTAAAGCCATTTACATTCAGATGCTCGAGCAAACCTGCATCACGCTTAAACAGAAAAGAAGAAAGTATGGCTTCTGAGACCATAGTTTGTGTTGCTTCTATCTAGTAAGGTGCTAACATGGCCAAAGGACCAGACCCATAACACTCCAGAACTTACTGTATGCCGCGGGGGCTTTGCTCTTGTGCGCGGTCATGCAGGTGGTGGAGCAGTAGGGCTCCATGGTGCCACTGGGGCCAATGCAGTGTGTGACATCAAATGACCTGCAGGGCGCCTTACAGCCACTACAGTTGGTAAGCTTTCCATGTGCCTGAAACCACAACAAAAAGTTTACATTCTAAAAAACAAAACTTAAAGGATCCTAATTCAATTGGGGAGGGGACCAGTTTTTGACAATCTGTTTGGGGGCATCATGTAAACAAAATGTGGGAAGGCAAAAAGGTACTCCTGACTGATAAAAGCTAGTTTGAATACAGTGCTAAAGATGTAGAAAGTGGTATTTAAATGCCAGGTGTGTCATTTCCTTTAGGGATATTTGGCAAATATGCATTTAACAATTACAAGGCAGATAAGGGGATCCAAATTCAATGATAAAACATGAGCTGGTGGAAAGTCAGACCTGTTTGTAGTCCCTGACACAGTTCTGGCAGCAGAATCGCTTCTGCTGCCCATCGATGACCAGGAAGTGGTTGGCAGAGGCCCGACTAGGTAGGTAATCTCCACATTGCTCACAGCAGTTCATGATCAGGCCATTTGCCATACGGTAGCGGTTGAAACACATGTCACTGCAAATCTTGTGGGTGACATTCTTAAAGCTGACCTCATGGCGAATCTGTGGAGTGGTTGAAAATATTACCACAAAGAGGAAATCACCACATTCCCTCCTATACCCTCTAAGAAACATCTTTTGCCTGCACAGACAATGCAGATACACCCCCCATACCATCAGATCACTCAAACGGCTTTACGGTTTAAAGAGCTAAATGATTTGCCAGGGCATACGCTACCTTACCTCTGTCAGTTTCCCACACACTGTGCACTTTGTTTTGACGGGTGTCTTGGGTGGGTTCTGCTTGTTCTCGTATGAAGCTAAGCAGCCAGTACTGCAGAATTCTTGAAAAGACTCGCTTGAGTCTACCTGGGCCACGATCGTCCCTTTCATACTGGTAATGTCCCTTTAAAACAATGGCAGCAAATACAGATCAATGAAAAGCATAAGAATTGGCAGCTACCCAAGAACTGAGGGTGCCTATGTATGTCAGTGGTCTAAAAATTTTTTTTTTTTTTTTTTTTTTTTTATAAATTGATAAAAACTCAGCATCTGTCAATGAGACACTCACTTTTTGCACATTGTACAGTTCTTCTTGGGGGTGGGTCTGTGGGAGAAGGCAGAGAGGCAAGTGGTGGAGCAGAAGAGATGGGCAGAGCCTTTGCGCTGGTAGGCTGTCTGCCCTTTCTTGAGCGGCTTCTTGCAGTTGGCACATGTGACCTTGACAGCCCTAGGAGGGGGCTGGGGCCCCAGAGGGGAGCGCGCTGGTGGCTTGGGCAGTGGTGCTGCCGGGGATGGGGAGTCTGCACCTGGCTGTTTCTGGTTCCGTGGGAAGGAGGCCGACTGGGATATCCAGGAATCTGTGGGAAGAGAAAGACGGAGGTGCTTATATTAACACTATCAAAAGAACTAGAAAACGGAGGCTAAACACCGACATCATGTAAATTATGTGATTGACTATTTTACCTTTAATTCAGTTAGATTTTTTAAAAGCACTTTTGTCCAAAATGTCTTGCATTTTCTGCACGTATGCAACGAACATCAACAGAAGCACATAATCAGGCCTGTGCTTTGTCCCAGCTGCTAACCATTTATCCTGGTCAGGGTCACACGGGGGCAAGGACTTTATCCTATGCAGGACAAGGCTGGGCAACACCTTGGATGGAATGCCAATCCATTGCAGGGCATACATACACAAATATCATTCACTGTCGAAGAAACTGCAGTGCCCAGAGGAAACCCGAGAGGCACAGGGAGAACATGCAAAGGCCACACACCACACAGGTGAGATTCGAACCCTCAACCCTGGAAATGAGAGGCAACAGTATTGCCCTGTGAAACACTGTGCTCCCCCCTGTGCATTATGTAAAATACTAAAATTGTAATACTGAAGTACAAAAGTCCAAAAAAAAAAAAAAAAAAAAAAAAAAAAAGGCACTGTGTCAATGTTGGAACACAGTTATAATAAATTGCCCACTCATCAATTAAGTTTTTTACCAGATTTCTGGTGAGTCCCTGTCTCCCCATTTTGCACAGGTTCACGGGCGGTGCTGACCCGGCCGGGGTTGAATGTGCTGGAGGACCCGGTGATGGTGCTAGGTCGGCCACTGACAGGGGAGTCACTGTTGGGGTCCTGAGCTTCTGGGTTCAAGCTGAAGGTGCTGCTAATTTGTGGCCCATTTTCCACCTCTGCAGCACCCCCTGCTGGAGGAGTAGCATCCTGTAATGAAGTCACACTTGTGATCATCAAGTTCATATCCTGCTGTATGGCAGGTGACCCGGCCCCAGGGGCTGTTGTTGCCAAAGCAATAGCAGGAGGGGCCCGTGCTGCTGGAGCACCCAGCGTTGTGACACTGGCAATCCTGATCTCAGAGTCTGGCTCTGTGCTGCTTAGAGCCTGCTGGGGTACTGCTGGTGCTGACAGAGCATCTTCTTCATCATCTATTACGATTGTCTCACTCTGATCCTCAGCCTCCGTGTTCAGAACAGGGGCTGTGGGTGCGATTCCTTCCTCTGCACTGCTAGCAGGTTTGGGGGCAGGACTGTCTGCAGGGGTGTTTGTTCTAATGGCAGGCAGAGGAGGAGTTGTGCCAGACTCCTTTGCAGGAGGTGTGGCCTCCACTAGCACCACGTCATCATCATCGTACCCGGGTACCCTGGGTGTATCTAGCTCTGTAACAACACTTTCCTGGGACTCTGTTGCCGTCGTCTTTTCTCCGAGGGGAACCGTTTCCATAGGGCAACTCTCCTCAGGGACAGAGTTCCCCTCACCTGCCAGGCTAGGCTCGGAAGGCTCTGCCAGCCCTTCATCCATCTCTTAGGCACCTGCAAGAAATAGTTCAGTAGGAAAATGCCAGTCATTTTTATGTACATCGCACCCATCATTAAAAATTTTACAATGTTAGCACACAAGCCACTTCAAGTGAACAGGTCTTTGGCTATAGTATTCATACACAGAAAACATACTTCTAATTTGCTAGCGGATTGTTTATAATGGGACAGCGAGGCATCTAGGGTACCATGACAGCAGTGGTAAATGCAAAGCTTGCCCACTTGTGCAGACTAAATTCTGGCTACAGCAGTAGGTTATTGCTGTTACATGTTCCAAAGGAGACAAGCATTAGGGGTATAATACCAATTTAATGGGGACAAGTCATAGTTTTCCTTGTATCTCGAAAAGTTCCAATTGAACATTTTAATTGTTTCTTATAGTAGCCCTGAATGTTGATCAACACAGCTATCCTTTAACACTATCTCAAGCTAGTAACAGGGATTTAAGGTAAAAACGGTATCTAGAAGCATCAGCACAAGCACTACCTTTTAACAGTTCAGCTAATACAGATCAGTTTAGAAAAGGTGTGTGACTTGTAATTCATTGTATAGTATCAGAGTCCTCAACCTTGCTTGAGAAAGACAAATAGATACGATATGCAGCAACACTCCTGAAAAAATACCTAGTTGGATAGCTCATATTGTATTTAACTGCATCTGCTAAGCAACAAAATGAAAAATGTCAAAATAAGCACAGATGACATTAAACCTTCAAAGACCTTGTGTGGGTGTGTGTGTGCGTGTGTGAGAGAGAAATGTTTTGGACCCCCTGGTTTAAGCCATACAGTTGTCTTTTAACTGCTCATTCTGATCAGGGTTGTCGGTGGTCCTGGAGACTATCCCCGGCAATACAGGACACAAGACTAGGATACACCCTGGACTGGATGAATGATTAAGTCCCACCCCCACAATTAAGCAAAAATTGCACTACATAGGGTCATAGATATTATAAGTAAATAAGCTTCTGAAAATATATAATCATGCAAACATGTTAAATCGCTGAACAGTTTGGGTTGTCTTGCTCAAGAATAGAACATTTAGACTTATTTGATATTATTAAAATTGCTAAACAGTAAATGACTGCCTTCATATGATGTCATTATAAAGTACAACGTATATGTGCTCAACTCATGTGTTGACTTAGTATTTAAATTGATTTGTGCTTTTATGAATTACTGTACATTTTATCATCTGAACAGTACACAAGATGAAGCCAGTTTAAGAAATGTTGCTGGATATTAGAGATCCTTGTACAATAACACTTACCCACTCCCAGCTTCCTGGAAGGAGTGTTTGCTGGCTTTAGCTGCCATACAAAACATCTGAATGTCTGCCTGACTAGCTTACATTTGAAAAGTACGCCCCATCCAATGCAAAGTCAAAAACTGAATTTTCCTGCTGCTCTTAGCCATAGAGTAGCTCCTAATCAACAGTATCACGGTGGAGACAGAAACACCAAGTTTCCTGGTGTGCACATCACAGACGACCTCATCTAGTTTCTCAACACCACTTATCCAGACAAGAGAACACAACAGTACCTCAATTTCCTGGAGCAACTGAGGACAGCAAGCCTTCCCCATCCTCACCATGTTCTACTGGGGCACCATAGAGTGTGTTCTGACTAGATGTATCACTATAGTATGGGGATTGCAGAATCTCAGACTACTAATTCCTGCAGTGGGTAATGAAAACATCATGGGGGACTCTATCCATCCAGAATACTGGATGACACCCTTCTCATGAACTCTTTGCCCCTAGAGCAGTTCCACCAGACTCTACAACAGCTCTTTCCACCAGGCCAACACACTCAATACCCTACTACACCCCCACCACCCACCCTAATTTAAGATAGTTTGAACCCCTTTCCCCATTTGCACAAACGTATTTATAGATATTCTGCTACTTAATTAGCTCCTTAACTGCCACATGCAGTGATGCATCTGCCTCACAATGTAGCTTTGGACAAAGAATTTTTCTAAATAAATGCAAGATGCACTTTTTTTTTTTAATTCCACCACCTATATGATCCAAACCCAAGCACACCATGTTTATGCGTCTAGCTGAACATTGCACTATGAAGTTCCACTGGTTTTTCATACATCCAATTCATTGACAGTGTATATGTTCTGGACCATCACGTCTTATTCCACCATTTGTAGCTTCATGCACAATTTGTCCTGTATGTGCTGCAAATAGTCCTAGAAGAACATCATTTTGTTCCACTATATAGTGTACTTGTATATGGATGGGTTTAAGTTCTCTTCGGCTGAAGTCTCTCTGTGCAGTTAATGAACCTTGACAAAAGCGAACATGGCAAAAAACATGTTGCCTCTTTCATCCCTGTGTTCTCTCTTCTCAACAGGTGCAACTCTTTTATTGAGGTGGCAATCAAAATATGAAGGGGAATGACCATTTTGTCTAGGTAAGCATTTCATTATTTTGGGTCTGCAGCACCATGCTTGAAGCAGAAATTGTAGCTCCAAGGTAGATTAAGAATGTTGATGCGCTAGGTCTTTGTTCCTGCCGTGTGCTTTTCAAAAGAGAGGCGACTGCGCTGCCAATTTCATTTTGCAAGAATATGGCTGACCCTACAACAGAAAAAAGCAAATCAATAAAACATCTGAGGTCTTCCAACATAGCAGCAAGCTCCAACATGCAAACGATGCTGATGGCAGAAAGTCATCTCCTCAGGTTGGAGTCAGTCTAAGATGGTGGAGCTCCCTATGCAGAATAACTAAGCAGTTCATGTGGTTGATGTTAATTTGTCGTGGACTGCCACCTCTCTAGTATACAGCAAGATAAAAACAAAAGAACCTTTGTGACTGAATGTAGGAAACAATGAGGTGTCAGTAATAAATAATACCCATTCCAACTAAAATGCTTATTATAAATGTACATCAAAACCATAATCAAGCCAAAATTTATGTAAAGCTGCAGTAAAACATCTGATAAAAGTTTCATTTTTAGTCTGTAGGTAACTAATACCAACTAGCTGCAAAATAAATGCAATGCATGACTATGTATTGATAAATGCTAACTCAAGAAGGAAATCCAACACCAATTAGGTACTAGCAACACAACTGTCAATTTCACCTGAAAATTTGGTTTTCCGAGCACTGATGTACAAACAAGATGGACCATGGATTTAAAAAAAGAGGAGAGAAAATACAAGGATAAGTACATCTGTGACTGAAAAGAGCACTGAATGGCACGTCAAATGGGCAGCCCATAGAGCACCATGACAGCAAACCACGTGTACTAGAGCACTGTCGCTGCATGGGATTCAAACCTATAGCCCTTGACTCAGTGCTTAAAGAACATTAGTTTGTCTCAATTTCAAGACAATTAGATTTAAAAATATCAGTCATTATTTTACCCAATTGTACTGTACTCCCATAATTTATTTAGTTACAACCATGCATGTTGTTTTCCAACATGAATCTTCATACGTACATTAAGTTGCAGGTTGCACAGTCACTAGTGTGTGAGGAGCAGAATAAGCATTTCCCAAAGGTTTACAAAGTACGTTACACATAATTTAGCTACCTGTTTACCAGAACAGATTGGCATCCTTGAGAAAGGACCTCGGCCCAGTGTAAATCCTCTTCCAGAATATGAAGCAGCAGCTACTGGGCCACAACCCTTCCTTGTGCTGCTGATATTTATCTACTAGGCTGCTCAGTGTGGGGTAATTCACACCATTGAAAAGATATGTAAGCAGCACCACTGATTAATAGAAGTGTAGACATGCCTGGTGATCAGTCACTGATGCCCCCCCTCCAGGTATATCTGCTTTGCTCTTCCTCTCAGCATCAAACTGCATTGCAGCTCTGCAAGCCTTTACATCTTACACTCTGCCGGATGGGAGGCAGCGACCCCAACACTCTTGTAGCGCTGCTGCAATGTTCCAGCACTCCCTATAACACACTGCCACATACTGCTTGTGCATCACAAGGATGGGGGGGGAGGTTGTCATTCAAAACCATGCAGCAATGGCATGTTACGATCCACCATTGGTGGGAGGAGATGCAACAGTCACATTAGAAATTTGTAATTCTGTTCTCCATGATTAGATTTTCATGCTGCTGCTAACAGTATAAAAGATTGTCGGAGCAATTATTTCCACTGGCAGAGCCTTCACTTGTTCAAAACCAGATCACACATTTCATACCTGGATAAGGCAACACCAGACCCTGATTTTAAAAAGGCACCTCAAGAGGGGACATCTCATCTAATTTAACATCTCACTACTACGCCTACCCAATTATATTATATAACTTACTGTGACTGACTTTACATGAAGTATGGGGGGGGGGGGATGAACAATACTATTGCAAAAGCCATTTAATGGAAGATAACGTTTATTCAAGCAACAAAAAAGCATCTTTTACATTACAAATTCAGAAACTGACAGTCTTCAAAACACAAGCAACTATGTCACATAACGTGGCCTCTTATTTCCCTCTGAGCGGCCAACTGGCAAGATAAATTCGGATATTTATAATTAAGGTATAAAAATCAGCCCATACTTATCATGCAGCCCCCCCACCAGGCCGTGCCCTTGACTATGCAAACGAGTCGAATCTCCGTTCCATCACGAGGACCACAGCTCCACGAGTATCAAGGCATCGCACAACCCACCGTGTCGATGCCAAAGACCACATTTTATTTTTTTCCCCGATAACTCAGAAGCGCCCAAAAGTTTGACCGCGGATCGATTCTGAGTTCACACGGGCAGCTCGTAGCCTAAACGAACAAGAACTTGTTGTTATTCACTAACAGTGTGAATGTGCTTGAGGTTCGTCTTGACGTGTTGCCACCCCTGGCCTCCTTCGCGCACGCAGCCATTGGATTAGCGGCGAACTGGAGGGTGGAGAACTGAAGACTGCGCCATTGTTATTAGCAATGGGGGAAAATAATCACAAGTTATTCGTGATCATTCGCTGCGGGATATGACGGATGGTACTTTGTGATAACTCCACACCATACCTTATCGCGACAGAGAGAGAGTCCGAATGCTGGGAATTCCTAGAAAGCCATTTGTTTGCATTTTGTTCTTTCATGCCCCAATTCAAATGTCAGTGTTAGCTACCTACCTGGAGAGTCATATTACTAGCTCTGGGGTGTCTGACATGAGGTTAATGTGTGTTAAAGATTTTATGCGATATTACCCTTAATAATCATTCTTAATCTCTCTTATAATGACTCTGTATACTGGAAAAAAGCTACCAGTTACCTTTTAATTGGAAAGTTACCCCTCAGCGACTACCCCGGGCAATCAGAAAAAAATACACCGTATGACCCCAAGGGGCGCTATAACACTTAATATTACATCAGTTGCACTCCTATTATTTTATTTCTAACAATAATTTAAAACCGTTTAAATTTAAGATTAGATGCGCTACATACGTTAATTGCCCCCCGTCAATCAGTAGCATAGCACATATCGCCTTACTTCCTGTCTCCAATAGGGGCTATTATTTGCCCCCTCGAGTCAGCAGCACTGCCTAACGTCCGCCATTAGAGAGCGAACGAAACAATACGTGAGTGAGCAGGCAACAGCACCCTGCCACAGCAGTGAGGGGGAGAAAAATCACAGGCGGGGTAAAATTAACTGCTAAGTCGCCATTAAGACTAGACTTAACAACGTAACTGAAGACTCGCGGGTCTCACTGTACAGCAGACTCACACCATCAGTAGTTGCTAAAACTTTGGCCAATTAACCATAAATTGCAATAAAAACGTCTCTGGATCTCTTACCCGAGTCGAGCTGGAAACGATATAGCGCCACTCTGTGCCTTGACATCAATCCTAAAGCGCATGCGTCGAAACGTAGAAACGTCCTATACGCGTGGGAGGTGTCTGTTGGCAAGATCCTTTCCCATTTCTCGCCTTTCATCACTGCGCAAGCGTACTGCGTTCAATCAAAGTATTGCGGTAACATTTACCAATTAAATTGACTGTACCTTAAATATATATTTGCAAAATTATGTAATCATCTATGCAATTCTTTAGCTTCACATACTGTAATGATCATTTATTGCTGAGTTACAGTTTAGCATGAAATAACTGCTGTGGTCAGTGTTTCTGTAAGAGGTATATAACTTTGTCAGAGCCAAATTCTATTTAATATGGGAAGGATTCACCCCAACTCTGGTGCATCACGAACTTTTCAGAAAAGCAGGTCATTTTAAAAATTACTTGGGCTTCTGGCTCCAACGGTTACTGCCCTACCTTGTGGAGATATATATCCTGAAGGACACTACCGGCGGGGGGTTCTCATATCACAACTATGGTGCCCGTGAGGCATATATATGCATCGTTTAGTGAATTATTTTCGTTTAAAGACAACAGGAGATGATTTTATATGAATAAATAGTTATAAGATTTCGAGAATGAAAAAAGCCAACGGCGAGATATCACTGATATACTACAGCCTGCGTATTTCCCCTCCATGTTTGCAAAGCATTATGGCGGATACTGCGATCCTATTCAACGCTACACTTCATATATCTATTCAGTTGCATGTTTGTATGTATCTATTCATCACTGATATTTCTTTACATCCATAAAAAGGTGTCATTTCTTCATATTGATCGGTTGCAATTCCATACGGGAAAAGTTACTGAAACAATTCAAGTTAAGAATCTATTAAGAAATTAATAGATTTCTATTAATTAATAGATAGATAGATTAATAGATAAAGAAATTAAAAAGTGCAACATAAAGTCCCGCTCAATAATTTCCATCTAGTATGATTTAGGCACAAGTTCCTTAACTACTACGCCACCAACTTACTTGCACGTTCACATTAATGATATTTGATCTTATTCAAACGTTTGAGAAAGGATTTGAATTTCTTATTCTACATCCCATGTAAGCATAAGATATTGTACTGATATTTTATGGTAACACCAAATAAATTCCTGCATGTGTACAACTCCTGAACAGCATGAAAAACATCATTATTTTTGAGATAACAATTAACGCGAGCCTTCACCTGAAGAGGATTTCAGAATAACTTGTGCATTTTGTACAACACATCTTTTAGTAATAATAAGTATAACAAGAGCAATAGGAAGAATAAGCAGCGTTTAATTTTATCTTTATTATTAAGCTACATATGTATTTTTATGACCTTTTCCGGATTTCTCTCTGTACCCCCATCTAGCGACAAATCGAAGATATTACAATGTGCCCACGAAGTCTGTACCGAGCAACCCTTCATATGTAACCTAACCTTTCTTCGTTAATGTTATATAGTTAGGTTCCGTTCGTTCGAAAATGAACGGTCAAACCGTGTGACACCGAAAGTTTTTTCGGTTAACATGCTCATTGTTCAAGGGGTGTGCATGGATGAAAATGATATTAAAATGTGTGTACACTTCAGATCTAATATAAATCCTTGTGTTGATGCACACGTATGTATTATTATTTTAATATTCGATTATAATTCGAATATTTTGTTATATATTATGTGTTTGTGCCGCCCCAGGACCTTAGGGATATTTTTGTGCGAATACTAGCAAGGATGATCAATTTGTATGTGACAAATCAGAACATATACTTACCAATATATGAACACTGCTGGTTATTTCAGCGAAAAAATGAAATGAAATATAGCTATTTGTCGCTTGTGCGCACAAATTATGGGTACTAAAAGTCATGAATCGAGTCGTTACGCCTGAAAGGAGGGCAAAATGAGCGGTTTAGGGGGGAGGGGAGGGTGACTGATGACGTGACAGAAAGCCGTGGGCGCCATCTTGGGGAACGGACACCGTCACCTCAGAGCTCGTCCAGCTGAATACACCGCCAGCAAAGAGTTTCGTTAATAAAAGAGCGGCCCAGTGCCTGTCATGGCCAACCGGAATTTTAAACCCAGTAACATTGGGAGCAGTTCGCCGTCGCCCAGACCCCAAAGTGCAAAGCTGAATTCGGAGCCTGCAGGGCCTGAACATGAGCCAAACGCGGAGAGGAGCACGACGCCGTCGACGGAGCCCGCAGCTGAAATGGGTGCCGGAGAGCCGCTGGAGATGACTTTCGACCTGAAGAGCTTCAGGAGGCCCGGAGAGAAGACCTTTACCCAGCGCTGCAGGCTCTTTGTGGGCAACCTTCCCACAGACTTGACCGAGGAAGATTTCAAGAAGATGTTCGCTAAATATGGCGAAGCCAACGAAGTGTTCATCAACCGAGATCGAGGATTCGGATTTATTCGACTGGTATGACTTCTTCCTGAAGATCGTTCGAGATGTTGCGTGTCCAGGGTAACGCCGACCGTCTTGTTGGGGCTCAGAGTAGCCGTGTAGTGTGTGTTCGACTAGAGGACCGTGGAGTGTTTTAGTCGGCGTGAATCGGATGCGCAGGGTACACTTGCGTGCTAATGGAGTGACTTATTTACCATATAAGATGTTTAACCTGGCCAGCATAGCCACGTCGAAGTCAGTGTATGTTTGAAAGGGTACCTTTATGTGGAAAGGATCTCGGTTCTGATGCTGTTGCCCAGAGATAGAGCTGTGTATCCCTTTTCATTGTCATATCAGCTACAGATTTTAAAGACCGTGCCTGATTTCTCCCTACCGTCGCCTTCTGGCTGGTGGAATTTTTATTTTGTCGATTCTGTGTGTGTGTGTGTGTGTGTTTTTCTTCCCCCTTTATTTCTGTTAAGAAAACAGTGTATGTTTTGTGTTCCCCGATGGGTACGTTTTCGATAGCTCCGTGTGAGGTGCCCATATTCGGAATTAAAGACAATAATGATGTTCTATATGGCTGTCGCTCGTATATCTTATTTTTTTGAAAGTGGACTTCAGTGCCTGTGTGTAGTTATCACATGTGTAGGTTCTTGCATGTGTGGTCTGCCGGTTCTTTGCGCAGTGTTACCGTTTCACTGTCGGTCTTCTCTGCCTTCTCTTGTGTAAGCGGTTGTAAAAAGTGGCTCCAGTTCAGCAGTGGAATCTCTAACGTCCTGAGCTCCTACTTATCAGCGCCATGGGTTCCATTTACCTTTAGATCTTAAGCAGTGCGTTGTATGGACAGATCTGATTTGAAAATTTGATTCTTTGACTGATTCTTTGTACCTTTCTTAAATATGGTCTTGGTGTCGACTGTGCCTCTAGTCAGTGCTTCTAATTTGGTGCCTTTCGTCGGGTTGCCTGACGGTCTTGGAAAGCTCATGAGATAAGCAGAGTTGCCTATGGAGCACTAGCACCGGGAGACTTCGACAAAAAGCTGAAACAAGGCAAAATAAACTCCCTTGGTTTTGAACTGGCAGCCTTAGTGTGTGGCCAGAATGCCATCTTCCATTTAGTTTTGTTTCAGTCGAAAGCCGTGTGTATGCTGAGCCCCATCCCCTCCTTATTTGAAATTTCATTTTGACTTCCAGTGGCTTGGTACTCACTTTTTTTATATTGGGTTTTGTGTGCTTTAATTTTATCTACTCTGATTTGGTTTTTGAGCTGGTTTTATTTAAATGTGCTCGAGTCTAGGACTGTCATGTCATGAGCACTTTAACCATTCTGCTGATGTTATCCAGTAAAGTGTGGTGATGAGTTTCTCAGTTGAGCTTAGCTCTGTGGTGTTAGTGTGTACATGCTGATGCCATTCAAGGCACCCAAGGTGTTGAAGGTTTTGACATCTTAGGAGCGAGTCTTTACGTTGACCTTGCAGTCTAAACGAATCAGTTCCGATATAAAAGTATCTCTCATACAGTGCATGCTAATTTTATGATTTGCTGGTTCCATGGTTTACATGTTATTGCTTCAATGTAATGGGTCAGTTTTCCTTCTTTCCAGGAAACCAGGACACTGGCAGAAATTGCGAAGGCTGAGCTGGACGGGACCGTGCTGAGGAACCGGCCCATACGAGTGCGCTTTGCAACCCATGGCGCTGCCCTGACTGTGAAGAACCTCCACCCTGTGGTGTCCAACGAGCTGCTGGAGCAGGCTTTCTCTCAGTTTGGCCCAGTGGAGAGAGCCATCGTGGTGGTGGATGACCGTGGCAGGCCCACTGGCAGGGGCTTTGTGGAGTTTGCCTCAAAGCCAGCTGCCCGCAAGGCCCTTGACCGTTGTGCGGAGGGAGCCTTGCTGCTGACCACGTGAGTCACTCTTTTTTTTTTTTTTGCACGTTCTACTCCAAGTGTAATTTGAAGGGGAGTACAAACTGCCGCGTTCATGCTGTTGTATAGTAGCTGTTTGGGTGAGGTACTTTGTGTAGAACATGGGCTTACTGTCTCTGTGGTCAGTTTTGTCTGTTGCAATCTTAGCCATCCTCTTATTCCTTCAGGAATGTCTACGATTAATGTGCTTCACTTAAAGTGGTGTGAATATCATTTGGATGCCTTTGCAAAAATTTTATGGAAGACTGATGGATTTGCGTTGTCTTCAGGTCACCACGCCCAGCAGTTGTTGAACCAGCAGAGCAGTTTGAAGATGAAGATGGACTTCCTGAAAAACTTCTGCAGAAAACAGCACAGTACTACAAGTATGAATTGTTGTTTTTTTTTTTTTTTTTTGGTGGGGGGCAGTGAGCGATTCAGCTGTTATGGAAGTTTTATTTCACGGTCCTTACCTAAAGTTAACGTGTATGGCTTGTTTTGCTGCTGCCCGTTTTTTTTAAACTTTGTTTCATGTATTTCTTTCTCTTATCCATGCATTCGTTGTTGCAGGGAAAGGGAGCAGCCGCCTCGTTTTGCCCAGCCTGGGACCTTTGAATTTGAATATTCGTCTCGCTGGAAGGCCTTGGACGAGATGGAGAAACAGCAGCGTGAGCAGGTGGACCGAAATATCCGCGAGGCAAAGGAAAAGCTGGAGGCGGAGATGGAGGCTGCCCGCCACGAGCACCAGCTCATGATGATGAGGCAAGGTGTGTGAGACACAGGAGGCTGCTTAGATGCATTCCGATCAGAACTGCAGGCCCCACTGCAGTGTAGTGAGCCTGCACTCCCCTTTTTTTTTTGCTACATTTAGTTCAGTGCAAACAGTCCAGTTATTAGCCTGGCAGACTTTGGTTCTCAGCCTTTTGTTGTCTGTCTTGTGACTCTCTCCCAGTGGAAATGTTTGCATTGTTTTTCCTGTCGGCAGTCAACTTTTCTAAAATATGCTTGTTTGATTAAAGGCCAAAAAGTGGAATATAGCATGTGAGTAGTACGCAGTTTAGCACAAGTTGAAAGTAGACTAAGATTGATGTATTTGTTATGTGCTCTGTTTCAAATTTCTGGTTCAGATCTGATGAGACGACAAGAGGAGCTGAGACGACTAGAGGAACTGAGAAATCAAGAGCTGCAGAAACGCAAACAGATTGAGATGAGGTGCATTGAGGAATCTGTGATGCAACTAACAGGCTGTTTTGGAAGTAGAGCTGTTAGGTATAGGTTTGCATCTATTCTAATAATACTGGCAAAGTAGTAAACTGGGCTTTAGTTTTACCCATTTCACGTTATATTCTTTAGTCTTCTGCCTCTTTTTTTTTTTTTAATTGATCCCTGCTTTACCAAGTGAGTTATACTTCTGTCTTCCCTGGAAAGACATGAAGAGGAGAGGCGTCGCCGTGAGGAAGAGATGATGCGCCACCGAGGGCAGGAGGAGCTGAGACGCCAGCCAGACGGGTTCAAGTCCAACTATATGGACAGCGTGAGTACCCCATCTTCTCCAGGGCACCAGTGTGCCTTAATCTTGTCAACACCAAATCCTTATAGAAGCTTGCTGTTGTGACTTCTTACACCACCTATTGAGCAGGTGTATCTCATTAAAATGTGGCCAGATATTGAGACCTCCACACTGAATACAAAAGACAGCATTACTGCTTCTACTGAGATTTGTGACCTGATACACTTGGGAGGCCCTCAATCTGGAGTTATAATCTCCGCTCATTTACCATGTAAGATTGAACAGCCATTGATCAGCTGCTTGTGCAATTAACGTGTCCTTTTGTAGTTGGGCTTCAATAGTCTGTCTCACAAAATGCACATCAACAAAAAGACTACTTTAAGGACTACATAATCTTTGATTATGATAATCTTTATGATAGCTTGCCAGCTATGTCAGTGACCTGTCTTACTGTAGTTGTCCTGAGCCAAAGCTGAACTTCCCTTTGCTCCAAAGGTAGCCTTTTGGAGTTTGAGTTGACCTGTTGTGCACTACATTTCCTGCTTTTTTGGAAATTGTTTATGTAATACTAAACATGATCAAAGCTGTCATTTTGCAGCTCAGGTTAGAGTTTTTGCAATAGTGTTTAAAGAAAAGGCAAATTACCATTCTTGAAGGCTGTGTTCATGTGTTTTTAGTCTAATAATAGGTGAGACTGCAGCCAGATACTCAACATTGAAGCTTCTTAAATATTGCGGTCTCTGCTAAAGACGCTAAGACAGGGGCTTCTGAAATTTGCATTTAGTTACACCAGGCACTGGCTTCTTTGCTGTTTACGCTGCTCCATGGTACAGAACCATCGTCTACATGAGGAATGATGACTGGCAGTTACTGTTTGTACCTGTCAGAGGTCCTCTGCTCTATGTGGTTGTATGATGCAACTCTTTTGGGGGGGGGGGAATGGTACATTTCCTGCACTTTGACATTAGAAACAGATTTTAATCCCATTGTGAAGGCTGAGTTCGGTGTCCTTGTGATGGAAAATAGACATGCTATATTCATAAGAATAACAGTGCTTTGTGAAATTTTTTTGTGGAAAAAGTTATACATCTGAATTTCTACATGAATTTAAACTTTACCTTTTACCAAAAGTGCAAAGTTTTTATATCCCAGGATGTTTTTAACTGTGTGAATGGAATAGTTTGTCACATTCCTCAGGATGCGTATTTAGACATGTATATACTGCCTTGTTCACCATCTGTGTTTGCCCTTAGCACAGAACCATTTAATGTTGATATTGAATTTATTTGCTCAAATTACTATCATAATCAATTGGAAATTGAATGGTTTTTGTTCCTTATTTGTTATAGATGATGCATGATAACCAGGTTTGAGTATGGACTAAGTAAATAGTTTTAATGGTTTTACTTTTCAAAGTATAATTGAGTCATTACAAGTGTTCACAGTATGTTGGGGGGTATTTCAGTACATAACTAATTTGATCAGTATACAAGATGGACATCAGTGTTTGCAATGTCTAAGCACCAGCAAACAAGTAACATTTGATTTATATTAAATGTAGGTTGCCATTTTTTAATCACCCCCAAGCTAAGTTTTAGTTTGGTTTTTTTTTTTGTGACAAGGGCCTAGATTCTATCATTAATAATGCTTGCTACAAGCTTTCAGAACAGGAAAGCATTTCAGATCTGTCTTAACACCTGGGTATTTTAAGAGCAGACTTCAATGGGCTACATTAAAATTGCTTTAACAAGCTTGTCATTTCAGTTTTTCTTTTTCCCATTCAGTTTAATACTGCGGATCCATTTCATGTGTAGTAGTGACTTTGGTGTAAAGCATTTGTATATGTATCTGAATGATACCGTTCTGACAGGTATGCTACATGTGTATTGACTCAAGTGCTTTGTGCTTCATTTTATGTAACATTTCTCAGAACGATAACTTTAATTAGACAAGAAATTTATGTACTACTGTGTGTGCGATGTTTAATAATGGTATGACCTGCCTCTTCTTCCCCCTTTTCCAATGTTTATGGAGGTACCCTAAAGCCAGAGGACCTTCTGGGAAAGTTGATCGGCTCTAAGACTTTGTAAGAGTAGTACTTGTAGTAATAAGTAGGTCAAGCACCTGTAGTGCAATGGAGAGTTACTTGTAGCTAAAATTCTGTTCACCAGTATTAAACTGAGTAGTTTTCCACGTGGCTTTTATCAGATCTGTGCCAGCTATTGTAAAATAAATCCAAAGGATTTTGGGTAATTCATAACAGGTCTGCCACTTGGTGTCATGCTGAGTAATATTGGTATGAACTCAGATGGCAACAAGTAATTAGATCTTCGAGAGCAGAAAAGTAAAAATATTGACTTCAGTGAATGTCAGTGTAAATGCAAATCCAAATCAAACGTTCATTATTTCATTGGTAAGTATATAGATGTAGAACAATAAAATATGGTTGTCACATTCAATAACTGCTTTTATAGTTTTGTTGATTCTTAACTACATCCATTTAAATGTTTGTCTAAATGTCAAATTGCATTTATAGTGGAAAAGAAAAAAGGCCGGGCAACTTTTTTTTTTTTTTTTAGGGATACCAAGAATATTGGTGTCTAAGAACTAAAGTCATTGTTTCAAATCCACAGCCCCACACTGCTTTTGTAACTAGTGGTAGTTCATAATAACTCAGTACATTTAAGGTGGTGCTGATATTGGCACACTTACGGCCAAAGAACGCTAAGGTGGTTAAAGTCGGAGTTGTAAAGAAAACAATTTGTCATTAGCCTTTATTCTTTATTTTGCAATACATGATTAGAAGCAGGTTGTGCTGATTTTCATTATGAAATGGATATGATACAAAATTTTGGGAACTCACTTGAGACAGTCATATTAGATGAAAATATGCACTGTACAATAGGTTAAACTGCTGCCTTTGAGTGTCACTATTTTATGCCAGTACTCAGTTCCACTCACCCTTCTTCCAACTGCTTGTCCTGGTCAGGGTTACAGTAACCTGGTGCATATCACAAGCAACTTAGGGGTGCTTGTTGAATGTACCAGTCCATTGCAGGGAGTACATGCACGGTCACACTATGGGTAATGTATCAGCAACAGGTCTCTCAAATGCACATTTTTAAGAGAAACCCCACAACATGGGGATAACACAAGTTCCATCCAGAGTGGAAGTGGAATTGAACCCCTAACCCAGGAGTTGTGAAGCAAGAGTGCTTCCTACTTGAGCTGCTGTGTAGCCTGTTACTTATTTACCAGAGTAATTCTGTAAGTATCACTTGTGATTGATGCCAGTTAACTAGCACAACTGGTGTATTTTATGCAAGGAATCTTGGTTTTTCAGTTTAAAAGCGTACATTTCATACTTCTCATCGGGTTCCATTAAATTTCAGTGAATGTTTTTTCTAATTGCCTTCACACTTTTTTTTTTAAAACAGGCATGTAAGCTATTCTCTTTAATACTCTTGGAGAATGATCTGTAGCAGATAACAATCTTGCATTAAGTACATGTACTTTGGATTAGCGGAGATGTGGCTGGCTAAATGTAAATTTTACACTGACCATGAGATACTTATTTGATTATGGTTTTCTTACCCAGTTGTGGAGAAAATAATTAAATTTTATTTTTGATTGGTAGTGAGAAAAATTACTCTTCCTCTTGTTAAATGACTCTGGAAAGGCAAGCACATAAACATCCTCAGAGGAGTTGTGCTTTTTTCATACTGGGGCAGAAATTATAAATTGTTCAGATAAGGTTGCAGCAAGCAATTTGTTTACATTAGCCGTGGTGTTTGCATCGGACTCCAAGGTCATTTTTCCCCAAACTCTTTTGCCTCATTATTGTAAAACTCATGCACTATTAAATAAATACTGGTAAACAGGAAGGCTGTAAAAGTCATTGTATTGTGCTATAACATTTCAAAAAATGGTGACTAGCGACACCAACATGATTGGATATTATTGTGAAATGGTCATTTAAAATTGTGGTAACTTGCCTGTCATTCAGCCCTCCAACAAATTTCAATTTATAATTTGATTCCAAAGTATTCAGACCGTTGTTACTCAATCTAACATACTGTTCCTGTTTGAGAGAGGAGCTATTGGTGATCTGCTCTAAATATGTAGAAATGCAGTGTAAATTAACAGCTGTCTGGTGGAAATCTAGTACTCAAAGGCATATGTTTTGCAGAAGTGTCAGTGATTTGATCGTTTGGCTTGTTTTTGCCTTATTTGCTTTTTCATAAACTTCTGTCCACATTGATCAGATTTGCCTTAAGAATTGATCACTACACAGTATTTGCATCATTCTTTTACGCCACCGTTTTGAATCCAAAATATGCAAGGCATGTTTGTTAGACCAGCTTCTGTAATCCTAAAGCCTAGTTCATACTTCCCTTATCTGTGATCTGTCGTGGCCAAACATGCAAATCTTTGTGTCCATTCTACATTTGTCAGCGTATGCGTGCGTTTGTGATGATGTTCCAGCACCTGTTGTCCTCGTGGTCTGAAAGCACAAAATAGCAATCGATAGCAATCTGCTTTTGCTTTGGTTCTGTCATCTTGAGACGAGTTTTAAATGTGCGAGAACCTCTGTGCTTCCTCATAGCTGCTTATCAAAGGCTTCCATGACAAATACTCTCTCCTTCTATTCCTCCTTCATTGACATCTGTTCTTTTGGAGTTGGTGCTGTCATCTGCTGGAAATTCCTGGCAGCGCACGAATTCATTTCTTGCACATGCACAGTCGCGGAGCACTGGCAGTATACTAATCCATTCTTTGCACGTGTGCAGTCGAGGTGTACCAGCACACACAATTTCCGCTAGGTGCAAAATCTGGGCTGCCCATGCACAGTCTGTATGTATACCCCTTGATGACATTTACATCACTCGTGCGTGTGCACACACGTGGAAGACCATGACCAAGCATGGAACAGTGAGGTATGAACTAGTCTTTGAATCTTAAAAAGCAATGACACCACACATCCTTAACTTGCAAATTGGGCCATTTGTGTAATTTAGGCTCTAAGAAATTCATCAGTAATATTGAGCAGTTTCCTGTGAAACAGTATTGTGAGACTGTGCTGAATCTGACTTTAAGCTCAACTTTTTTTTATAGCATGTGTAAAGTTCTGTATTTAGAATACAGGTCACCCAAATTTGTTTTTTCTTGTGTATATATTGAAAACCTTTAGAACTGGTCTATGGTCTGAACTGACTTGATATGGTTTATGTATGGTCTGCCGAAGCAGTGTCTTTGACCAAACCCATGACCAAAAGTTTGGTGACTATCCACCTCAGTCTTTTGGCTTATTGCAAATTATATAAAGCTTATGGATATAGTTATGGGGTGGAGGTCACCCCATTGTATGTTTTTTACAAATTATGGGCCTTTTTCCATTCCTGGTTTAATCAAAATTTCAAAACATTGTGAAGTAATACAAGGTCCATGTTTTTGTACACCTTATTTGCATTTGCACCTTTCATTAGGATCAGTTGTATAACAGTATGTTCTTTACATGTCTATCTTTATGTACGTGTAAACATTCGCCTGCAGGATATGTTAATTCCTTATTTTCACCCCTAGGATTTGAACCTGTTCCATGTACTACTGTGCTGTGTATGAATGTGTGTGTGTGTGTGTGTGTGTGTGTTTGTCTGCACGTGCGCGTTTGTTTACAATTCCATGTTTCTTTGGAATGGCACAAAAATTTGTAAATCATAGGTTAAGGTAAGTTTTATTTAAATGTGCATGTTTGCAATGTTATAGAAGTGCTGAAAACCTCTTTCTGACCCGGTCCCTTTGAATTTTATTTTTAAATATTACAAATTTTATTAGTTGGTTTCAGCCCATACAGTCTATGACCTAAAAATGTTTGCGTTTTAAAGCCATTTTTAATCGTAACTGCTTAGTTTGAATTTGTTCTTAAATATTGTATTTGAATGCCTGTTTGAAATGTTTTTGTCCAAAAACCGTTTTACCCTAAATGGTATATGTGAATGCGTGTTTCCGCTCCCCATGGGAAGAGTGAGGGCAAGTACTTAAAACGGTGGCACTTATTGGTAATTTCTTGCATGTGATGAAGTGTAAAATGTGAATTTCATTCTTCTCTTCTCACAGTCACAGAGGTGGGATGGTAATGATATTGCATACTACATGTAGTGATGAAGGACCATCTTAAGTATTTAGATTGACATGTTTGTAGCTTCAAATGAGAACCTGTAGTGCTATTGGTAATGATATTTCACTCTGTCGTTTTCCCACCTTCCATGGCATTTTTTTCTTCCCTGAGCCATCGTTACTAGTGTTTTAGCTGAAGCATGTTATTGTTGGGGGGCTCGGGTCAATGAAGAAAAAACGGATTTGTTTGGACTTCTGGTGCCTGTGTAATCAACTTTTTCAGGGCACAGTTTTTAAGTAAAAAATTAATGCCACTTGGCATATGTTAAAGGTGGAAACTACAGGCCATAATACATAAGTATGCATTTTTGCCTTATCGCTATCCCACATGCACAAAAGGAGCAAACTCATGGCTACCATGTTCTATATCTGTGTGGTTGTCCAGCAGTATGCTCTTACTGTGAGATTGGAGCACATACACTTAAATAATACTCAAATCTATGAAGATGAAAAGCTTAATTTCTCACTACATAGGAGCCTTGTTTTGTTGGCATCTTTACCGTTTTGTTTTTAACGCGACATTTATGTAGTATTGTTTTGATGTTCTCCTTGTTATAGACCAGGTAGTAGAATTAATACTTTATACAAAAATGGATACATTTGAATCTTGGATTAATCTTGGGTTTGCTTCAACAAAGCACCCCCATTTGAAACGTATTGCGAAGTAGCCATTGCCATTATCCATTGCTCTAATGTAACGTACATGGGTGGAAGCCTATCATATTTTGTTTCTCTGCTTAAAAAATATACATTTTCCAGCCAAACCATATTTTCTGTAAATCCGCCATTGTATTTAAATATACATTTTGTTTATGGCGTGTAGATTTTGAAAATTGTGTATTAATATTGTACTGTGGAAGACCTTAACCATCCCTGTCATTATCCAGAGTTTTCTTTGCATGCGCCTTCTATCTCAGGTTGACCGGTACCAAACTCTTTTCACTTCCAGAGAGAACAGGATATGAGAATGAGTGATATGGGTCCACGTGGAGCAATAAATATGGGAGGTAGGGTCATGTCACTGCAGACTGGGGACAGCTGTGTGTGGCCTGTTTGGTGGTCACGGCCAAGTCACTGGGACTGCACGACACTCGCATGCATGTTCTCTTGTGCGCCTGCAATCGGGTGCAAGTGGCTGTGGCCCAGCTTGAGGGCATCTTGGGATTTGGTACTCCCGTATTGACATACTTGTCCTGCGCTTTATTAGAAAATTCTTCTATGTTACTGTGACATTGCTACAGACTTTTTACTCCCCGTTAAGCACCAAGGTGGGTGTGTGTGTGTGTGTGTGTATATATTCATGCATGTTTTAAATATTTGCATAAATTGACTTTGTTTTTAAACAATGTGCTTAAGTGTTGTTTTTTTTTTTTAGCCTGCAATATTAGCTAATCATCTTAGCACTGTACATCTCATCTTTAGGTCAGAGCTTGTGAAAATATCAAAACTTGTCTAGTGCTTTTTCTGCCCATCATGCGTGTCTATGATCCATGATTTACTGGTAAAGATCGAAGTACCCTTACAGCAATTCTAAATTAGTAAAATCTGAGTATTATGTGAATTAAGTGTTGGTCTGTGTGGTTAACAAAAAAGCTGTATTTTAATCACTGTTGTGGTGATATTCAACCTTTTTTTTTTTTTTTTTTTTAGTTTTCTGCTTCTGTTATTACAGAGAATTGTCACCTGAGTCACTCAACCTCGTATATTTGGCTAAACTTTTCTTTCTTCTGGTGCTGACCAGTTGCCCAGTCCTGAAACCTTGTTCATTTGGAGAATGAGCCACTGAACTCATTTCATACTAATCATGATAAATGTAATCAGCTTCCATCTGTATCATTTGCATTGAAATTTTTTCCTGTGGCCTAAATGAGTTTTAATTAACTCATAAGTAGCATTTCTTGCATAACTGTCATTTAATAATGTGGTAGTTTTGATCAGGTTGTGATCCTGCAAGCTGTATATGATCAGCATTTAGATTTATGGAATCCAGGTCCTAAATCTTAACTCTTAAATCTTGGGTGTGTTGATTTCCTGTGTGTGTGTGTGTGTGTGTGTGTGTGTGTGTGTGTGTGTGGGGGGGGAATGAAGCTGCCAGGCTTGACTCTAGTTGTGCCTTGAGAGAGATGTTCTAGTTCACCTCTGCTATACAAATGGTGCTGGTTTGTTTCTGCGTTTCCAAGCTGTATGTAGTAAAAGTAGAAAAGGGCTCCTACAGTGTCAGTCCAGGATGGGTTCCCCCACCCCAATGCAGCAGAGTAACGTGCAGTCTCAAGTGTTTGCCAGCTGACAGGAAGGTTCTGTCCGTCAGCTCAGGATGCCACTAAAACAAGCCTCACACAGCTGTTTCTCCCCACTCATCATCATCATCATCATGTATTCCGCACGGCCCTCTTGAGTTGTCAACGAGGACAAACAACCACCACATTGTTTTGCGTAGATTCATATAGCCCAGCCGTGGCTGGTGCTAACCAGGGGCCTCAAATGATGGGCTTGAGTGTGACGGGTCGTGCTGGAGCCCTGGGGCCTGACGGAGCCGCCAGCATGGGGACACCGATGATGCCCGATAACGGAGCCATGGTAATGTATACTAATCAATCCTCCCCTCCTCCCCCTCGGCTTATACCCTCATACATTTGACTTTTGTCCTCAGTGGTGCACTACAGCTCCTTTTGCATGGAAGTACAACAGCAAGATGTGCTGCAATGCTGGTGGTGATGTTGTGGGGAGGGTATCTTTCTCAGTTTCTAAGCGGTGTGTTGGTTGATGCCTTAATGTTTATGTACCAGGTTATGTAAATGGCTGTCTGCTCAACACTTATGTATAGTGTTACACCAGCCATGTACTTTCATGCAAAACAATGTCTATCTACTATAATTCAACAAAAAACACAATGCATCTTGTACGTATCTTTACAGGTTAAGACAACTTTGAGTCACAGTTTAAGAAGCAATTGCATCTACCATGAGTACTTCAGTTTTGCATGAAGGTGTCGAGTATTTTTTTTTTTTTAAGGCCGGCAATGTATTTCAAAACTGAAATACTTATGGAAACGCTATATAGTTTATCTTAGTTAATCCTTCATAGCGAGTTAAAATATATTCATGAACTCTGATTATGGGATACTACACATGTTTGTGGTGTGTCTAGCTCAAGATGTCAAGAAAGTCTCAATCTCCTTCAGAATAATTTAACCTAACATGTTTTGGATTGTAAACATCTGCCAAAGGTGTTTGCTTGTGATCTGTAATATTTAATCAGACTCTAGTCCTGTCTAATGCATGACCATCTGAGGAACGTGTCTCAGTTTCAAGCACTCAACCTTTTTTTTTTTTTTTTTAGTGGTTTTACTTTACCTTTTATGTGAAGTGGCTGGTTTATGCAGTTTTTTCATGCACTAATAATTTAGCTGACAAAGGGAACATTTTGTGGTCATGCCTGGTAGGATGTTAAAGCTAATATAGTAAATTGTTTTACAGAAATAATTGTAAAGTATTTTATACTCAGTTTTATCTGTTTTGGACATTTACCACCTAGGATAGATTATCATAATATTGGACAGTAGTTGCATCTAGACTGCATCAGTCATCACCAGTGTGCATTTTGGTAAAGTGTTTTTGCTAATTGTACAAATGTTCTTCATAATTCTCGTGTGATGCACTGGTTAGATCTATGCCGTATGCTATGCCAAGGGGTTCTGCAATGGCGTATTCTCCTACACCAAATAGTACTCATTGCATTTGTTCAAAGCAGATAGCTGTGAAAATTCTAATGACCTCTGGTGGTGGGGAAATGTATCAAGGAGGCTTAGCTTACTCTGAAGATATGTTCTCCAACTTTTCATCACTGTGTAATGGCTTCAGGATAGTTAATGCTGTTTGGTAATTCGACTGTGGGTTTTAGTTCTCCATAAGGTCCATTTAGGAGACAGAGTTGAAATTTGTCCCATTCTTTTGCGGAGTGGTGACCAGATGTACTTCTGGAGGGTAGCATGGTGTTGCCTTAAAGCATTTATTGATCTTATTCGAAGTGACTCACTAACTGAAATGCAGCACTAAATACAGAAGCATTTAAGAATTCCAGCCCTTGAGGACCACGTATGATTATCATTGTAAGTTACAGTCATCAGGGTCACCTTTATCAGTTCTAGAGAGTGATAGAGCGAGCTGATTTTGGCCAGGAACAAATAGTCTAATGATGGAACCTTTTCTCCACCAGCAGGAGCTTTATAGCTCCACAGTTCATAGTAAATAAGCCTTAACACGCACCATTATTCCTGTACCCCTTGAGCTTTATGTAGGGTTCTGCTATGGTTCTGGTTATGAATTAATCTACAAGAAATGTGCTTTCCTCCATTAAGGCATGTTAAAGGGATATCGGGTGTGTTGAGATGGGGTGGGATTGGTAACTCGTAGATCAGCTGTGTAAATAACACTAATAAAATGACTCCTCTCTTCTTCCTCCAATGTTTGATCCTGGTTCTCCCCGGAACTCGGCTCTCCTCTGAACGTCCAACACGCCTTCTGCGTTCGGAACATGCTGTGGGGGGGGTGCCAAAATGTTTCACCTATCTGGGTGGGGGCTGGGGACTCCAACCATCGATTATTCTTTGGACTTGCACATATGCCCTCTAAATTGGCTCCATTATCCCTTGGTGGGGGTGAAACCTGTAGCGTAATGAGAGGTTCCCCCCTGCTGGGGGCCCTCCCCCGATGGGCACTCCCATTGGCAATCGGTCAGGAGTGGAAAGCCAGCAACAGCCAGCGCCACAGCAGCAACAGTCGCCCATGATGGGGGTTGGCCCAGTAGGGGGCACCGGTGGGCCCCCGGGTTTCGGGAGAGGGAACCAAGGTGGGCCGGGCTTTGATGGACCCAACAACAAGCGCCGCCGCTACTGAAGCTATGCGAAGGTGATTGTCCCTAGTTATCATCGCCTCCCTCCAGTGAAAAGATCAGGCACTCTTTCTTCGCTCTACTTTTTATTTTGTTAAATGTTGTGGGGGTTTCTGCCCTAGGTTTTGGCTTATTGTCGTCGTTCTAATTCTTAGCTAACCAGAGCTGAGCACAGAACAGAAGTCAGTACATCTGGCTAATGACTGAAAAAAGGAAAAAAAGGTCATTTCTATGTGAGTGTATCACGGTGATTGACTCAGTTTAATTTTTATGCCCTTTAATTTAGTCATTTCTTCATCTAGTGACATCTTTAGTGTTTAAAAAAAAAAAAATCAGAGGGTAAAATTATGAAGTGAATTAATTCTGAATTAGATATTTCTTGGTGCCATGCCAGTCCGTTGCTCCTTTAATTTTCATTTTAAAACGCTTGCTTAATGTTTATATCATGTGATTTTATTATTTAAAAGTAGGCCTCATTGTTCCGATTGCATGCCTCCTGTTTTGTACGTTCTGACAGCAGTTTATAGTGATCTGTGAAATATCAACACTCCACATTTTTGTTCTAGAATTTCGGCAATTGTAATAAAACACAGATTTAAAACGTTAGCTTTGTGTCTTGACATTAAAGTGTTGTAATTATTCAGTAGTTTTAATTGTGTTTTTTTCCAGGTTGCTGTGCATGTTAAAGTCAAGATTTGGGAAAAGTTTGTGCTTAAGTGTGTAGGTTGATCTTTCAAACATTCAGCCAGAAGATTATAGATTTGTCAGTCACCCTCTGCTTCTTTTATGAAGGCTTTATGCATAGGATTGTTAATTTGGTTATTTATGGGAGATCTCTCTGATACAGTCATGGAACATGTCACTTGGCCTCCACCTAGAGAACTAACGAGGCACTGTTTAAAATGAAATTTGCATTAGATTGCTGGTCTAACATAATTTCAAATAGCCAGTAGTTTTGAACTTATCTGTGATTCAGGTGCGTTGGAATCACAGGTTTGGTCAACTGGTGCTGGGTTAGAAGAAATGCTCTATATATTATATCCATAATCATCAGGATATAAAATTTGTATTCTAGTCGGACCCAGGTCTTTATGTTCATGAGTTTCTTTAACCTTGAACTTTTCTGTTGTCTCAGTGAATATCTAAACCTGCGCTCTTATTCCTTGTAAAGTATTTGCGTATAAAGTGTGACGCTTGCAGTTTTTCAGAATAACTGTTGTAATACTAAAACACTAGTATAGCACTGGCTCCTCCAAAAGACCCTTCATTTGAGTTTGTTCTTGGGTGGGTGAGTGAGCACAGTTCTGGGCTTCAGTCTTCAGCTAAATGCATTTTTAACTGACAGCGAAACGGATATCTAAAAGATTTGTATTCGTTTGTAAAAAGTTACACGTGCACTTGTGTAACATTCTTTTTGGTTGTGATATTTTAGTTTTTGGCATAACTGCTGTGGGTACATTTGGGACTGAACAATTTAACAACTGAATTTTATGCCAATGCGTTGAGAATTATTCAGCCTCAAACAAGTAGCATTACAATTACATAATCTGTTCGTTTGCTGGTTAAGAATATGTAATATGTTTACCCTTAATTTTACATGCAGAGTCAGGTAGTAGTCTGTCAGTAGTGAAGGTTCACAGTATTTTCACTCCTAATGTACTCTTGAAGTGAAAGGATCTCAGCCAGGTAGAACCTAAACAGTGGTTTGCACCTTGAATGCTGCAAATAGCATTTGAGGTTGAAATGCCCAATACCTTATTTGAAATATGCATGTAATGTTAGTTTGAATTCAAGCAGTGCATTTTTTTTCTTTCCACATAGTTGAAGCCTAATGTCTGTCTTTGGAAAATGCATTCTGCAACAAAATGAGTAAATTCAACATTGTTACCCATTTAGAAATACTTTAGACATTTGACTGTCATTAGATCTCCTCCCTATAGGAGGAAGGTGTTTGGTTGGTCAGTTATTGAACAGCCATAAAATCTGTACAGTAGGGCTGTACAGTTTAAAATGACTTTAGCATTTCTGGGCTTATTAACCATTTTAATGTAACAAGCCTGCAGTATTGTGAAAGATGTGAGTTTTGCCATAAAGAATCCTACAAAACCAGTCCACTTTTCTGGACCCTGACCATATTCCCTTTCTCTGCTGGCTGCTTATTTTATCTGCTAGGATCACTTGGGATGCTTATTACTTAGTTACTGGTCCTTGGAGATGAAATTGCATATCTGCATTGTGTAGAGTCGTACCTTTTCCAGTGATTTTTTTTTTTTTGTCCATAATTACTTTATGTAATGTTTAATTTAAGATGATTCCGTAGGGTTAAGGAATTCTGAATAAATGGTGGGCACTGACTTGCTTTTCTGAACCGACAAATCAGCTGCCCAGTCAATCCTGGTTCGTATAATATGGAGCCTGTAATACAAATGCCAGTTATTGTCCAGGCCACCATTCACATAGTTGAGTGTTTATGGGAATGCAACAGCAGGCACTTTGCTGTAATCCAAACAGGCAACATTCATTAGAGTATTTTGTGTACATGGATACCTGGAAAATGTTACTACATATTATACCACGTAATATTCAAATACCCTTTTTCATTTGTCAAAATTAAAATGAAAAAATGAACATTGCCTTATACTTCAGTATTTTGGCAAAATTCATGTGCACAACTGACACAAGTGCTATTTAAACTGAAGTATAAGGCAATCTTTAAAGCCTACATTGTGAAAAGCATGTTTGTGCTTTACAGTTTGTCAGCTATTTCGAAATACTGAATCTGCATGATGTGACGGTGAACAAGAACACGCTTACCAATTTGTGTATGTAAATTACCCACCATATATATATGATAAAGCATTTGCTTTATGTAGTTTCACATGTGAACCCTTTGAGTTTTGAACATAAATGAAGTACTCCCTCTGACCTCATGGTTGGGTTTCTTCAGTTATATTAAGGGCTCTAATTCAGCTTTGAGCATCTGACAATTAATCCAAAACATTCAGGTGGTTTTGTAGCAATACACTTGGTTCCCATAGTAACAATTTTAAAATGCTTTCAAACATTTGACCAAGACTTTGTATCTAACCTTAGTGTGGTCACCTCCTTTCCACAAAACTGAAAAATGTCTGCTAACAGCATTTGGTCTTTTTTAAACATCAAAATAAACACCACCATAGTGGATTTTGAATGTTCCAGATGTGTGTTTGGAGCACAGATTCTTTGCCTTTTCTTGCATGAGCATATTCAAATCCATGTAAGATTTTAACCTTGATGTAATATTTTACCAATCTAGAATACTCATAAGAGCCCTTTCTATAAGGAATTTAATGCCGTAAGACATGAGGTACGGCACTGAAGCCAGTGGTGTGTGGGTCGTAACTCAATATAATCATGCTCTACTGCCTAGTGTGGCCTAATGGTATCTATATGAATACTGAGTGAGAATGTGAGCACGAGTGATTATCAAGTAAAGCTTTTCAGAAAACCACAATTTCAATGATGAATGTTGTGTAATAGAATTCTTCTACGTGCTAAGGCAGCATCAGAGGAATGTTCTTCTACCAGGTAGGTGTTTTATCAAAAGAATGGATAATATTCAAACTTATTTATATTAGACCCAGATTTTGAAACTTTAAGATTAGTTTGTAACTTAAGAAATATGGTGATTTGCTGAGCAGTTCTTGGCAATTAGTCAACTTAAATAACTTATCAACTTATTCAAGGAGAGAAATTGAGTTTGCCAAGTCCTGTTTTCAGTAACGAAGTATGCAGGGCACTTCATATGTTGAATAAGCGATTTAAGAGAACCCACCCCTCAAAGTCTACTTGAAATCTAAAGCCACTTCTAATACTGTGAATTTTGTTAACCCTCAGTTTTGGTAGTGGGCTGATTTAGTTTGGAGTGGCTGAAAAGAATGTTTCAGGGATCCAGTCATAGTTTAAACTTGGATGATCTAAACTGCTAAAATGATTCCCTGAATTAAATTTCAAGAAGCAAGAGATGTCTATATATATTCACACTATGTAGGTTTTCTATCTGCAGGGTGGCACAGTGGGGTAGTACTGTTACTTCACACCTGGGTTGGGGTTTTGCTCTGTGTTTGGGTAGTTACCATGTCACAAGTTTTCTCCTGTCTCAAGACATGCAGTTGGGTAATTTAGTAACCAGTTAATCTATGGTGTTTGAGTGTGTGTGTCCTGTGATGGACCAATATCCTGTCCCCTGTGCTGCCCACAATTGTTTCCAGGTCCATTTGAGATACATACGTACATCATCCACGCCGGTATGTATGTATGGTTGGATGGACAGACGAACACCATAATATAAACTGTCAATATCTGCACTGTCGGATAAATCTGTATTCTAATAAAGTAAAATTTAGCACTCTAAGGTCTGCAGTTTCAATCAAACTTGGCCTTTTTAAGCTTCAAATGGTCAGCTTTAGTTTAATGTCTTGCAATAAATGTCAGAAATGCCTTTAATATCAAATTTAAACATGAAGCTTGTAAGTAGACGCATCTTATAAATTCTGAATTTTAGCCCAGTGGAAAAAGCCTTAGTTGGCAAGATAACACCACTGGAGAATGAAGAACTTATGGTACTTAATGTTTTAAACTTAAAAATATCTTTTTAATATTCAGTCTTGCAACGTCTTGTACATTTCCATTTTTGTGTTCACGTACAAATAGACTCTACAAATCAGAAGTTTATCAGTCAATGATAGAATTTGTGAAGTTAATTGTACTAATGGATTAGCTGGAAAGTGGTGGGTCCTCCTGGGTCTTCACGTGATGATTCTTTGCTGTATAATCTCTGTATTAGTTTAAATTAGAGCTGGCTTTTTCCCCAGTGCAGATTCAGGTAATTAAAGGCCCATCCTGAGAGATTTTGTATGGCTTCAGTGTGATACCGGCTAATTAAATGCCTTGTATTTTGCTGTTGTGTTCAGACCCTAATAGGATGGAGGAAATTCACCTCCACAGCATGCAGGTTATCATTCAGCCTACAGAACACAACTGTCTAAAGTGCCAAGTTAGGACCTTCTAGTTAGGAAAAACGCTGTATGTTCTAAAATCACTAAATGCATCTTGCTAAATGTTATGGTTGTAGAACACAATAGAATGTATTTTGACTTTTTTTTTTAAGTTGATGTTGGCCAAGCAGTTAACCTGAAATGGCCATATACTACAAGTTCACACATTAGAATTGCTGTGGTAATAGTTTAGCTACCATGTGTCAAGCATTTAGGCTGCTTCCATAGTCATCTATTCTAATGCTAGAAATTTGATTGAACTTGGCACACATTTTCTTCAGAATGATTGCAGAAACAATTCAGTGATGTGTGATCACTAAGTTCAGTGGATTGCTGCAGGAGAACCAGAAAGATGAGGCCAGCTTACTGCTCAGCATGTTATTAGCATGCATACATAGCACACAACACGTGCTACGATGTGGATGATGTAGCTTTCCGAATGAAAACGTACTAAAGCTTGGATAGCATTAAATGCTGAAGATTACAATGCATAATATAAAAGCAATGAAGAATGTGGAGATGTCCAAAGAGGTAAGACATCAGATCTGCTTCTGTGAAATGGGTGTACTTGCAAAGTGCCATTTTAAACTGATGTGAGGCTTGTAAGGTGGCTACAAACGCGAGCTGTCACAGCAACCATTTCTACTGCTGTTTCTCATTTTTACACAACACTATTCTACAGATTTTTTTTTTGTCACTTTTGTCAGAACGTTCACCCACAAAATACTGTGGGTGTAAGTGGCAACTTACCCGAAATATTCTAGTGGTCATTGTGGATATGGTTTAATTACTTGTTCTTAAACTGGCTTCTAGTGTATTAGTTACATGATATTTTTATTGCAGGTTTGTGTTGACTTTACAAGCTAGTATGGTCAAATGCAAATAAGGAGGCTTTTTTTTTTTTTTTTTTTTTTTAAATGTTAGTATGGGCCTGTTGGTCCTGTGCATTATTGCCTTTTTTCCTCTTAATGTCCAAGTTAAAGGTGACTCACAGGAACCATCCCTACACATTTTCTTCACTGGTAACCTTTTCCTGAATACTTTTTTACAATTTAGACAGACACATACGCTGGCTGCATTACTGAGGAATGTGTACTTTACACAGCACAGATTCAGCACAGTCCCAACAAAGTCAAGGGTAATCGCACCTCTGCAACCTGCCCAGTGTCAACTTCATGCAATGTTGTGATACCACACATGCTTCACTAAGAAGCTATAGGCACATAAGAGGTGCCTTTGGAGGCAGGTGTGACAACCCAATCCTGCTTCGGCAGCAGGAACAACCGTCATAGACATCTATATACATAACTGAAGCATTTATGTCTTACTAACTAGTGATGCCAGGGACTTGGGGAACAGGCAGGCTGTGTGTTCCTTGGCTTTTGTATCACACTTCCTGCAGTCTCATTTATGAGGGCAGGCGCACACACACAGAGTTGAGAAGGAAGTTGAAGGGGGTCGGGTACATTCCAGTTGCTAGCCCACAGCCCTATAGTGGAGACAGGCCGGGTCTGTTCCCAGAGGAAACGGCAAGCAATGAGCCCCTGTGTTCCTGCTGTCGGTTGGTCAGGTGCCCAAATCTCCATGCTAGTCGCAGGTGCTCTTCTCCATTCAGCCTTGAGGAAGAGGGGTTTACCCTTAACTAGAGGACTTGACCTATAGTTGTAAAGACTTTACCTCTAGTTGCCTGTACAGTTCAGCATATTAAACTGGATCCTCCAGAGCTGTACAAACGAAGGCAGGAATCCTGTATATGTGCCTAATTGCACTAGCACTTGTTGGCCGCTGACCTACAATGTTGAATGAAAGGCTACATATGACCTGTGGTTGTAAAGTACCCCAAATTCTGACACTGTAGCTGATGTCTATTTTTGTGTGCTGTATGCTCTGCAGCAAAATTTACTTGCATTCTTTTTTAGCATTTGTGAGCTCTAGACACAACTGAAGAAGTGGGTGAGAAGAGGATGCTGGCCAAACTTGCATCCAGTATAGAAACTCACCCCCTGCACTTGACAGTAGTTGCATTACGTAGCTCCTTCAGCAGCAGACTAGTGCATCCGAAATGCAAGAAAGAACGTTTCCACAGGTCCTTCATTCCATCTGCCATTAGACTGTATAACACCATAGTCAGCTAAAGTTCAATTATTTCTCCTGCTGATTGTCTACTATATATATGATGCTCTTTACATTGTGCAATATTTTCTGTAAATATGTAACTACTATATATACACTTGGTACAATTTTTCCACATGTGAAATTGTGTGCACAATTCATAATTTCTTTTTATGGTATCCTTTGTCTTTTTTGAATTGCTATCTCACTCTTGGGCTGCTGTACCAAGTAAATTTCCCTGGTGTGGGATCAAAGTCTATCATATCTTGTTACTGGTGGTTAACCCCACCCCCCACAGCTGTCATATGGCATCTGTCATATGGCATCTGTCATATGGCATCTGTCATATGGCATCTGTCATATGGCATCTGTCATATCTGGCCTTTGTTTCACTGATTGCAGTCAAACTGCACTGTAACTAAGGAAAATCCAACCATTAGAGCTGCCTGATTCCTTTGACTCTGGTGCTTTGAAACTGAGGCATATCTCCTGCTTTTTCTCTGAAATTACAGACCTTAAATGTGACCCTTAAATCACTGTGGTCTCCAGATTGGTGTTTGAATTTGACAGACTATAAATACTAAAGGATACCTACAGTTTGTTGAAGCCATAATGAGAACATGTAAATAGTCCTATTAGTACCATGCATACAATTAACCAAGCCAAAACATTGGATTTCACCATTCACCTCAGGATGGTTTTTCTTTTGCTGCTGTTTAAGAGGTGCTCTCTTTTTGCAGAGGTGCACATGACTAACAAAGACAGGAGTGGAGGCCATCCGATCGGTGCAGAGGCTGTGCATACCATTCTCCACCTCCAGGGTAAGTATGAAACTGGACCTTGTCTCACAATGAGACAATTAGTCCACTTCAGGGTGTCTTTTTAAATCAAGGCTGTACAAATGTATATGAATTAAAGTATTGATCAAAACCAGTGTTGTATTCCTTCATTGTTGAATACTGGCATCAGGCTGTGTTGCAACTAGGTATGCAGTGTACCATGGCAACGGAAACATAATACCGAAGTGGTCTCGGCAGGAGGTGGGGTATGGGCCTCCAGGCACATGACAAGTAGCTAGAGTGCCTGCTGTTAATAATTGAAGCAAGTGCAGTAAATTTCAAATTTATGTACTGTATATTTAATGGAGAAGTATACACTGTAGCCATTTCTAATGAAAGTATAATGGGTAAAATTATTCACCATATTCAAAACATTCATACAACAGCATTTTATAGTCATTGCTGAATCAAAGCAACAGCCATTCTTTGCCTAAGAGTATTTACATTGCCATTATTTAAAGAATACAGCATCCCAAATCTTACACAAAGCTACAATTCAGCACACAAGTTCTGTTTCACTGCCTGTGTTGTTACACTCCAGGTACCCCCCCTCAACTAGCTGGATAGTGTCACGTAAAAAATAGGTGGGTTAAATGACGACAAAATGCACACCCTGAACATTTAATATTAAGCTAAGTGGGGTGGTGGGGGGCTGCTGTGCCACAAAAGGATACCATACCATTCAGTCCACTTGGAGCCTCACATCACCAAAGGCTACTTCCTGGTACAGTTCACATCATATTGCAGCCTTAGGTAACCATTTGTGTGCCATTCTAAGACTGAAATCTTGCACCTCAAGGATGGGGGGGGGACAAGTTAGCTGTGCACAAAATATTTCCAAAATTTTTCAGTAATGGAAACAAGGGTCCTTCATGTTTGAGGAATCTACAGCAAACTAACAAATGAAAAATACAATTAAACCACTGGACTCAGGCATTGGCCCAGTCATCACTTAAGGCAAAATGTCCACTTGGTCCAGGCATGACTGACTGTAAGCTTCCATAAGGAACTGGTTTTCAAGGGCTACATTATATGCCATTTTTCTTTTAAATCCTCACCAGGATTTATTGAAACAGAATGACTTCCATGCAAAAAAAAACACCCAAAACCAGCTAACATTGCAACCTGAGAACATGGTACTTCTCACCTATGACAACAGGAAGACCTTTATGGGAGACTTTTACCACACCTTCCAATACACAGTACATGGTAGTACGGTTGTGTCCCCACAATACGTGGCAAATTCTCAGGCAAGAAGCATTAAATGAAAAGTTAAACATTGCAGCAAAAGAAAAAAAAAAAAAAAAAGACTGGCCTGAAACAAATGCTTCTTTTGAAGAGGAAGGGTGGGGGGTGCTGAATTCATTGAGGTGCATGCTGCATGGAATCACCGTTCTTGGTCATACTGCAGAATGTAGAACAACATCCATTAAAAAAAGAAGGCATTTACATTAGTCCTTCTTGGCTCTGGTTTTCAGACTTGAAGCACACCCTGTGTGACTACCTGCACGGCCCAGGAAAAGCCACTATTCTCTGCACAGGGGTGGCCCATTCCCAAAGGGCCAAAGCTCTCAGAGAAACTCTGGTGCCAAGAGACCCAATCACATCATCCTGGGCTGGTCCTTTATTCTGGAGGCCATTGCTGGGGCCATACTCATATAAAGAGCATAGCTATACAGAAAGGTCCTGAACTTGCTTTGGGGTGCAGTTGACCTTCCAAATGAGGCATGCATATCACTGCAGTTGGACTCTGTATGCACAGATGAGCAGCTTTACCTGGAGGGTCAACAGAAAGGGGGGGTGAATAAATTAATGTGTCGCAGGTGTTTGAGCGAGGAGACAAGACAGTAGTTCACTTGTATTTTCAGTGTATGAAACAAAAATATTGCTATAAAACAGTTTTGGGTTTGGTCCTTGGTTGCTTCAGAAAAAAAACAAACTACATAGCTTTATATACAGATAAAGTACAATATATTCAGTAGAAAATCAGATTCTGGTGTTGCTGTTGGTCTGAAGCAGGTTAATACAAAGAATTTATCAAAGGATTTGCAATTTTGCAAGGATATGCTTTCTTAGTGTGTCCAGTAACAATGTGTGTTACCTAATGCAGCAAGGCCAAAGCACCTTCATCTGTTTCACATCCACAGTATACATTATACATTTATTAGCATTTCTGAGTCTTTATGTACCAGTCATTGACTGGGTGTCTTGAAGACTCCCGTGACCAGTCATCAAGATGAACCATCTTACCTTAGCAGTGGGAGACTCTGCCAATCGTATGAAAAGCTTATTGAGACCTGCTACAGGACTGAATGAGTAAATGAAGTGGCTATCCTAGAAGATAGAGAGAGGATATACTGACGGGCAGTATGCAAAAACAAGTATTTCTACTACTACGTCTACATACTGTACACAAAAGACATTATAACCATTGTAAAATGTATTAAAAGTTTATCAAAATTAAACGACAGCTTGTTCAGCTCAGATATTACACATCATACCACCATCTTCAAAGCCCCCCAAACTATGGTGAGCTTTGAAGCACAAAATACTTGAGGCATAAAATGGCTCTTCACCAGACTAAACTCTCCACTTAGCTCACCAAAAAGATGGGAAGTTGGAACTTGTCATTGAGCACCACAGCATGGACACTGCAGGGCCCACACAGCCTAGCTGTGATCTCATTCAGGAAGTTGGCATGAAAAATGAAGAGGAGGATGCCGGTCCCTGGAAAGGAAGTGGACCTGCATCACATGACTTTGCTTGAGTCATCACACACTATGCTGTTGTGCCTTGTACATACCTTCAGCAGGGCTGTGCAAGGGGGCTTTGTAGTTAAATTCCAAGGAGAAGTCTGGACCCTCACAAAGCCGATGGCAGGCTAATGGGAAGACAGGCTCCAGTACAGCCAACCGCGTCTCAAAGTATGCCCGGATGGTCTCTTCAGCCACACTTGATAGTCTGCATGTATGTTGAGGAAGAGTGAGAACAGGGCTGAGCTATGAAACGGTACTTTACTGGGCAAGCTGGACCAGACATGGCCAAAGACAGTAGACACCCTGGGATACACATTAAGTCAGCATTTTCAAAAGGTGGAGGTTTTTCCAGGGGTTGGGAAATGCACTGAACTGAAACTGAAGCCAGTGTGTTAGAGATGCCTATTACCAGTGCTTCATTTGTAAAGCATAAGGTGCTGGAGGGGGCACTGCAATGACATGTATTTTGAGGAGAAATGAAACCCTGCTTGGTACTGTTACTCAAGACGCCACCTTACCCCCTCTCTGAACTTACGTTGCCATGTGGTCTTTGATGTGATCGTAAACCATGATGTTGTTGCTGAGTTTGGCAAAGTGCATAGCATTGGTTTGGTGTTTGGACAGGATGTTGCAGTCAGCCCCATACTCCAGTAAGAGACGTACAATGTCTGCATTTCCTCTCTTGCAAGCCTGGAATGAGGTTCATAAAACAAAGATTTACTTGCATGGCATGCAATCACCCTGGTATTTCAATTTGGATTAAGACGAAGTTTATCATCTTATTTATTCCAAAAGGAGAAATTCAATAAAATAGTGCCAACCACTTAGCCACTGTGCCTCCGAGGGGTATTCAGGATATTATAATGGTAAAAACTACTTCCCATTTTAAGTAGAGTGAACCAACTTAATTTGATTGACACACACACCTTCATTAGAGCCGTTTCACCACTCAGCGTCTGAGCATTGACAAAGGCCCCTGCCTCTAGGAGTATGGCAACCGTTGTCAGGAAGTTCTGAGGGAAATTACAGATATTACATATGGACACATACACAGGATTTACAGCAAAGAGCAAAAAATGTCCATTATTTGAGAAATTAACATAATTAGGAATTACACATGCATGCTCACAAAAGCAAAGTTCAAAAACATAATTACTAGACATGTCTAGTTGACTAGACAGCGCAGAATATATGTATGAAAAGTCAAATGAGTTGGAAGCACTGAAGAGACCAGACAGATGAAGGTGATATAGATGGCAAGGGTGAGGGTGCCATACCTTCTCGGCTGCATGCATCAGGGCCGTGCTGCCATTCTTCTGCCGCCCATTCACCCGCGCACCCTTCTTGATCAGCAGCCGCAGGATGTCGTCCTGCCCCCCGGCTGCTGCCAGCATGGCCAGAGACATTCCACTCGAGTCCTGCAACAGCCAGCTTACAGCTAAAAGCACTCACTTTTTCTGTCAGGCTTCCTTTTAACACAAAAGAATGTACTGAAGTGTCCTCTAATGCCACCTCCCAACATACAAACCCCTACTGGAAACCCTGTATCCCCCAATGTAGGGACCACTGGCTACAAGCATCTGGTAGAGTATATTAAAATACCAAAGCTTCATACCTCTACAGCTTAAACATAAACTTAAGCTATTCCTGTTTGCCACTGTCTTGCATAAGACTGCTCGTCCTGCAACATCCGTGTTCCTGAGGAAGACTGGCCTACCTCCTGATCTAGGTTGTAGTCCTCTTTGGAATTAAGTGCCAACCGTACAGCCAGGTAATCACCACTCTTCACTGCCTCACGGAGCTCACCTACAGTAGGGTGAAAGTATAGAAGATCAGAAAGGTTTGATAATGGCCAGTACTAAACAAAGCATAATTTACTAACCAACATGGCCAAATAAAGACTCCTTTATCAACGTTGCTAAAGAACAAGTAACAGATCAAAGACAAACATTTAGTAAAAGGGCAACAGGACGTCTGAGTCTGTTTTGACTCACTTGGAGATATGGTAGCAGCAGACAAAACCTCATCTTCCCCATTCAGGTGCTTCTGAAAGTCCTCCAGTGTCATCCAGTCCAGTTTCAGATCCACCCCAAGGTTGAGGGAGGCCTGGCCCCTGTCTGTCCATAAGCATATCACACACAGTCAGGCTGCAGGGGATGCGCCTGTGTAAAGGAGCAAGCGTGCCTCACAGAGATAACACGGCAGGATGACAAACACTCTGGTTTTTGGAATGATGGGGAAATAAAACCTGGCTATGACTAAACAGAAATGAGGCAATGCCACTGGGCAACAGGTGGTAGAGTGGTTGAGGAATTAGAAATAAAATGTTGAGGTTAATAAAACACTGAATCCACGGCAGGATTTTCTTATTTCAGTAATAATATCCAAAAAATGTAAATGGATAAATAATGCAAGGGTATAAAATGTGACACTATAGATATGTGTGCTAAACAGAAAACACTAAGAATGAGTACTCCCAGTGTTAATAATAGCCTGACTGCTGATGTCAGCATACCGCCCAGTTTTTCAGCATTCAGGCTTGGCTCCCGTGTTTCCCGGCTGTCGTCACAGGTGATGTAGAGGCGTGGCTCGCTGTCTTCCCGCTTCCTCTTCCTCTCCTTCCACCTTCCTGCTGCCAGGGCTGACAACTCCTCCACTGGTTCTGGTAACGCTGCTGGCACTTTCTTCTCCTGCCGGTCTCCCCTCACCTCCTCCAACCTCCCCTTCCTCTCCGCAATCTCATCTGGTATGGTGCTAGGGATTCTGGTCCGTCCTGGGACTTCATCAGACCGCTCATCCTTTTTTTCCATGGGACCTTCAGGCCTGCCCCTCACCTGCTCCTTCGTACCATCAGGTGTCTCCTTGTCCTCTGATGAGTGGTCCAGTCTGCCAGGCCTCTCCTCTGCCTCTACGGGGCTGTGTGTCAGCTGTAAAGCTAAAGCAGAGAAATGAGGATGTGCTCAGTGGTGTGGTTTCCTCCGGGTGGCATTATTGGAACACATTACAGTTTTTCTCGATTGCTAAAAGGCATTTCTTGAAATTATACCTCCATTTCCCAAAACTCTAAAGACAAATCCATAACTGCACACTCAATTCCAAAAACTTCCAACTTCCAGGTCAAAACCAAACTCTCCACTCAAAACCATGCAATCTTGCTGAAAAACCAAACTTTACCTTCAGACATAACACAAAACCTTCAAAAACACATACACTACAACAGTCTTACACACTGGCGAGATCAATTTGAAAGACTACTGTAAAAACCGTCAATGAGTAATGTTGCTTATTGTTCTGCACCACAAAAACCTCTTTACACGATGGTCAATAAAAGACACAATAAATGTTTACATTTGCACATTTTTTATTCCTTAATGTACTCCACCATACAGTACAACTTCAAAACCAATAAAGTATAAATAAAATATAATAAAAAGAATAAGGAGAATACAGTAAACAAAAAAATTATCCTGCCACAGCATCCCGTCTCTGGTCTGGGTCAGGCCAAAGAATCTCCTCAACGTCATAGGCTATATTAGGCCTAGCCAGGTAGCGGGGGAAAAATCCCCTTGCATGTCTTATCTACCCCGACAAGCCTCAGCTGAAATGTCTAAACAGGCCTCTTCCATGGCCTGGAGGAAGTTAACGCGGACGTAGGGGTATGTCGTATTACTCCTCTCTGTGGTTTAAGGGAGAATATGCTGGCAGAAAGATGTTGGAGAACCTTTGGTTGTTGGTGAACCAGTCACAAACCAGAGAAGCCCAATGGATGCAGACGTTGTCCCAAATGACAACGTAGCAAGGCTGCCCTGGTCTAGCTGGTATACATGGTCTCTTAAACCACCAAGGAACGCAAGAAGGAGCATGGTGTTATAGGGACCAAGGACGGAATGGCTGTGGAGGACACCTTGGTGGCTGATGGCCACACACATGGTGACATTGCATCCTCTCTAGCCAGGGACACTCGCAATAGCCTGATGGCCAATTATGTTACTCCCCGTTCCCCTTCTTTTGATTAAGTTAAATCCTGCCTCATCAATAAAGATGAGCTCATAAGGAACAGGTTGGCCTTCAACCTCAAAGATTCTCTGTAGAAACACAGAGTAGACACTGGAAGAGAAGACTCAAATACTTCATACAACATGAAACTCATACTTGTACATATTCCTGGCACTGGTCTTTGACCCTGTCAGAATTTTTTTCAAAAGGGACGCGGTAGGCCTGTTTCATTCTGAACCTGTTCTTTCGGAGGATGCGGTCAATTGTAGAGATGCTGACAGCATTTATCCCTCTAAATATGTGTTGGTCTTCAATCACTCTCCGTTGAATCTCTCGGAGGCGGATTACACTGTTGGTGATGACCATATTCACAAGCTCTCTCTCATGCTCCTCTGAAAACAGCCTTCTCCTGCCTCCAGCAGGTGGTCGTCTCTCAGTCCTACAAAAATAGAAGTGCTGATGGGATACTGTAACTGTACAACATCCTTTTTACAAAACAGGAGCATACAGTAACTACATTTGTGACTGTACATGAGATAGTAATTCAATGCATTTCTGACAGCATATACTGTAGTGCAACAGAGCAAACAGCTACAGTACATGCATGTGTTGTAACAGCAGAGTACGACACTCTAAAGTTACAGTAGAGAACAGAATGTAAAACACATACCTATTTTCCTCTCTGAAGGTTCGTATCACAGAGGCGACAGTGAAGCGGCTCAGGTTTGGCTGCACTCGTTGCCCAGCTTCCCTCATTGACATCCCACGGACAAGGACATGGTCAACAAGAGTGGCACGAATTTCATCTGACACTACTTGTCTCCTTGGCCTTTCCCTTCTTCCTCCTCCTCCTCCTCTTTGTCCTTGTCCTCTTCCTTCGCATCTTTCTGGATCCATTGTTCCAAAACTAAGTGAACTGACCCAAGGCCCTTTTATCTATCCATTGAAAGTTCAGATTGGTGTGTGAACAATTTTGACTCTGTTTCCACCTGGATAATTGTGCTTATTGGGTTCACACTATGCTGAATTGAGTGAACAATACTGACTACTTTTTAAAATGAACACCTGGTGTAGACAATGATATATGAAGGGATTTGGGTGTAGAGTTGCACTAACAGTTCAACAAATCTGAATCATCCGTCAAAACAGGGGAATAGTGTTTTATATTTTAGGGAAATGGGTGTGTTTTTTGGGAGATGGCGTTATGGTCTTGAATTTTTAACTCATAAGCCTAGTAACAGTATGTAAGCAATCGAGAAAAACTCATCTGAAGTCCCCATAAGCCCACTCACCCTCTGGACTCCTAACTTCCTTATGAGCTTTCTCCAGCTCCAACCTGCCTGGCACAGACTCTTTCAATGGTTTCATTCTCTTCTCAGCCTTTGCACCCTTTAACATAGAAGGAGAAGCAAAATATAAAATGATACATCATTTATTGATATTTTATTTAGACAGCAATATGGAACTGATCTGACCTTGACCTTGTGCTCTCCTCGAGTCTCTGTGTTTGAATTTAGTGCATGGACGGTCTGTCTCCTGGGGAGCCGGTCTTTGGCCTCACAGTTCAGTAGAAATTTCTCAAACAGATTGGTGGAGCCAGACTGCTCCTTTTCCATACCCTCCTTCTGCTTTTTTGAAGCAGGAGCTGAGCCAGAGCCCATTCCAGCTCCGTCTTGCCTCTGCTCATCTGGCTCCTTTGGCTTGCCAGAATTGGCCCCAGAAGAGATCGCCTTCTGGGCCACGGCATCCTGCACTTTCACTTTGCCCTTCCGCTGGACGGAGATGGTGGCGTCACTGGAATCAGAAGAGGGCAGCCCATGGTCATCGTCCACACTCCGCTTCACCTTTGCTGTGCCACGACTTTTCATGAGGCATTTCAGCTTTTGATGAGCAGTCTCCCTCGGGGGGGGTGTGGCTTCATGTGGCCACACCCCCTCCTGCTGCTGCTGCTGCAGCTTCTTACTCTTCTTCTCCTGGATAAGGTCCTTGATACCCTGCAGCTTTAGGCTCACAGCCTTGTTTTTCTTTTGCTTGGTTCTCTTCTCCTCCTCCCCTGATCTCGGGGTGCCTTCTGGGGGCTCACAGCTCTCTGTGGCAGTCGTGTCATCCGTCTGCATGCTGGCCGATTCGGACGGTGCTTCGCTGTTCAAGTCGTCCTCAGCATGGACCACTGATGTCTCCTCCACTTCATCCTCCGTGTTTGCTATATTCTGCTCACCCTTTCTTCTGCTCTTCTTTTTCTTTTTTGTCTCTGCCCGCACCTCCTTCTTTCCCTTGCTCCCATCTTTCACTTTGTCTTTTGTGGGTCTTTTTGATACAGCAAGTACCTCTTCCTCTCCTTCCTCATCTTCAGACAAGAAGGGCCTTTTCTTAGTCTGGACCATCTTCTTGGATGCCGCTGAAGGTGGACTTGGCGCATTCACTTCCTCTGACTCATTGCCGTCGGACTCAGGCCCTGGCAAGGGCTTCCACCGCTCCTTCTCCTTCCGCCGCTTCTTCTTCTTCTCCGCCATCACATCCTCAACCTCTGTTTTTGACTTTTTCTTCTTCTTCTTTTTCTTCTTGGGGGGCGATTCATCCCTCTTACTTCTGTCGCCCTCGCTCTCAGAGTCCGCATCGAACAGGTCACTCTTCATCGGAAGCTTCTAACAAACGGGAGAGAAGAAAAACTGATGTCCTCACTGTTTGATGGGTGAGGGTTTTTACCTTCAGAAATTTAAATCTGAACTGTAGCCAGTCTACTGAACCTGGCATCATTTGGGATCTGCATATTGTAATTTCATCAAATCAGTAATACTTAATATTATTTTAAGGTGGCCCAGGATAATATTTCTATGGACTATTTCACCCATTAAGTGAATAAGTTTCTCTTTGAATGTATAAATTCTGCTCTGTAGAAATTATTGAACCAGGACAACCCCAAAATTCTAAAAATAAAACTGATTTCACAAAATTATCGCCAAACAATTTTCTCATAATATGCAACAGCAAATACTGTAATAAAAATAAAACCTTACCATGACCCCATCAACAAATGTCCGACCATCGCATGGGAAAAGAGAGGGGAAGACCAACTCATTTGAAATATTCATGGAAGCAACTGTCATCAAAAATATTCTCGTGTCTTCACACATGCAAACATCTCAATGTGAACTCTGACTCCCCGACCCCAGGTGAAACAGCACTAGCCTTTCATGCTCCTCTCGTCTTCAGAGGAGATGGACATCAAACAGAAACACTACAGACCACAGACACACACAAGGCCTTCATTCCCATCAACACAGCTCTTCTGGTGCCAGTGTGACCTCCCAAACTACCACTACACAGAACACAAAGTCTGCGCCTACGTGTCTCACCTCCACCCAGGGGAATGAGCTGGTGGGCACAGCTCAAGTATAAGCTGGGCTCTTACCTGTAGGTGTGGGTCCCTGCATGACCCACGGCGTGGGCCTGTGACCTCCTCCTCCTGCTGCTGCTGTTGGGTTCCCACAATACCCTGGGGCGTCTCTGCCAGTGGGCCAAGGGTCTGCCCTGCACTACAGCCTACCGACAGTGCTTTCTCCACCTGTGTTTCATTTCCAGAGATTTGACACTGATCAGAGGTCACATGTGCTCCCGCTGTACAGCACCACCCTGTGCCAAGGGGAAAGGCACCCACCCTAAAGCGATGTATGAAGCTTGCACAGCTTGTGCGTCCTACTGCAGGCCAAGGGAACTAGATTCTACAGCTCTGACAGCAGAAACTGTCCAATTAAACAGGTACCAGCTCTATGGGAGCCCAGGTCTGATATACCACAATGGACCTTTCTGATAACCTGTTGTAAATGGGTGCCTCTAGGAAGCAGAGAATGCTGCAAATGCCCTAACACAACAAACAACACAGTAGGCCAGCTGCCAGTCTTCCAAGGAACACACTCACGAAGAGATCTGGCCCATTTACAAATTACCAAGGACCCTTGGACAGTCAGGCCCCAAACATTTTTTGCAAAAGCAGCTTTCTGTCAAAATGCAGGATAAAAAAAAAAAAAAAGTTTTTATACCTTAAATGCAAACAAAAATAGATAGCCTGCAACTAGATATCTAATGTAAAAAAAAAAAAAAAAACCAAAATCAAGTCTCATACATTGCTGGATAAGTGATGTGTGAGAATGGCGTGAGAAGCCAATCTGCAGAACCCAAGACCTCCACCAGCCCTGACCGCTTGGACCCACCACAAGGAATCCACCGTGAAGACAGAGATGATCGAGGGGAAATTCAGAGGTCAACCGATCCTAAATCAGACAAACTGCTTCAGTGAAGAGTCCAGGGGAAGCCTGGTGGAAAATGATAAAGTCGACACTGACCCCCACAACCTCCTTCTTGCTCTCAGCCAGCCTCCTCCGGTAAGCCAGGAGCACCTCCCGACAGTCCTCCAGGTGAGACTCCGGTTCCCAGGTATCATCGTCTGAGGTGTAGTTCTTCCAGCGCACGCGGTACAGCACCTCCCCCTGGGGTACAACAACACGTTTAGGTTAGAGGTAAAGAACAAGCAGATGAGGTCACATGGCCGTACGTTCTCCTCGTCGCTGCTCCATGTTCATGTGTCCTTTAAGACACACCCCCCCCCAATCTACACAGAAGGATTGAATGGCCGGTGGGTGAGAAAGAAAGTACAAGGAGGCAAAAACAGCTCATGTCAAGCACTGATTGAAAATAACTTCAAATATTTCAATTTCTATGCTAATTGCAGAATGATGCCACAAGTCCAGCTCTTGTCAGAAGTGTAAACAATGGTACATTAGCATGAGCGGTCAATATACAAGATGTGATTAGACTAGGGCTGGGCGATACGGCCTAAACACTAAATCTCCAATTCCTTTCAAACTACACCCAATTTAGAATTCCAATTTTGTTCTAAATTTTAATTTATTCAAAACAAGCAAAGACATCATTCAAATAAGTTTTGTTTTTAACAATGTAAACACACAGTTTAAGAACAGAAAAAATTTCTCGAAGTGGTTTTAGAATTTAAATTGTTCCGAGTGATGCTCACTGCTCTTAGTAGTTCACATAGGTTAAGTGCAAAGAACAAATTTCTCCATAAGGATCAGTAAAGTGTAAATCCAAGTTAATTTTTTTAAAATAAATAAATATTGCCTTTTGAAAAAATGTCACTGTATACCTTAAGACCGCATAAATGGGCAGCATATCTTTGGCAATATGAAATTTCTTTCCATCGAGGTCCCTTCTTACCATATGGTATTTTACCTGCTTTTTAGCGGGCTTTTGGAGGCTGCCGCTAGCTTGCGCATCTCGCAGGGCTACACACTGCGTGCCTCTGTCAGAGATGCTGAAATAAGTTTGTTGTACTGCTACCTTTAGTAGTTAGACTTCAAACAAACTCTACAGTGGTTTATTCAATGTCGGACTTAGCATAACCAAACCACTTCCAAATGACGGAGGACACGCTGCCAGTTTTCGAGACAAGATCCTCAGTTGTTGACACGTGTGCTGCCATCTCGCTATTGTCTGCTGGTCTCCGAAGAGGCAGGACGGCTTGACAGAGAGCGGACCAGGATCCAGTCATTTTATGGAGCTCATGAAGTTTTAAAAATTTGCATTAAAACATTTTGGGAAAATCATGGGCTCCATAGTAATTACCTAGGCTAAAATAAATCGTTGTGAATCGCGATTTTCATTTTACACATCATCCTAAACCAAATATTCGAATTAATCGATAATCAATTTATCACCCAGCACTAGATCAGACGGGGTCACACTGGGGGCAGACAAACTAACAGTAACCCCCGAGGCAAGGTCACGGTCTGTACAGCCATGTAAATAACTGTTACAGGAAAATAAGAGCCTGATAAAGGGTGAGCTGAACTGCAAAATGACCAAGTACATTTATCCTATGTCTGCCAGACAGACACTAATGTACTGAATTCAGCTGTCGTATGACCATCACCAGCTAGGCCATCAATGGCATAATCACAGCGCCACACTGCTTATACATGACAAAAGGTGACAGGCCCACTCCTGCATTTTCCCGGCTGGAATTTCAAATGAGCCAGGAGCAGTGTTTTTAAAAACAGCAACAGCTCGACATCTGTGCACCGATTACTTAGCCACCTGGTAAATCAGTACCATGAGTTCAGATACAAAAGTCAGCCTATTTTAAAAGCAAGTGCAATATAAATCTGGTCAGTTTTTACAGTATAAATCAGTGGTTTGTCCGTCAGACCCCCCCGTTCTGCAGATATATGAATGCGCCCCCCTCTCAATTTGAGAACCACTGATGAATTCTATAAAAGTGAATAATTACTTTAACAGATTCCTTCAAAATATTTAAATGCTAAAACTTGAGGAAAAAGAGGGACAACCACAGCCAGCCAAGGCCTAACCTTTGAATCCCACAGGGAAAGAAAGCTGCCTGGCTCAGAGCAGGTGACAGAGACAGGACAATGACAGGGAACACAGAGCACCATCATTATTCACTGTGGCTGTCAGCATTCACCTTGGAAGCACAAGAGTCATCTGACATTTGCCATAACTCAAGTGGACCACAACTCCAGGCAGAGCAATTAATAATTACTATCATTTAGTACAATCAGGTTAGTATCATTAATAATGTAATAAACATGTGCTAATAACAGAAGTTCCAGCTGGACCCTGAAGCATTTTGACTGTAAAAATATCATTGTTTACATGGATAAAACTCTTACATTTACAATCTGAAGGCTGGGTTTAGCAAGATGCTTCAGGTACTTGCCAATAGTGCCTGAAAACAGGGACGCATGTACAGAGACGTGGCCCAGCCTGTGCGTAACATTCCCCATTTCAGCTCTGGAGACACAGGGATAAAAAGGCATGACAGCAGTTGTTGAAGAGAACCAAGAAGAGCGTGGAGCTGCACATGTTTGCGTGCTGTGGTCATGGGAAAAAAAGAAGAAAAAAAAATCAGCACAATGACCTCCGTGTGTGAGAGAGAGGGGGGTAAGCGGAATATACACATGGCTGCCTTCCCTCTCTCTGGTGTGTGAAAGCTGCCTCAGTGCTAAGCTGCCCCCCTCCAAACCCCTTGTATTTATGTAGGTCTCAAGATCTCCAAAAGGCACAGTACACAGAAGTCACTGCCAGCAAATTCCCTCTCTGGCCACTCTCTTCTTGCTCCTCCTCAGACGGAGTGAGTGTGTGTGGAGGGGGAAGGGGGGGGGGGGGTGCATGCATGTGTGTACGTGCACGTCGACTCACTCCCATCACAGAAGGGGGTGTGGACACATACAGTGCTGTCACTCCAAAGTTATTTAAGACTGTAGGAACCATTTAACTACAGCGTCACTGAAACCCCATACACGCCCTTAACACACACACACACACACCTACATCCCTCTGCCCATCTTCATTCACATCACAACTTTCATTCCCCCCACTGCAAAAAAATCACAGAAATGCCTCCTCCAGCTGAAATGCCACACAGCAGCAATCGCATTCTGCAGCTTACGCTCAGTAGGGCTTCCCCAGAGCTCACATGATCCTTGCTCGCTCCCCCTGCCCCTACACACGATACTGCTGGGCTGTCATGGCAACAAGATAATGTTGCCACAACATAAGGGATCACTTTGGTTGGGGGGGAGCTCCAAAGTGAGTTTGCATTAAAAGATGGGGTTCTCCCTTCCCTGAAAATGAGCAATGGGCCCCACACAGCCATCCTCTGTCAAACTGCTGGCCATTCTGGTAAACACAGAACTACAGTGGCCTCAGTGTCTCCCAGTTTCCGCCCCAAAATACTAACTGTCAAGTGCGTCTACTGCATGTCTAATGCCAGCCTCCAGATGTCTCCTAAATCCCCTCAGGGGCCCATTAAAAAGAAAAGGATTGAGTTGTGGTGGGGAGGGTCCCCAGACTTGGGTGTGGCAGCACACAGAAAGGGAACTTCAGAGATATCAGATGCAGGTTACAGCCAGGGAAGAGCCCTTTATATATAAAAAACTCCATTCTTCAGTTTTCATTATCAGTTAAAAGTTGTGCACCACTTCCTACTGTAACCAACCTCCCCCACAATTGCCCCTGTCTGTGGTCAGAGAAGGCTGGGGAAGGCAGGAGCAATGGTTTATCTGACATCCACTTCTGTCATTTCTGGCTTTCCTGGGCCTAGTTTTTGGTTAATCAGAAAACAACATAAAGAATACCAGACAAACTGACGATCCCTCAATACAGAGGATGAATTGGGTCTGCTACCAAAAGCTGAATCTCAAATAAAGCTAGCTGAAATGCCTGGCATTCCCTGGGCCGTTCAATGAACCAATTTTAGCAGAATCAACCAGGGATCAGTCGGCTGATTTACTATAATAGTCGCCTAAATTTTCACAAAAAAGGATTGCAAAATGTCATCCAAATAAACCATGGCTTTTAATTACTGTAACGTGATTATGTTCAATTCACTTCTGGGATCCCACACAGCCACTAAAACTACGTTCCCCTCTGCGTCCTACCCAGACGACTGATTAAAATGAGCCGAAACTGAACCAGCTATACAGTCAAAAAAGCGGCGTGTTGACGAATACCGACTGTAGTAAAATATCAATTGCTTCCCTGTTAACTGTCTGGTTTTTATTGTCGTGAGTGGGGTTATGGGTTAAAATAATCTGATGACGGCACGAGATTGGCAGAACAAGTGGAACGATTGCAGTTACAACAAGGAGTCATGTTTGCAGCATTAGGTGCTTTTCGGGGAGAGACTGAGGCGAGGAACCCTGGCCGGTGACGGCAACTCCGCCGGCGTGTTGGTCCAGATCGCTCGCCGCCCGCAGTCCGGAGCGCGCACACTCACGCGCACGGACGCACCGGGGCGAGTCGACCGACCAGCAAGTATAAAAGAGCTCGGCCGGGGGAGAAAGGCACACGGTGACGGGAACCTGGGCGACAGGGGGGCGAGGGGACACTTGGGCGACAGAAGTAGGGCGCGCACGAGCCTCACCCTCCACGCGCGCAGGAACTATTTACAACGACTCTTGTGGCATTTCGACGTCGCCCTCCAAAGTTTGGCCGCAAAAAACATTTCTTGACTGGCAATGAGCCGCTCGCCCTCCCCGTTTTCCGACATCAGACAGCCCCCGGCCACCGTACGCTCACCTTCTCTGTTCGCATATCAATAATCTTCTCCACCTCGTAAACGTCCTCCTCCTCATCCTGTTCGCTGTCTCCCGCTTCAGTCCTTTCTGCAGACGAAACCTCCATTTCTGATGTTTTTCAATATTCTCTCGCTCTTTTTTTTTTTATTTATTTATTTTTTTAATCCGAACTTGTTTGCGTCTGTGAACCAACCGTCTGCACCGCAGCTCAGGCCGCACGGTCTGAGCAGGCGCTAGTCTTTTTCCGCTACAGTAGAGAGGGGAGGGGAGCGGACGCCGTGTCTGAGGGGGCGGGACATTGCGTCATCAGGGCAGCCAATAGCATCGAAGGCTGGCACGAAGATTATTTGAGTGGTCAGAAATATTAAAGCAGGTGTAACTGCAGAGTAAGACGATGTTTCGAACGAAAATCAGAACGAACTGGAATTAATGTTTCCCCCAGTTCGATAAAGTACTTCTCTCCGGTTTATCGGCACACGTGGGTCGTTCACATTCCAGTGTTGTGTTGGTGTGGTTATAGTCCATGGCTCTCGACGTCGTTTCTGTGAATAGTACTGTGTGTGCCACTGTGATTAGATATAGACAGCAGGGCCGACGAGTACAGAGGGTCACACGCCACCAGTGCAGCAGTGGTTCCTTAATAATACTACAGTACTTACTCAATAATTCTTCTTAGCCGGTGTGTGTATCTTTAAGTAGCATAAAATATGCGCTTGAAAAACGGGCCTTTTTGCTAACATGTACAAGTAAGCCGATTTTCGGTGTACACAACGTGGTGCGGGAAAACTACAGTAACAAAAAACATACAAACAAAAAATATATAATTAAAACTTAATTAGTTCTTAAAATATTTATTTTATACTTTTAATGTACAGGCAAATCCAAATTAAAACAAATAAAATACCTAATTAATAATAGTAAATAATTTGAGACAGATATTTATTGATGTTAATGTCATAATGTTACATTGTTGCTTATCAGATTATTTTTATCTAATTATATTTATACAGTGGCTTAGTGGGTAGTGTTGTTGCCTCATACCTGTGGCACAGAAGGATCAAATCCTGTCTCTCTTACAGTCCAAAGACGTTCTGTTAAGTGACTTGGTGTCTCTAAATTACCCATAGTATGTGTGTGTACCCATCACGTCTTGGCAAATAGAGGGGGAAGAAGTGGAAGCAGTGTCTGATTTTCTTTTCCTGGGTTCAAAAATCACTGCAGACGGAG
>JAACJT020000030.1:756006-781750 GCA_009936485.2 Gymnarchus niloticus
TCATCCAACTCACTCCAGAATTCCTCTTTCTCATCCATCTCACACCCAACTTGCGGGGCATATGCACTAACAACATTTATCGTCACATGTTCAATTTCCAGCTTCATACTCATCACCCCCTTCCGACACACTTTTCACCTCCAAAACACTCTTGGCCTACTGTTCCTTCAGGATTGCCCCTACCCCATTTCTCCTCCCATCCACACCATGGTAGAACAATTTGAACCCACCTCTGGCTTTACTTCCCTTCCATCTGGTTTCTTGTACACACAATATATCAACCTTCCTTCTCTCATCATATCAGCTAACTCTCTCCCTTTACCAGTCATACTGTCAACATTCAAAGTTCCTACTCTTATTTCCACTCCCCTAACCTTCCTCCTCTCCTGCCTCCGGACACGCCTTCCCCCTCTCCTTCTCCTTCAGCTTTGGCCAACAGTAGCCCAATTTCCACCAGCTCCCTGTTGGCCAACAGTACTGGTGGCAGTTGTTGTTAACCTGGGCCTTGACCGATCCAGTATGTTAATCTGTGTTGTTGTCCGCATATTTGATTTGGCAAAAAATTTTACACCGGATGCCCTTCCTGACGTAACCCTCCCCATTTATCCGGGCTTGGGACTGAGATGAAGGAATATACTGGCCCGAGCACCCCCAGTGGCTGGGTTATTAGGGCCATCTTTAAGTACATGCCAATCACTTGCTCAATTTCCTTGGTGTTGGTGTTTATAAATGTTCTAGTCTTTTGAAAGCTGTACTCATGTGTTTTTTGTCAGAGCCCGAATGATGTTTTCTGAGACAAACCTTTGGAAGTTTTCCAGTGGTGTGTGGAGGGAAACAGCAGCATCAGAGATACCTGAACCAGAAAAATCAGCATTGGGACTGATAAAGTCCTTTTTCAGCTAGCAATACCTGTCATGGCACATGGTCTATTTGTTTGGTTGGCTTGATGTCAACATAATCACTGTGTGGACAGTCAGTAGGATGTGGATTTTCTTTGTCCACATAACCAGCATCTTCATCTGCCTCTTCATCACTCGGCGCAGTGTCATGTGATTCCATCTCAAAATCACTCTCTCCATTTTGGACGACAACAATCATATCCTGCACACTGTATACGAGACTTTTCTTTGCTGGTGGCATTCAGAAATGGAGAAAATAGTAAGTATAGAGTATACATAGTAAATCATTTTAATGCAAATAATCCTAATCCTATTTACAAATTACTCTGAGGTCACACAATATTGTCTTGCTAGCCTGCTATGCTCTCTAGTTACCATTCTAAAAGAACTAGATGCAACCCCCCAGACCACTTACTGTACATCACCCTATTCAAGAACATAATCACTTGTCCCTGATCAATGCAACAACCATTCTCCCTAAACATTCCAGAACATTCAGAACTTGTTTGTGCCTAATGCAATGAGCAGCTGTTTGGGCAAACAAACAAAGCCCAGAAAAAATCCCAGAATCAGTATTTTTAAAATAAGATACTGTTACTATCCTCAGTCTAGTGTTGGGTGTAACAGAATGGATGTGAAAAGGGTGAAGGACAATGGCACACGAATGGATAGTAATGGAATAGTGATTTTATATATTTACAGGTGAACACACAATAACAAATATGATTTTTACAAACAATACAAAGAGCACCCGGTGATAAATATCGTCGGGAATAACCCAGGCCAAAATAATAAACAAAACAAACTAGCGAGTGAAACCCAAAGCTAACTTACCTACAACAAAAAGGAAACAAAAGGCAATTTCTCTCCCTAACTCCCTACCAAAACACACAGTACCAAAACTACACACAAAACAAAAATGGCAATCACTCCACACACATCGGATCAAACACATACACACTGTACACATACACAGGCCAAGGCGACGGTATCCAAAGAGCGAGAGAATATCGTAAACGAAAATCCAGGCAGAATTAACAAATGACCTAACAATCAAAAGGAACAAGCAGAAGTACAAAGGGAGAAGCGATAACCAGGAAAACCAAAACCAATCCAAAGTCATATACAAAAAGCAGAGTACACAATCTAGAATAACAAAATCAAAATCGATTAGTAGAGCTGGCGCATGGATGAATGGTGGTTCTCAAATCTGGAAACCGGAAGTGACACAGAGGGAGGATATGGGCGGAGTTGTTGAGGCGGAGCTGACGAACGTAGGACAGACTGAGAAGACGGACAAGGCGAATGGTAGACGGCAGGCGGACCTGGAACAAAAATACACTCACCACAAAAAATCTTACGGCACGGAACAGTACAGATAGGGTTTTAAATGGACTATGGAAGACTGGAAGAAAATCTTATGGATCACTGAATCAAAATTTGAAATCTTCGGTTCCTCACACAGGGTCTTTGTACACTGTCAAGTAGGCAAGTGGATGGCTCCTCAAGTGTGTGATGGTAAGGGGCTCTTGTCCATCCAGTGACTGGCACCCAGAACCAAAAGGTCTACATCTAGTTGGTTAGAGGTTCATCCTACAGCAAGATAATGACCCCAAGCATTCCACCACATTATGTCAGAACTACCTTAGAATAAAAGAACAAGAACAACAGGCTCCAGAATTAAACTCCATCAAGGTAGTTTGGGATTAACTGGACAGGATAGTGAATGCAAAGAAACCTACTAGCACAACAAATTTGTGGGAATTTCTGCAACAATGTTGGGAAGAACTTTCCAAACAATACTTGATTCCCATTGTAGAAAAAAAATGTCATGGGTGTGTTTGGGTGTTACATCTGAAAAAGGTGGTCATTTTGAATGATTTTGACGAGACGAAAATTGTTTCAATTTTGTTAAACCCAGCAATGTTATTTCTTTACCTCCAGTTTTTTTTTTTTGGAGTACATTGAAACACTATACCGTAAATGTCTAAAACTTTTGACATTACTGTATACTCCTTTACACTTCCTGTGCATTGTGACATTTCTCTCGTAAAGTTTGCCAAAGACCTTTTACAGTAACCCAATATGGAGACAATGTGTCATTTTCAATAATGGTCTACATGCATTGACTGGAAATTATCTTACACATTACACCCTTATTGATCCAATGACCAGATTCCCAAACTTGACTGAATCCTGATTGATTAAATGATTCACAAATATACTATATATAAATTAATCAGGATTCAGTCAAATTTGGCAATTGTGACTTTTTGTGTATGCTAGTATGCTGAGAGCCTTCACAAGTGAAACTGACCAATGTTCATTCAGGGTAGCAGGTATATATGGCACAATGGAAACCAGGGGTACCCTGATCATTTCATAATCTATAGATATGTCACCATGTGATAAAGGACAAACAGGACACCTTTATAGATAGACTTACTGATCACAAGTGAGAAATTGTGTTACCACAGCAGCACAAGAATGGATGGATGAGAATGGCTTACTTCTGTGTATGTATTTAACATGGTTATAATGCAGTACATTCTCACGATGCCATCATAACATGTAATAAACTGCATCCCTCTTGTCATGTTCTTAATCACTGGACCACTATCCATCTCCTAGCGTTATGTCCTGTGCTAGTGGAGGGTCTACTTGTGAATTGATGCAGTAAACAGGGGAATCCAACTGATGTGTTATTTGGCCTGACATTGAACACACACAGATACACAAGGCAGCCAATTAGCCTAGAACATGTCTTTGGACTGCAGGAACAAACCGGACTACCCAGAGGACACCCATGAGATTCGGGGAGAACATGCAAACTCCACACACAGAGCTAAGGCAGGATTTGAACTTCCAATGGTGGCTGTGTGAGGCTGCAGTGCTAAGCACTGAGCTACCATGTCCCCCAATCACTGGACCACTAAGATGTAACAAATGTACAAGAAACAGATGACATAATGGGTTATTCATAGGAGTGGGGAAAAACTGCATTGCTCACCAGGAAAACAGAGAAGTTTGTAAAGAAGAGGAAGTTTAATCTAGCACTTAATTTGAACAACATAGAAAAGTTCATAGAACACATCTGCTCTTAACCACAAAAAAGGTCCATGTCATTGTCTCTGACTCATCTGAATGACTTAGCAGAGGTTTTTGGAGTCCCTAAAAGAAATCAGCTGCACGAGGTCTCCTCTGGGGGGTGCTGTTACTATTTCTGTTGGCCTGAGCTCCTGCGGGGGACTTCAGCACTCCGAATCGTGGCTTTTGCTGGGGGTCAAAGGCTACACGTGACGACCCATCAGGACTAACCAACAGGCTGCGGTCTGTCTTCCTGAACTCTGTATAAAGGGAAATCAAGTAAATTCAATACCTCCACCAATACAGAATTCAAACAACCATGCTTTATAACATCCAAAAGTAGTACTAGCTAACCTGTGGTCTGGTTGTTCTTCAGCCCAAAAGTGACCTTCTTGGATTCAGACCTTGGTGTCTGATTCATCTGAAAGAAGAAATGCATTTTTACAAGATTTCCCAAGCTCCACACAAAACATCCATTACTTTCGATGCATTTTAACAAAATGAGGAAAATGCACCCAATACAGCACTGTATTTTTGACCCATGCAGCCCTCCATATAGCACCAAACTGACCCATTTATTTGTTCATCCTCAGTACAGTGTTGCACTGTGATTCATAACCTTCCATTGCAGTGGCATCTTGGCAAACACACAGGTTTGTGTGTTTCACCTGCACCACAAGGCTAAACTGGCATGGGCCCCAAATTATTCCAGTTTTTGCTACACATTTTCCAACCAGCATCTGACTCTGAGATTACCTGCTTCAAGGACACTAGCATGGTACTCCGACCCATTAGATGCAGGTGTTCTACACCAGCACCTGACTTTGAGGTACTTGCTTCAAGAGCATTGGTATGGTACTGATACCTGCTTGTTAGACATGGGTGTGCCAGGACTTCGTTTACTCATCTTGAAGAACAGAGGAATAGGGACAGCGCGGCTTTGAAACTTGACAAAGTCTGACTTGGACCCATCCACTTTCCTCTTCTGGGTCTTCTTACTACTGCTAGGACCAAATGCAACCTTGATCTACAGTAAACAAGAACCCAGAGAAAGAATTCACTTAAAGGGACCATCCACCTTAAAATACACATCTGCTCACTAACGGTCTATGCTCTGGAATTGAGAACTTTGTACTGTGGGTTTCAAAATGTCATGCTTTGTCATCACCAGCAGCTATTTCAGTCCTGATTTGTTTGGGACGCTTATGAAGAGTAAAATACATGCAGACTCTAAAAAGGGACAGACTTGATATTAACACATTGAACTATAAGGTTAGGAAAGTCTAGCTAATTATGACCCATTTATACATTTCTTACTTTCATGTTTTGTATTCCGTTAGAGGGACTCTTTGGACAGCCATGCAATAACTTACAGCAGTCATTTTGGGGGTTTGGGTTCTTGTCCCCTCCAAGTATCCATTGCTGTGTTCCGATCGTTCTGCGATAACCTCTGCTACCAACTTCTTCATCGCCTTCTTCTTCTTCAGCTGAGGGACAGGGCTCTGAACTGCACACGTGTTCTCAATGCAGACACCCTCAGTTGCCTGCTGTGTCCTACTGGCATTCAGCTCCAATATTAACTGCTTCTCTTTGCTCTTCCTCCGCCTCTTCTTCTCACTGGCTCCTTGGGAAGGTGGTATTCCTGTCTCAGGACTTCCTTTCTCAGCCCCTCTGTTCTGTGTTGCAGGGGTGGTCTGGCTGTGCTCTTCTCCTCCCACCAGGGCCATAGAGGGCTCCAGATCCAGTGGACATTTGCCCTCCTCTGTGGATGAGCTCCTCCTCCTCCTCCTCTTCTTCTTCCTCCCCTGGCTTTGCATGCTGGCAGTAGACTGGGAGTCCATCTTAGCCACGCCTCCCTCTGCCATCTGCCATTGTGTTGTCGTGACATTAAGCTGACTCAGGGCATCTGACATTTCTGCTCTGGAGACAACCTTCCCTCTCTTCCCCTTCTGGTCTGTCACAGTTGCACCACCTTGTTCCTCCCTTTCTAGCACAGGTGGGATTATCATTTTCCCAGCCATAGAAGATTCCAAATGAACCTCCATCACCACTGGCGAGTCTTCCTGTACATCTGGGATCATCTGGGTTGAACTTTTGTCCTGTTCTAGCCCATCTACTGAGTGCTTTCTGGCCTCTACCCCCTTCTTTTTCTTCTTCCTCTTTTTCTTGACCACAGTATCACTCTTCCCTCCAGCCACTATACCTTCTCCATCAACAAGTGATTTTTTCTGCTTGAATGGGACATCTTTTTCCTTCTTCTTGCCTAGAAGATTAAGGTAGTGTAGAGGTTAAAGACCGTAACCTGAAAACACTTCAATAACACGCAATTAGCCATTGCTACAAGGCCCTGACTGACATGAAAAATTTGTCATCAACATTCATATGAATTTTAACATCTAAAAATTCTGATCAGCCAAGTTAGATGATCAAAAATTAAACAGGTTAGTCGACTGCTAACTTTATGTACGACAGCAGATTATTTTTTTTTTGTTTGCTCTTTTACAAATTTTGGTGTTTTCAATATTGTTTGAATACTTAGCTGTTTTCACTTCACTGAGGGCTTAATTCCCACCTCCTTTTCAAGTGGTAGGACATATATGACTTGTCTGTCACTCATAGTGCCTGTTTGTGGGTTAGTTTGGGCTAGATACATTTTGTTGTCTTTTACTCCCTTTTCTTTCATTCAGTCTAGGTAAATGTGTAGTTTTGAATTGTTGTTTTGGGTAAATCAACATGTGTAATTAGCTGTCTGTCTCTCACGTTATAAATAAACCTCATGGCAAAAAGAATCTCCTACATCTTTACCGTATATAAATACACTGACATTCTGCCACAGACCAACCCTTTGGCTGGACCATAAAACCTGTTAGCAATCCCAGGCTGAGAGTCATTAATTATAATGCAGCAAGCATACCTTATTTTCTCCAGAGGGAATTTTTCTTCTCATTATAAATGTTTAAAGACATTATCAGTGCTATAGCAACAGATTTTCACCAATGTGAATGAATTCATGGAACCAATAGCCAGTTTCAGAAGCCAACTGATACATTGGTCAGGCCTGAATTGACGATACATGGATAAGCAACTTTGCTTGAAAGAATTAAAAAAAAAAAAGTTTGTCAATATTAGGGTCCATTTAATTTTTACAGGCAAATGCTTTGAAACAAAATAAAAGCACTCACTTCATTACTAAATCTGACCAAGGATTCTTCTGCACCAACAGAAGAATTATTTATTAAAAACTGAACCATTTGCACAGTCACCTTTTAATTTCTTAGCTTCGGGGCCTTCATCCACATCTTCCTCATCAGTCCTGTTCATCCACCTTTTCCTCATTCTCCTCCGACTGCCGAACATCTCGTCATCATCCTCATCCGTGGAGACCTCCTCTGGGTACTCATCCTGGGGGAACACACCTGGCCAGAAAGATAGAGAGTTAGACACACATGAAGGTAGGAAAGGAGACCTGGGAACTCTAGCCTAAAAGGTACATCAGAGGTGATCATGGCTAAAATTCTTAAAAAAAAAAAACTATTGCTATGACATATGAAAGAATTATAAAAAAATGGAGCTCTTGCCTTCACTGAGGTCACGGAACCTGCAAAAAGTGAAAGAAGAGAAAATATAAATGCCTGAATGCTAACCGTACCATAGACACATCTGGGTTTAGATACACAGCAGCAAAACAGAGTGTACTATTTAGGACGCGCACGCACGCACGCACGCACGCACGCACGCACGCACGCCACTAAAGCGTGTGATTGTGCTCATAATGCTGCCCTCCATCTCCTCCACATATGTATGGGTGTCAGGCACACACGAGCAGGCCAGCATCTTTCTGTGTAGGTGTGTGCAGTTTGGGGGCGGGGCAGGGCAGAGCAGAGAGAAAGCAGACACTCACGTCTTCACTGCCTTGTAGAGCTTCTTCCTGTTAAAGGTGGAGGTGTTGCTGCGACTGGCCAGCTCAAACAGCCTGTCTGCTATGGCCTTGTAGTCAAACTGCCACACAAAAAGGTGGGGAGGCGGTGCTCTCTCAGCATATTACATCTCAAAACACACCACCCCCGTCCCCCAGGGTCATACCACCAGGTTATTTCAAGTCTAGCTGTAGAACGCACAGCATGGAGGTCATGACTTGCTCAAGCAGATACGACAACCTCAGACCACCCAACAGTGCTATACAGTGCAAACATCTCATAATATCTACAACTCCAGAACCTTAACACAAGAACTTTTAGAATACAGCCAAAAATCCTGATGTCACACAACTGAAAATTTGCTGAAAACTGCTATCTTTCTCCTTTCAAAAATGTAAGTTTGCTGAATATCAAAAGGCACACACTCTTTCATTTCTGAAATTTTAAGTATGGCTTTTGACAAACACCTACACAGACCTACATCAGACACAAAGCAGACAGAGTCTGCCCATGAGGAAAAAGAGTTAGGCTGAGGTCCTTCAGGCCTGAAGGATTGATGTTTTAAGCAGGACCATATTTCTCCTCAGATAACCGAATATTAAACCTTATACATGGACGCCATGCAGTTTTTCATTCCATCTCTGGGAACCTGACTGCACTAACCTGAAGCACAGGTCCAATATCTTCGTCTTTCTTAGGCAGGACAGAGTCATCATCCTCAATATCTGACAGCTCATCCTCTCCTTCAGTGGCTGAGACACCTGAGAAGAGAATTCGTACATGAATTTTGATGCAGCTTCTGCAGGAAACACTGTAGGCACAGCAAAATTATGTAAATTGATGGAATTTATATAAGGTGTTGTAATGTGCTATAGTTTGTATTCAGTCAAGATAATGAAACGTGACACAGTGACCCAAACATGTACCATTAACATGCTTGACTTTAGCTTTCTTAGCGTTCTGTGGGACAGCGTTGCTCTCAGACTCTTCGTCTTCATCATCCCCCTGGGAGGAATCGTCCTCTTCAATCCCACCTCCTCCTCGAGCCTCATTCATGAGGTCCTCGATGGCGAATGGGGCATAGTCAACGATCTCCTGGAATATGGTGCCACAGATGGCCTGTACCAGGATATGACTGGGGTGGGGGTAGGCCAGAGTGACTTTGAGTCCACAGACACAGGGAACAGGACCACACAAGACCACCACTAAAAAAACCGACTCACTTCTTTGACTTTGCTGCTGTTTTACAGAATGGGTCGATGAACGTTAGGTTCTGCTCCGCCGTAAGCTGCAGTCAGAGTTAATAAGCATTTCTCACATTGCTGCTGAGGTCCCACACACATCACTTGATACTACAGTGATACAATAAAACACTATAAGGTGGATAAATATATCATGTGGGCAATTAACACAGTACTTCAGACTGGTCACATTGTTCAGACATATCTGCCGTACTTTACTTCATTATTGCTGTGGCATGAATTTTGCAGCCTGTAGCTTATTTGAGACTGTTCCGATTTGGTCAGAATTTTGGCCCTTAACACCCCCACAACCCCCGGTATGTCATTCATTCGGCCCACCTCTTTGGCTCCGACCCTGGCCAGTTCAGCCATATAGATGTCCAGGATGTGGAACTGCACTCCTGGGGGGCAATTGCTGGTGCTGCGAAGAACCTGGTCGAGCAGCAGCTCCACAAACCTCTGCACCAGACTGCCAAGTAGAGGAGAATGGAAGTTCTCAGAGTAACTGGTGGCGTCATGCAAAGCAAGTCAACAGGATGAGTGATTTGTCAGAAAAAACAACTAGTACGGATGACTGCCACTCCCATCATTAGTATTATAATAAATAAGCTTGGCAAAAAGCATCCATTGAAAGAGAACTGCCGTTTGACATGATTTCTTACAGAGAAATTCAGGGTAAAGGCCCACTTCCAGTTGTAAAGACTGCCAGGCACAGGACAAAGTCTGTTACCCCCATGATCCATGCTGCTACAGTACAATTCTTCCTCAAATGCTTACTTGGGCTTGTTACTGGTCCCTCACTGAACTCTCAGCCTAGCTACACTTGTACTGTAGGTAGCCCTTTAACTGCTGTATGCTTGTTTTGTATCTGCCTCACTGCAAGTCTCTTTAAACAGAAGCGTCGGCTAAGTAGATAAATGTAAATCTGTGACATAGTGAGGTTTACCTGGCCTCCCAACCCTTCCTCTTCATCATTTCAAACGTCTGTCTGAAAATGAAACGCACCAGCTGGTCGAGAGAGAGAGAGTTGGAGTCTAAATAATAATCCTGTTTGACATAATATTGATCACAACCATTACCCGACTGGCTGACACTTATTCATTTTTATAAATGCAGTATTTCTCTACTTAAAATTCTTTGTGAAGACAGAGACGGTGCCTCTTTAAACGGTCCACATTCATATTCCATTTTGACCTCTGTTAACACTTTCATACTGTAACAAAGGGTATGGATGGGAGAAGCAAATGATGAAGCATACCCATCATTTTAATCCAATCCTTTATTTTAAAAACTAGAAAGTTTAGAAGCAGCACAACCAGGCAAACAGCTCTTTCAATTAATCTGGTATTTACCACACTCCAAGCTTCCTCCCCTCCTATAAGGAACAAGCTTGTCACCCCACCGAACGAGCAACACACCTCCCCCACAGCGACCCCCCTCAGACACACCCAAAACCACCCCATCACAACAGCTGTCACCCCCCACCAGATTCACCCAAACATGATTTACTCCCTCTAACCCAGGAGTGTCTGCAAAGGGCCAGTGTGGGTGCAGGATTTCATTCCAACCAAGCAGGAGACACATCTGATTCCACCCGTTTAATCAGTTGAGCTTGGCTTTCATTGAACTCAGACGTGCCTTCTGCTTGGTTGGAATGAAAACCCACACCCACACCGGCCCTATGCGGATAAGATTGGACACCCCTGCTCTAACCCATTTTAATTTCAACATCCCTAACTAATTAAACACCAAAACAGCCACTAAGGCTCTTGGGAGTTTAAATTATGCCCTCTACCACATCTTCTGCAGCACGTACTACAATACATTATATTTAATTGTACAGATTACCACTGACAGGCATTATATAGCTTGGTTAAATAACTTAATACTTTTGAACAAGTTTAAAAGTGACTACACACCATGACTAATGGCATTTCTAGGAGAATTTCACTCCCATAGCAGTCACTGTAACAGTACACCAAACAGCATGTTGTCAAGCTAAAGAATGTGACTGTTTACCGTGTAGAACTTATCCATGCGAAGTCTATCGATGCCGTTCCATTCCCTATTGATGGTCTTCAGAAAGCTCTCCAGAAACAGAAACTCTAGAAAGAGACACATGGTGAACACCGGTGCAAAACGTGGTCTGCAAGCATGACACGAGAGTAGCAATGAGATGGACCGCCACAGCACAGGTTGTAACTTAATATGATTAACAAGAAACAAGCGGCAGTTAAAAACCGTCCCAGAAAACCGCAAAACGCCAGTCATAAACGAGCGACTTTCAATCCTTGTCTTCGTTACCGAAATCACGACGACTAAAAGAACTTACGGACATCGACATTCTGAAGTGAGTGGATCAGGCTTGATATCTGTGCGGACAGGTCCTCCTATTAAACAAAGCTGCATGTAACAACCCGTTCAATCGACTTTAGGTTATGTAACTGGTACAGTACTTTCTAGTTTGCATACTTCTACAAGTCTGACACAATTTTGAAACTACTGAAAACCTCCATCTCCGCTGTGTGATGAAATCATGAGGAAGAACTTACCTGTAGAAGCGCTTTATCCTGCATCCACAGGCAGTAGAAGAGACCCTTCCATATTTTCAACAATTCTTCTACAGTGAATCCACCTAGATAATGGAGGGGAAACGACCAAAGACTCACTAGGTTTAAGAAAAGTTGGATCGCCATCACCACAACTGGCTTCAGTCTGTCTTACCATCGGGTTTCTGCGACCGGACGCTGAAATACTTCCTCAGCTTTTTAATTGCCTTAGTTCGAATGGGTTTCTCGTTGGACGCTAATCTCTGAGCAAACTGGATCTCCGGTTCTTGTACCACAGGCGCCATCTTCGCACTAACACGTGGTACAGCAGCTCACACGCCTTCGGTACGAGCTTCTGAAACGGCGCGTGAAGATGACGTCATGATCACGCGAGGGCGGTGGATAACTCGCCGTTACAGTAGTAGACCTGTCTGAAGATTTAATTTCCTTCATTTCCTTCAATAAACGAGTCATCCTTCAGTTTGTTAATCACTGGCCACTCTCGTCACTCACTGGTGTAACGACGTACAGATATCTCAAAGAGTCAGTGTGCCTGATAAAATTTAATAACCATCATGTATAATTAATGAAATGTATTTAATTTAATTAACATAACATTTTTGAAGGTGATCCCAGACAAAAAATCAAAGGCACACCTAGGGGTAATTGTAGATGACCGGTTATCCTTTGTTTAGGCAACTGGATATTTACTTTGTAGAGCATCAAGAAGATAGCACCTTTCCTATCAGAATACACACTTCAACTCTTTGTCCATGCAGCTGTCATCTCACATCTCGATTACGCTGACACTTTGCTAATGGAACTGCCAGTACATATTGTGGAACCACTACAGACGATTCAAAATTCAGCAGTATATCTGGCATTCAGTCAGCTGAAATGCTGTTACACCTTTGCTTGTATTTCTTCATTGGCTCCTATAAGTGCTTGCATCAGGTTAAAGTGCATGAAGTTTGTTTTAGAACTGCCTCAGTTGAATCAATTACCAGGACCGATATTCCGTCTCATCCTCCACGGTTATAGTCGTCCAGTGATCCGTCTATATCGTGTTAAAACAAGTCTTATTCTAGATCGAGGTTTTTGGTGGGTGACTCCTCAGTAGTGGAATAAGCCGCCCATCCACATCTCTAGAGGCACTAGTGTCTTTCACAACCTTCATGGTGTCAGTTGTGCCGGCATTTTAAATAACAGGTCAAATATTTGATAGAATTTAAAATCTTAACAAATAATTACGAGATAGCGATTTTGTCCACTGGGGGCAGTATATAGCATTAAATTGTATATTAACCCTTATCTCTCTTATTGAATTATTATGCAGTGACATTCCCAAAATAATTGATACGTATGCATAAAATGGCGTTAATTCTGCTGTGAAATAGGAATCTGCTACTCATATGCCCATTTGCATCTACCCACTGGGACAGGATACATGGTTAGTTCCAGTTTATCATTTTCCACAGAATTTATCTTCATACACGTTGCTCCAGCAGCTTGCTGCCAAACTGTGAATGTTGTCAGTTCAGGATGTGTATGATTCTCAGCACTGTGTAATGTGTGTAGTGTAAGTTGCAATGATGAAACAAGGTAGGTGTACTAGAGTGTTATTTGAATGATACTTTGGAGGTAAATGATTACAACCTTTGGAACTGGCTATTTGTGGTCACGAAGGTGGATTCCACTTTTCTACTGATGGAACAAATGAGGCCTCAAAACTCATGGTTGGTGGGAGTATCGTGAACTAACCAATCAATGCTGGTACTAAATGAGGCTTCGAAACTTGTGGTGGGTGGGAGTATCCTGAACTAACCAATCAATGCTCCAACCCATCATGGATTTGGAAGCCCCTTTTTGCCCCATCACTACTTTTTTCTTAGGCCATGCCATCACTTTTTCTCATCACTTAGCAATGGAGCCAAAACGGTGCCTTAGACAAAGTAGTTAGTTTTTATTTCTGCATTTTTCAAACCTTAATCTGGATTAGTTTAGTAAATAACTACTCTTGGACATAGGTGAATTGCATGTCTTCCTGGATTACTACGTCTGCTAAGATAATACCTCTAGAAATTTAAAAGTGAGTTGAATTAATGTAGACATATAACTTGTGTTGCTCAAGGTCAAGGCAAAGAGACTTAGCTAGGTTTCCTCCACCAAAAACTAGCAGATTGTTACTAAATAATGAGTCCCCCCATTTATCTTATGGTGATTGTTATAATTACTGTTGTTTTAAGTGATTAACTTTGTATAAGAAAAGATTATGCATTACAACGCCCCCTGCTGTGAGAATGATTGATGGACTGAAAAATCTCCTTTACACATTTCTGAATCAGTAAAATCGAATAACGGCAGTCGGTTCCCTAGCCTGACTTAAATTTGTTTCGGATTTCATTTTTATTGTTAAATTTTTTACATTATAGGTTACATTTCCATTTATGATCAAAAGTGTTTTGTCTTAATTATTATTACTAATAATTAGTTATATAAGGGCATAGAAGAAGAAAATTACATGAAAATTGATTATATTTTGGCGTGTGATGGACTGGTATCCCAGCCAGGGCGAACCCTAATTTTATGCCCTTTATGTAAAAATAAAATACTCCTGCTGTACGCCTAAACTATGAAAAACAAGTGTTTTATTTAACACAGTGAAATTCTAGGTAAATTCCCTTGCACATTGGACTACAGATTTGAGCCAGGTGTTGGACTGACTTGTTTTATTATGATCTTGTGTAAGAGCAAAGTGTCAGAGAGGGCTGTTGTCTTCCTTCCAACTGAAAGTGACAGGACTTGCCATACTGTCACATTGGATAAGCCCCAGATCTTCTGTGCGTACACATATTCATACAAATGCAAGCTCATGCATTTGTGCATCCATGTGCATATATGCCAGAGCGGTGAGCATATCGTTTGAATTACATTGATATAACTTTTTTTTTTCATTTTAAAGTTGTCTTTAACATGGAAGCCGCATATTTAACTCCAAACGGAGGGTCTTTGCGGCTGGCTGTGACGCAAATGATTCATATAACTAGCGCGTGGGCAGAACCCGCAGAGGTCGGGGATGTTTAATTATGTGTGCTTATCCCAGAAGGCGTGACGCCATATCGTTAAATTCATTCACTCATCAGTGGAGTCTTTTTGGGGAACACCTAATGATACCCACTTCTTTCGTCTGCATCGTTCATTTGGAAATCGTATATTAAGCATAGAACGGAGATGGATACTACTGTAGTTTCGTTTATATGCGTTACATCGCGCTCAAATCATTATTTTGGTCTCCAGTTATTTTTACAAAAAATGATTCTCTCCTAACGTAGCTGGAGCAGTTTATAATTGCGGTAATATTAAGTACCATTCTCTATAAAACACGCTCGCAGCGAATAAAGGAAGACCACTGGAAGGCGTTTTTTTTGTTGTTTTTCCGGGTAACTTCGGCAATGTGGAGCATCCTTACGGCACTTTTAGCTCTCGCTTTTAAAACTGCCCACACCATCACTTTGTCCAGCACAGCTGTAAAGTCAGGGGCTTAAGAGACAAAGAGGGGGGCGCAGTGGGAGGAGCAGCGCGAGGTGGGAGTTTCAGGGGGTCCAGAGAAAGGTGATTGAAAAAGAGATGCTGGCGAGGTATTAACTTAACTCTCGGCACAGAGACGAGCGATAACGGCACGATTCTCGGTAGCTGAGATGGGATCCGCGTCGTCGGCGTATCGAGTTATCTACCTGGACGTCGACGGCAGATCTCAAAAGGTATTTCCAACGACGGATGCATATTCGTATCACCGCATCGTTTGCATTGTCCATTAGTGTCAATTCATCAATAACAATTATTTTTAAATAACCATCATTCAGGCCGCCCAGCATTTAAATGCTTAGCACGCGGTTTTGACGCAAATTTGTTATAAACTTAAAGATCAGTTTTTTGTTCCGCTATTTTTTTTCCCTGATAAATGGTGCTCAAGGAAGTACTGTTAGAGATTAACAATAAGAAAGTTGAAAGCTGTATTACTGTATTGTTACAAGGGGTGACATGTTAGATGGATCGTTTGGAAAGTGTGTGTGTGTGTGTGTGTGTGTGCGCGCGCGCACGAGGATTTGCGCAAACAAATGTGTGCCTCATTATTAATTTAGTGTTTAAAGGGGCATTATATCCTGGTAATAGTTGTAAGGAAATTATCTACCATTTTGTCAATATAGGCTTTTAATTATATATGAATTGCATAAGAGTAATGGGGAAATTGCGATGTGACTGATGTAGAATCACTAATCAAAATCGTCGTAGAAGACCCTTGTACAGGAAATGTCCTGCATGAAGCAGCGGGTTAAGGGATGTGAAATGTTTGAGGTAGTACCAGTATTCCGATCATAGAATTTTAACAACACAGTCGAACCTTTTTTACAGTATGTTGTATTAAAGCTGGTTGGGAATACTATACGGGTCATATGATGAAGAGTGCATCCTAGGCGAAAAGCAATGTTCACTGATTTGTTGCAAGACTAAGGGATAGGGGTTTGGATCTGTTTGTTTAAATCGTTTTAGTTAATTAATTAATATGAATTTGAATTGATGCAAAAATGAGAATGGGCAGCAGATACTCTGGTGGTGCATATCCATCCATCCATCCTTATGTATTTGTCCAGTACAAGGTGTCAGTGTCCGTTCAGCATAATTCTGTAGAGATTAATAAGATGTGAGATTGATTCAATCTTACATACACAATGTAAAATGTGTAATTCTGTATTGAGTTACCACTGGATGTCTGAAAAGATATTTCTCTGCATGTCAAATGATCAAACATGAGACATCTGGAGAAGCTGTTCCTGACCTTGAGGTTGTCCTCTGTAATCAGTTGATGATGAGTTCATTACATAAATTTAAGTAAATTCATGGCCACAGTCTGCTTGTAGTAACATGTATTCATTGGTCATATGTTTTTCTCCAAAGTGATTAATAGCTTTGTGCAAATAATAAATCCATTAGTAACCAAGCAAATAACATCAACATGGGCCTATAATCATTAAGAGGATTGTCTGTGCAGTGTTCCTACTGTGTGAGGTATTTTACAGTATAATATGGAAGGACAAAAGATAATATAACAGTTTAGTGCCATTGAGACACAAAACACACATACAGGCAAGATTCCAAGCATTGGTTTAATGAAAATAAGTACATTAAATACATTAAATATGCTGTACGTGTTAAAAGACATACACAGAATAATGGTGAATTCCACTTGTAAGGTACAGTGTATGAGGCAGAATCTAACAAATTGAGTGGGCACAGCTTCCTGAATGTAGTCAAGAACTAAAATGAATGGTAATGAGTTGTTTTTTTTTGTTCCTTGAAGAGTGGAAAGGATTCTGCCTTACTGATGCCCATGAAAAGCTGGACCACCACCTGTCTTTCGTTCAAGATCTTTTTCATAGTTATAGGTTCCTGTTTATCCCCAAGGCATGTTCCAAAGTGTCGGCAAGGCTTAGGAGAGAAACACAGTTCTCAGCATGGTTGTGTAAGATCATTCAGTGAGATTGCAGGAATATAAATCAACCAGTCAAGTGCCGTGTGAGTCAGAGCCTGCAGAACACCCATTAGTTATGTGTCTTTGCCGTTAGATATACTCCATTTCAACAGGCCGCTTTTCCTTTGGAGGCTGTGTCTCTGCCACTGAGAGCAAGGGCACAATCTGACAAATACATGGCTGCATTGCACAGCCAAAGACCAACAATACAATAAAGTGTAAAAAAATGTATGCACTATTTTCTTTTATTTTTTTGAAATTCTGAACGCGTCTTGTCCTCACAGAAATTATCCGGCTGTTGTGTATGTGTATGTTTATTATCTGTTATGAAAATTAGATACCCACATTACCAACCTCCCAAACTGCTTTATCCAATGGGGGGGTGGCTGGAGCCTATCCCAGGCAGCTTAGGGTATGAGGTAGGGGACACCCTGGATGGGGCGCCAACCTATCACAGGGCACACAGTCTGACACCAAAAGTAATTTAGATTTGCCAGTTAGCCTAGATTGTGGGAGGAAACCTGAAAAGCATAAGCAGAACATTCAAACTCCACACACAGAGCAGAGGTGGGATTCAAACCCTCACCCTCAAGGAAACAGTGCTAACCAGTGAGCCGCCATTACCGCTTCTACAATATGCCACACATATTTCTCAAAATTGTTCACTTGATCCAGGGTAAATATAGTTGCACAAAAGGTATATGATTAAGTTAGATATTATAATACATTATCCACTAAGCTCATTAGAATGATTTTCGAATTATACTTAAGTTACATGTTATGATGCACTGTGCACTATGCAGAATATAAGACCAGGTTATGACATAAATGTTATATGATAAATGTTTAATATGATTATTATATTATTATGATTAATATGATTATTTATATGATAAATGTTATGACACTCTGGCCATATTTGAAGATCAGTGTCTCATCCATCATGATAAACTCCCATTCAGTTGGTTCCCTAACCCTTCCGATCTGTTTCCGTTATCCCCACCATTTGTACTGCCCTAGATTAATACAAGTATTCTCAAGTAGCAATGGGACAAATAAGGCTTCAAAACCCACAGTGGGTGGGAGTGTCTTGAACTAACCAATCAATGCTGGAGCTAAAAGGGACTTCAAAACCCATGATTGGTGGCACTAGCCAGCATTGATTTGTAGTTTGTGATATTCCCACCCACCACAGGTTTTGCAGTCTCATTTGTCCTATCACTATTCTCAAGCATGATGGCTGTTGTGGGTGCTTCCCATCTTTTCACCGCTTTCAGCAGAAATCCATGCATTTCTCTCATGTCACCAGTACAATATTGGGTACCTTTTAAAAATATCATTTACATAAAAATTATTTTTTGTCTTATAGGGAGATTCAAATACCTTAGCTCAGCTTGAAGCACTGCAATCTATAATTGCCCGTGGCCTCAATGACAGTCAGCGGATTTTGCTCCAGTTCCTTCATGCTAGCTGACTAATGCTGTCTTGTGTGCTCCACACCTTCAGGCACCAGGCAGACCAATGGGCAGCCTTGCAAACGAGGGGCGATGGCAATATGGTGGGCAAATGCGAGTCGCTGTGTTTTGATTAGCGTGTTTTCCTCCTCACTGAGGAGTTAGGGCAGAGTTTTTAGTGTGGTTGCTTTAAAATTATTTATGCGATTTTTAATCAGGTGCGTGGTAGTATGGAGTGTGTCGCTCCAGAATTGTATAACCAATTCAGCTTTGAGGCTTGGACTAAGTAAACAGCACTTAGCAGGGACATCAAAGCTTCCACTGTCCAGCTCCTCACTGGGAATGTTTTTCAGCAAGATGACAGGGTGTCAGCCTCAGCAAGACATGTTTTATCAAAATGGTGAAAAACTAACTAGGAAAACTGTCAAAACACATCATTTAATACCACCTCTTATTTCTACCAAAATAAGGAAAAAAGCAAAATATCATCAGGAATAAGATGGCACAAGAAGATGTTCTGCTCACCACGGCTGCATTTCTCCCCATTGACATGTAACTGTTGTTCCAGTTACCAGGCCAAATAAATGCCTGTCTTTCACAGCTGCCTGTATCCACCTTTATCAGACTTTTCAAGTGTTCCCTACCCGTCTCAACCCCAAATTCACATTTCTCCTGCCTCTCAAAGGTTAAGAAATATTTGCACTTATTGCTGTGGTGTCAGATACAGATCATGCATGTAATTGCACAAAATGGACATACGTATATGGTTAACGTTGTGAAAACATATCAGAAAACTACCATTAATACATTGTCTCAGATTTGAATATGAAGGTTTATTTAGAAACATCATCTATTCATCTTCCATCTGCTAATCCTGGCTGAGTTCGTGGGCATTTGGAAACACAAGTTTTCTACGTTTTAAAACTTGCTATGGGGGTCTCATCCACTTAGTTCAGGAAGGGTGTACAGGCACACAGCCCCATGGGGTAGGCAAGTAGCTGTCTTCCTTCAACTTGCCAGTTCATTTTTCACAGTGGTGATGGTGGTGGTGGGGGGTTCCTTCTTCTGGTTCTAATCTGAGCACTGCCCTTTTTGTCTCTGCATGTGGTCCAGGTGATCTTCAGCCGGTTCTGTAGCCCCTGTGACATCAAGGAGCTGTTCTGCACGGCCCTGGGATTGCCCAGGTACTTCTTGCCACTGCTGCTTCCCTGTAGAGCCTCTCTATCACCTGCATCATCCTTGTCACTGTTCTGGTGACACTTCTTGATATTTATGAAGTCAAGGGAACTTAAGTGGAGGTGTATTTTTTTTTTTTTTGCTTAGGCCTTTTCATAAATGATTTATGGTCAATTATCCGTCATTCCATTTTTTTGTTATCCAGTACAGGGTATTGGTAAGCCAAGAGTCTATTCCAGCAAACACAGGGCACATGGCAGGGGACACCCTGGATGGGATGCCAGTCCATTTATGGTCAATTAATTGAATTTAAAATGTAACTATTGATGCATATGTAGTTTATAGCCCATGAAAAGTTAATTAAATCATTGATCTATGTTGCAGATGATGAGTGTCAGATGTTCGGTGATTGGTTAGAGAGGTTACTTCATTTCACTTTTGATGTATGAAAGCACACATTATAGTTTCTTATGGTAATGTTCTGTATAGGACCCTGGCACAAATGCGACATTCTAAGCATATATCATCTCTCCTTTTCCCTCTGATGTAAGGCAGTGTCATTGGAATTAAGGTGTGAAATGTCTGAAGGTATTCTGGTGATTCACAATGTCTAACTTATGTTAGACGTTTCACTCCATCAGCGTACTATGATCTGATTTGCTTTGGCCATTCTTCCTTTGGGTTTAGTGATTATGTTCTTGGTAATGCTCTACATCTGTTATATGCTGCCATAGTGTTTATGTGCTGACCCCTCGTATGAAATGAAAGTGTTCAATCTGCTGTGTCTGACAGGAACACAGCCATCTCATTGCTGGATGGCGCTGGTGGCATGGTGTCCATCGACCCCACCATGCCTCACAACTCTGAAAGGTAGAAGGATGACCCCCATCAGACCTTTACCTGTCCCAATTGAACCTCAATCATAGACACCTGTTCACGTTAGTCTTGGACACCACAATTGGTCACACAGATTGTGTTGTCTGGTAATCCCCTCCCTGCACACCAAGGCACACAGATTTGACATGTTTGTATTCCTCCTACTATTAACTCTCATTTGATTATTAATGAAAATTCACCAAAAGCGATAAAAATGATCTGCAAAAAAAAAATGCTGCTTGCATTGTTCGAATGTCACAACAAGGCCCATTTTCAGGTATTTGCAAACTTTTTGTTTCCCATACATTCCCATAAAACATAATAATTGTACTAAAAAGCACATACTCACATATAAATATATACAATATAGTGCATTCCTACATTCACACAAACATGTTCTGGGTGTATGTTACATATATATAGTGTGGTAGCTGACACTGAAGAAACATCCCATAATTGATGGACTAGTCTCAGTGTCTGACACACACACAAGGTTTACACCAACAGGTAGATGATGCTGGGCTTGTGAACATGAGTTAGGAGAGGTTCACTGTGGTTGGTTGGGAGTGTGGGGGGCATGTTTTTATGTGACACCCCTGGCCATCATAGTGACATGTCTCTCCACTTTTCTGCCGAAGGTCACCATACAAAGTGGTTCCTATAACAGCTGGACAGCTGGCGGGTGAGTGTCTTAACCTGGGGTCTGGACCATACCTGTTTAGCGCAGTCTGGTTTGTCCTATGATTTACATGGAATGCAATCATAATCAGTTTTCAACTGGAGCCTCAGTAATCCCAAAACTAACACTTCTGAAAAGTGTTAATCATAGTCATCACTAGAAATAACCAGGAAATAGATATAAACCCACAGAATCTTTCTGTTATACAAGAACAATAAATTCATGTCAAATAAACTCAAATGAATTGTCATAGGGTACAATTAATGTTTAGTAGAAGGGAACTGGCACTGACTGGAACATCTTAGCTAGCGGTCCTCACTAGCTGCGTATTTTGGTAACATGAGTTACGACTTTTTGAAAATGCGAGCTTCCAGGCAGTGACGCAGATGCTCACCTTGTGCCGGGACTCTCAGACCTGAGAGTGTCGCTGACCTCTAACCTGTGCTGAGATAGTAACACACAGAACAGTGTAGCGTTCTCGTGGCCCCAGCCTTGAATGACCTTTGTCCATGGCTGAGCTGTAATCTAATGGTAGGCGGCTGCTTTAGCCCCTGAGTTCAGTGTGAGAATGCGAGGTAATTCAGGTTTGGAAGTCTTATGTGTGCGGAAAGTCCTTCTGGACACTTGCACGACGTTCGCTGAGGTGATGGGACAAGACCATATGTGTCTCTCCTTCCGGTTTGTTTTTCTTCTCTTGCTGTTATTGTCACTTTCTCTCTTCCTGTCTTCCTCTCTCCCCGTGCCTTCACCATAAATAAACAGACTGAATTATATAACAGTGCCATGGGAGTGTGTGCACGTGTGTATATGCGTATGGATGATATTGCACACTGAGCTCATAGACAGAAGGAGAAGATGAAGTGAGAGTGCAGGACTCTACCAAGGAGGCGTGCTGTAATCTTTTCATATTCGCATGAGCTCATATGTGCAGGTCTGTGATTTTTGTTTGTTTTTCTTTCCCATGAAGGTATACTGTGACATCATTGGTCATTTTCTTTTCTTCCAGATAAGGAGGAGCTCTTCCAGAACGTGCTGACCCAGGTGGCGGAGCAGTTCTCCAGGTACAGGAACCCCATCGTCACCGAAGTCGCAGACGCTCCCGTGGGACCGTTCCAGTTGTTGACGCTCAGCCGTGCGCTCTCGTGATGCGTTTCCGCAGGGCATTCAAAATTAACGAGCTGAAGACTGAGGTGACCAACCGCCTAGCCATGCTGGAGAAGAGAGTTGAGTGTGAGTGTTACCACTTTCACCGTGAAAACGTGCAAAATCTCCTCCTGAAACCTCTGCCTGTATTGTTTCTGTGTTAAACAGTTTTACGGTACATTTCCATTCGAATCACGATTGTAACACCTAAAAGCCATAGGAAGGATAAAGCGAAAGACTTTATGGTGTTATTTTCATCTTGCATTCTTTTAGAGGAAAAAGAAACATTATAAAAATGTAACATATCTGGAAGTGGATTTTTAACACACTTTTGAAGCTGCATTATAGGACAGCTGTGTATGTGTCGACATGTATGAGTATATGTGTATGTTGTTTGTGTACGCACGTGAGAATGTGTGTGCATTTTCAGATAATGTCCCTGCTATACAAGTAGCTGGAGAAAGCTTGTTGTAAGTGCAGCAACCCATGGCCACCGATTTACAAGGAAAGCACACAGAACATACTGTAAAAGTCCTATAAAATTAAAGGATTTGTCATCATCACTCTAACAATGGTTCACTTTATTATAATATATGACAGGAAATGTTTACTGGTTCACTGCCTTTGTCCCAGACTCACTGGTCTGCTGTGCACTGTCACACATTTACACAGCTGGTTCTTAGAAACATTTTATGGGTCTACTGTTTTCTACCCAGCATACAACAGCAGCGATGCACTAGGGCAGTGATCCTGTGGTCCAAAGTATGACTGAATCAAGTAGAGTTTCACATTGCACTGTACTGTTTAAAGTGTAAGCATTTCACTACAGTGTAGCAGTCTGTCAGACATGTGGAGGGCCTGGTTTTGTTGCTGCAGAGTGTGAAATGTGGTATGCACTTTTGTTTAAGGGGATTTGGGCTGGCAGTTCATAAACATGTAACATGAGCAGTCATCATCGTCGCTGCCGTTGTGTCACAGTTTCTATGGAAACCCATCCTAACCTTTGTTTCCTTGGAAACCCTTTGTCTCTACCAGCACGTGTAGGAGACCTAGTCAAAAGATAAAGTCCCCAAGATCAGCTACACTAACCTGTTTCCAAAATGAAACATTCTAAATTTACAGCTAGCCTGTTCAGGAAAAGGGAGAGCAAGAAGTGCTGGTTTTGAATATGAGTGATATAAACCAGGAGAGTTAATGTGAATGAGATAAATCGCGAGTGATATAAACCAGGAGAGTTAATATTATTGAGATAAATCATGAGTGATATAAACCAGGAGAGTTAATGCGATAAATCATGAGTAATATAAACCAGGAGAGTTAATATGAATGAGATAAATTATGAGTGATATAAACCAGGAGAGTTAATATTACTGAGATAAATCATGAGTGATATAAACCAGGAGAGTTAATATTATTGAGATAAATCATGAGTGATAGAAACCAGGAGAGTTAATGCGATAAATCATGAGTGATATAAACCAGGAGAGTTAATATGAATGAGATAAATCATGAAAGAAAAATACCAGGAGAGTTAATATTAAGGAGATAAATCATGAGTGAAGTAAACCAGGAGAGTTAATATTGAGATAAATCATTAATCTCGATGGGCTGAGGATGAAGATTCTGTTTTGTGGTCCACTGAAAGGGAAAGCTGGGCTTTGCAAAAACAGGGCTTGATTGTGTGTGTGTTTGTGTGTGTGTGGCACCAGTATGACTCCCTTTTCACACATGCACACGTTCAGTTAACATGTTTACATTCCTCTCTCGTGGTCACCTCCCTGGCCCTGTTTGCTTGTTTCTCAGTAGGCATGTGTATATCTCATTTCCTTGCCTCTGCCTCTATCTGTGTCCTTCTCATTAGTTTAGGAGTATTCCTCCTTGTTTTTGACCCTTTTCTGCTCGACCCACTTCCTTCTCTGATACCTTTCTGCCTTCATCTCCTTTGCTCAGTGGAGGGATTGAAGGTGGTGGAGATTGAAAAATGTCGCAGTGATATCAAGAAGCTTCGTGAAGAAATGGCCTCCAGAAACCACAGGTCAGTTGCTTTGTATCCCTCAGGCACCTTTCTAATGCCTGTCCCTTTGTCTGTGGTGATGCAAAGTTTGATGCAGTCAGAACTTCCTTTCAAAGTGCCCTGTGGATTCATGTCAGGGTGCTGTATTTAAAATATTATATTCTTTTATGTAGCAATAAACTGCACAGTTTAAAATATTGAAAAGGCACAAATATAACTTTTTAGGATATCCTTCCTTGTGTATGTACCTGAAATATAGAGAAAAATTTTTAACTATAGAAAACTGAAAGTAAAAGTACTGTGTTACAAACATAAAAATATAGATGTAATTATGTAAGGGAAATCTGATCATTAAAATGAAAGGTTTTGTAATTTTAAAAATTTAGAATGTCTCCAGTAGATTTATTATTACTATTATTATTTCTGTCTGTGGTGATGCAAAGTTTATTATTAAATTATTATTTTTATTATTATTGTAATAGTGTTTTTGAGGTCTACAACAATATCATTACACAGAAATAATTTAGAATAGTGGGAAAATAAGGACTGGTTCTACCCAGCAGTCACCAGTGAGTGAAACTATGGAATAGCACATCACGTTGTTTTTATCTGGGCCATTTTTGACCTGCTTGGCAGCTCCATTTGACCCCCGTTCTGTTGTGGGGTGTATGTACCTTTAAGAGGGTAAGTTACATTCCTTGGAGACATATTTCTTTTTAGCTGGCTGTCTCATTTTTTAGTTCCTGGTCATGACAATTATTTTATAATGAGTGCTTGTCTCAGGTGTGTGTTGTGTGCATGTCAGGGGAAATGTCTGGTTCCACGTTGACTACTGAAAGCCTTGGCTTGTTTCTCCTCAGGTTTCCATTTGTTTTCCATGACAATACATGATGATTATCATGGTTGCAACTCTCTTAGCCTGACTTGACCTTGTCCACCTGCCTATACACAAAACACAGAATAGTCTGACCTCAGTTAGGTGCTGTGAAGCTCTTTATAGTACAAATTCATGCACGCACACACACACACACACACACACAGACACAGTGTAGGCAAAACTAACATTGTGGGGACCTTCCATTCATTTCTATGGGCTTAACCCTAAAAGTAATTAAAACAACCCTAACCCTTACCCAGCCCTAACCTTAACCATAAGTAACCTAATAAAACACAAGACTT
>JAACJT020000030.1:790241-802286 GCA_009936485.2 Gymnarchus niloticus
CTTTGGGTTTTTTGATTGTGTTCACAGATTTTTATAAAATTGAGTTTTGATTTGTGGGGACTCGAAAAATGTCCCCATAAGTCAAAAATGTCAGGTTTTTATTACCTTGTGGGGACATTTTGTCCCCACAACGTAATATAAACGCGGCCACATACACACACACGCACACACAGTGTACAAGCGAGACACTAACCAGTGAACTGCATGTAGTATTTTTTTTTACCCAGCATAGTAGGTCAACATTCCAATAGGACATAATTCTGCAAAAAACCTACACAGCACAATAACCCTGCTTTTCTTAGAAAAATATAATAAACCTTCTCTGACTCAAATACTATCCAGTAAAAACTGGTACACGCCCACAACAATCCAATAAAGAGCATTATAACACTTATTGCACAGTCCTTCCCTTTTTTCCTCTTGTCATTTGCTGATTGGCCGAATTATTCACATGTTGCATTTTGGATAGATTAATCAGTTGATTTGATTGGCTAATTCATTCTTCCTATCTACAGTAGTTTTCTTGAAGACAGCAAGAAGCTGACACCCCGGAGGGACGTGCCTTCATACCCCAAGGTAAGATTACATGTGTTCTGTGCATGCAGTTACTCAGCACCCACCTCTCTTTGCCTCTGATGAAAAGTGTTCTCATCTACCATCATTGACAGATAATGATAGATTAGAAAAGTTTGAGTGAGTGAATATATTTCAGCTTTGCAGAGGTATTCTACTTGGCTTTTAGTGATTTAAGAAGACCGTTGAGATGGTTTATGAAGACAACAAAACTCCAGGTGCTCCAATTAGGCGACCTGAGGGAGATTATACCAGTAACGTAAGCTCTGGCGCAAGGTAAAAAGTCACATCTGAAATGTCTCACCAAAAATATAGAAACAAAGGTAGATGTCATATGAGTGGAGGGTGTTCATCCAATCTCCATCTTCTTACTTGGATATTGAAAATCCAGGTTATGGTAAGAAGTTTACTAAATACTACCTGTAATTATTCTGTACCTCAGCCCTGCTCAGTTATGAAAGATGGATGGGTGAAAGGGGGTCCGTCCACCGCACTGTTAGAAAGTATATCCCAAAGACCCCCCGGCTTTTACATAGAGTTGCATTTTAGTAAGGAACAGATCCCACCTCTTGCTAGCACAGGCACAGCCCATATTGCAGGTGGTCGGTTGCACAGCTGTGAAGACTGCAGAAATATGACCAGACGTGCTACTCTTGTAGTTATTGCTACAGCCATGAGACTGAGGTTCTGGCATTTTTAACAATTGCTTCCTCCATCACATCTGTGGAGCAGTAGACACATTCACACCTAGGTGTGCAGGTCTGTCCACAGCCAGGCGAAGATGGGGTTAATTGGGAGCTCTGTCACCTGCAGTACATGCTCTCGCAGGAGACCATATATGCCTTGAGAAAACCCGCCTTCGACATCTGGCTGTGGGTGCCCAATGAGGTAAGGAGCTGATGGCCCACAACTTTGCTTCTTTCTTTTTTTCTCTTTCTTCTCTATCCTGTGTGTGTGTCTGCGTGTGCAGTACCATTTGTCCCAGGAGACGGTAGAAGCTTTGAGGAAGCCGACTTTTGATGTCTGGCAATGGGAGCCCAATGAGGTAAGAAAAGAAAGACTCTTTAACCATGGAGGTTGTAAGGGTTCTGAAAAGAGTCAGTCACAGATACTCCACTGAGGATATGGGCTTCGTGGCAAACAAATCTGTTAGATGCTTATCAGTCAATTTCACTACCAACATGAAGTTCACTTTTATAACTTCAAGAAATTTTTATTTTTCAGAAAGGCAAGATTTTATGCCCCCGCAAACTATTGAAAAATGGCTGTAATTCTTTCCATATTTTGTTTCTTGATTTCTGGATGAGGGCTGCCTATTACTCACGTTTCGGATGAGTGAACCCACAGAAGCCATTCAGAAAAATAAACTGCTTTCCCAGACATTGTACTCTGAGCTGATCCTGAGCTGATCCTTACTGTAACTTTTTCAGATGGGATTTCCTCCATGGTGTATTTTCAGAGATATTTTGTGTAACCATGGATTGGGTCAGTCATCCACAGTGACTAGGAATGTACATTAAATGTAATTATATTTTCTATAAAATAGAAGGTTAAAATATATCTTTCCTGAAGTCCTGATGAAATAAATGTAGATCAAAAGGTTAATTTAATGTAACCTTTACAACTAATTTCTTTTCGACATTGAATAACTGTCTATAATGAAGACACAACCCAATGCAAGGAATTTGATAGAGTTTAAAATTCATAGTTTTCTGTAATGGAGATATCTTAGAGGAAAAAAACTTGTTGCATATTTAGTGCCATATGATTACAGAGCCCTGCAATGGAAAGTTAGGGACACCTGCTTCTTTGCACTAGTAGAGGACTGACAATAGGAAGGAGATGTTTTGCACCGGTAATAACGACGTGGATATGGCGATCTTCTGTAGCTTTGGTCTGTTGCTAGTGGTAACACCACTCTGTTGTACCGCCGTAGATGCTGAGCTGCTTGGAGCATATGTACCATGACCTGGGCCTAGTCAAGGACTTCAGCATCAATCCCATTACCCTGAAGCGGTGGCTGGTGAGCTTGTCAGAACATCCCAGTGCTCACCCTTTTCTCATATCCTGTCCCAGTTTCTGTTAGTCTTGCTTTGGGAGTAATGGTGTCATGACTCTTTCTGGTCCCTCGCCCTCTCCAACTCTCTTCCTGGTGGCAGCTCTGTATCCATGACAACTACAGGAACAACCCCTTTCACAACTTCCGTCACTGTTTTTGCGTCACTCAGATGATGTACAGCATGATTCACCTCTGCAGCCTACAGGTAATACCCTCTTCACAAGTAAATGACAATGGTTATCTGCAGTAAATGTAACGTTAATGCAACAATACAAGGCAAAGCTTTCTCTCGCTTTTGTGTTCTTGCTTAATTTGGGCTAAATTTTTGTTGACCCATCTGGAGAGCTGCCTGAAGATATTCCAAGAACTAGTTTTTTACAGGTGAAAGGCTAAAGAGATGTGGGTATGTGGGCCCCAATTTGGCCCTAAGGATCAACATATGGCAAAAATAAAACTTGTTAAATAGCACGTAATCTGGAGTGTTGAGGTGCTTTATAGTCCCTGATGACCAGGTCCATCTTAGGGAGTCAGCAAGCATGTTATTCATAAATAGGAATGCCATGAAAAAATGGACAAATTTAAGTTTGTTCATAACAAGAAAATGCCGTGTATCTAAAGGAAATTGGCTTCTGCACCTAAACAAAGATCTGCAATATTATTTAAAAAAAAAATCACATTCTGACATCAGCAGAAGACATTTCTGTCTGGAATGCATTGTATCCTTTGTAAGTATCTTTCCAATCTGAGTCAACACCAACTGTATGCATTTCTGCTCGTTTTCTGTCAGATGCTGTATGTAACTTGACCACGTTCCTATAAGATCCTGTTTAGACATAAACCAGCTACCCCTTTCTAGTCTTTAAGTCCTCAGTTTTCTTAATGTCATGAATAGATAAAAACTAGGCCAGATGATGAAATGGTCTGAGAATTGTGTGAAACTGCCAGCTCAGATCAAAATTTCTGGAGGAGATCCATAAAATGCAAACGTATGTATTTTCATGCATGACTAATTAGGTGTTATCTGGTTTATATTCCTGCAACGATAAACACAATGAGCGTGAAATGATTTATGACTGACTAGTGAAATGAGTGCGTTTCAGTTGAGAAGGACAGAAGGTACAAAAGCGTTTTCCTGTTGCCCTGTGTCCTGCAGGAGCGCTTGACACAGATGGACATCCTCATCCTGATGACAGCTGCTGTGTGCCATGATTTGGACCACCCAGGCTATAACAATACGTATGACCTGATGGGGGGTTGTGCTTCTGCCTAAACTGGAAATGCCTGGAGCTCTTAACCCAATCTTACACTCTGTCTCTCATTTTATTTATTTCTGTTCTTACCCTTGTCCCCTAATCATAACAACCTCTTCATGCTTCTTCCATTTCCTCCTCAATCTTCCTCTGTTATCTCACCTTCCTTTCCTCTCATTCGTCTCCATTCCCTTCCATCGCTCCCCTTTCCCGCGGTAACCCAGGTACCAGATAAATGCGAGGACTGAGCTGGCGGTGCGCTACAACGATATTTCCCCTCTTGAGAACCATCACTGTGCTGTGGCCTTCCAGATCTTCTCCCAGCCTGACTGCAACATCTTCTCCAACTTTGATGCTGAGACCTTCAAGCAGATACGGCAGGTCTGTGTGTGCCTTACTGGTAATTTAATCAGTCGGGTTACGGTTAACATGCAAGTAGGAAGTAGCCTTACATAGTTCCTGTCACATGATTCAGTCTGACTGACTTGTGAGTGACTCTGTTCCTGCCCCCTGTGCCACAGGGGACGATCACGCTGATCCTGGCCACAGACATGGCCAGACACGGGGAGATCCTGGACTCCTTCAAGCAGAAAGTGGACAGTTTTAACTTCACCAATGAGGAGCACGTCACCTGTGTGAGAGCACGCTCTCTGTTTCACACATTCTCTGCATACAGTGCAGACTTGCTATCAACAAGGACACACTGTCTCCTTGCTCTTTCTTTCTGGCCTGTCCTCATGACCCCCTGCAGCTGAAGATGGTGCTTATCAAATGCTGCGACATCTCCAATGAGGTGCGGCCCATGGAGGTGGCCGAGCCCTGGGTGGACTGCCTACTGGAGGAGTACTTCATGCAGGTGTGTTCCTACGGCACTGGAAGCCAGCTGTAGCTCCCTGTTCTGTGTATGTAGCACAGCTGTTTGACCCTTATTCCTACAAGCAAATGCAGGCCTTTCTGCCAAGGAATCTTTTCCTTTTTTTTTTACTCTAAACCTGAAACATAAATTAGAAATAACTCTAAATAATTTGCAGAAAACAACAGTGACTTAGTGCTTACAAAATGCATGATTTTTGCAATAAATTTATTTTGCACCGATAATGGCCAATTCTTGTCTACCGTCTAATGAGGACATGAACTCCCATACGCAAGGTCGACCGTACTTGGCCCATCCAGTGTAACTCAGTAGTGAAACTAACATATGTCATGATTTAACAGTGCTTCTAGGAGTTTGAAGCTATGAATAACCCCATCTGCAGAACTAGATATAAACCCATGTGCGTTTTGTCTTATATTCATGGCAGTGGTGCAGAGGTAATAGAGGCTTGACTTTATGCCAGGCTTCTTCCTTACTAACCCCCCCTCCCCACAACTGCCCCCAGAGTGACAGAGAAAAGTTGGAGGGCCTCCCGGTAGCCCCCTTCATGGACAGGGAGAAGGTCACTAAGCCCACCGCCCAGATTGGCTTCATAAAGTTTGTCCTGATCCCCATGTTCGAGACCGTCATGAAGGTGAGGAGGGGGTCACATCTTAGTTGTGAAGAATTAAACTGTGTCGTGGTGATGGCTGAAAATGACAGAAAGTACATTTTTAAACACACTTGTTTAAAAATATCCTGATGTATTTTTGCTGTCTCTGTTTCAGCAGTGCCTTGCTGAATTCAGGTGTCTTCCTTTTTAAAACTGAGCTGCCCTACTTTCCCACAATTGTCAGTAACATGGGAGCTTCTTGAAAGCTCCACAACCTCCTCTCACCTACCTGACACCCCCTGCAGTTTCACTACAAATATAGTATCAGTAGGGATTATATTTAGACCCCCTTGTTCATCAGTGGTTTTCAGAGAATCGCACAGCCAGCATGTCAGTCTAATAATTTGCTCATACTTGTTAGCATTTTAAAGAAGATGTAAAAAAAAACATAAAACTGTGACATGCGTGGAAAGTAAAAAAAAAATGTTCAAAACCGTGAAAAGGTGTGCTGAGCCTGTCTTGTTTTCCCGTCGTCCCACAGCTGTTTCCTCAGATTGAGGAGGTGATGGTCCAACCACTCCGCGAGTCCCGGGACAGGTACGAGGAACTCAAGCAGATCGATGACGCCATGAACGAGGTGAGAGTGGTGGAGGACAGGGCTGTACTCGCATGACCAGAACAATCCCAATGTGGATTTAACGTTCTGCAAATACTTCCCACGCTTCTTTCAGGTCCAAAAAAAGAAAAATGAGAATCTGACCACGGGTGGAAAGAAAAAAATAGGACAAACCTAAGGTTGGTTTCCACAACTTTACTGATCACCTGAGACTCATTTAGTTTAACACTTAATTTTTAACTGTAACAGGTTAATGGGTAACATTGACCAACATCCTTACAGATTTTTTTCATTATTAGTATGTCATGTTAAATTACCATAGCATGCAGCAATGCTGAGGGAACATTAGGATGGCACCAATGACCAAAATGACACCACTTTTTGATATAAGGGAAGTTCCTGGCAGAGTTGATGTGGATAGCTGGTGTCAGAGACCAGACGATAGGTCCAGAGCCCGTCAGCGATCAGGATGCCTACTGCACACCTCAGATGTTTCACGTCTCTTATAGAATTTTTACTGTTTTTTGTTTTATACAGATTGTACAGATTTTTAGGCACTTGTTCTTTCCTACAAAATAAAATTTTACTTTAATAGAACAAGTATTTCTGCTGTTATTTCTCTCTAACTCTTGGTTTCATTACAATATAAGCATTTATTTTATGCATCTAAGCCTGAGCCAACTGCAGGCTAGTTGAGCCCAAATTATCACTGAACTGGACAGAATTCATGGGTTTGCTTATAGTACTTGGCACATCGACAAGCTGGAAATGCACTAATGTACAAACTGAACAAAAAAAATATTGAACATTATGTGGAAGAGGGACATCTGTTATGTGCCCCTACATTTCAAGAAACGCAACACCTTAGCTGGGCACTGGAAGGGACTTTGATGCCACAGGCTATTGCTAAATGCACTTTTTTCTTTAAACACAAGGAACTCAACAGCATATATTGTCTGAGGGAGAAAAATAACCCTTGTCCCTATAAACCAAGGGATGACATGGTCCACAGGGAAATTCCATTTGAAAACAACAGCATGTTCTTTGCTTCTCACCAATGGAATTAACTGTACTACAGGGACTTGGGTACAGTACAGTGTCTCAGTAAGTCAGCTGTGGCATTTCACACCTCCAGGGTATGTGGTTCAAATGTCTAAGTTTAGGCATCATGATCTCCCTGAGGTGCATGGGTTTACTTCTAGAGTACTGAGACAGACACTACAGATTCTAACTGAACTGAGTAGATGATGCGAAAGACAGATCCTGTCCAAGATGCCCTCCGCTACCCAGGACAGGCTCTGAAAAGGATAAAACAGGAACTGGAGTTCCAAGAGTAAACCCAGACAACCTGCCAACTCTACACTTATGGAGCACATGCAGGATTCGAACCCTCACCTTGGAGGTGGGGGGCAAGAGAGCCATTCATCTATCGTCTAACCACTTATCCTGAACTAAAATGGTAAATAAACATTCTGGCACACATAAAACAGAACAAACATTTGAGTCTTTAGGAAAAAGTCTGACGTTAGTGAAACAGAACTGTATGTACATCTTTGTTAGCCATAACAGTTACAGATTGGGGGTAGAAGCTTATATCGATATGCATTTGATTACAGCACTTCAACATAATCTTATTTCGCGGCATTTAAAAAAAAAAAAACTTTGTAAGGTAAACAAGTACACAAGCCTTCAAACTTTCATTTAAAAGAGCAAACCAGCTTGAAAAGTCCATCAAATCCCTAGCAAATCAAATAATCCAGCACCACTTAGTATCCCTCCTTGTTTGGACTCATCCAGAACTCTGTGACACCACCGTGGACGTGGCCATCTTCTTGGCCTTCTTGCTCGTCCCACTGGACTGCCGGACCTGCCCCGATCTCTTTTTGCCCCTCTGCTCTTCTTGCTGCTGGATCCTTTCCTGCTTCTTCTGTAGGTAGGATGCCATGTTGTCAAAGTTAACCTTGTATAGGTGCTTGAAGCGACTTTCCAAGCCCACAGAGTCTGGTGAGGGGAGGAAGAGGAACATGCAGAGGACAGAGTGTCAGCAGTCAAGGATGCCTGCATATTCTGACGTTGCAGTTCACCTTCCATAATGGCTTCAGTTTCACTGTGCCTCTATCACAGGGTACTTCTAGGACTGCAACTTCTTTGGGGAAAGTCTTGTACACCACAGACCGGACGTTAAATGACACGCACATGATAATCACTCACCTTGAAACACATACCAATGGCTCTGCAGCACCTCTGTTACAGTTTTCAGCTCTGGACTCTCGCTTTTACACTGCATTAAGGGAAAAAGGAAGGGCTTGTTCACAAAGAAAGAATGCAAGCAGGACAGAGACAAGCAATTAGGAAGTTCAGCACACAAGTTAGTTCTAGGTTAATGAAAAAAATAAAGCCAGATGTTAAAAGCAGGCTTTTCAAGTATGTGTTAAAGTCTCTGTCAGGAAGCTGCATGCTTTTTTCAAATCCAGGTCCAGCTTTAAATGCCTCAGTTGCCTACTTGATACCAGCCTGTATGAGGCTTTTAATTTATCCTGCATCCATGTATAAATGCATGTAAAATATACCTCCCAGTGGTCCTGTGTGTGCGTATACAGCATAATGGGATGGTCCTGACTCTCCAACAGGACCCAGAGATGACCTTGGCGGTCGAAGGTCAGATCCCAGGCATTCTGAGGGAGAGTCAGCATCTCAGAATGGGCGAACTGCTGCTCCTCTCCTGTCTCAACCCGGAACAGATGCACTGTAGGGACACTGATGTCACAGAGTTGTCATGACAACAGGGCCTCCAAGTGTCTTCTCACCAACACATCATGGTGACTGTGCATTGTGGTCAACCCCATCCTAATATCCTGCATCAAACAGCTGGCAAACTCAATTTGGACGTGTAAGCTACCATACAGGTTAGTTCTAATTTGTTTTAAATGTTTCCAGATGTTTAATGCAGGCTTTCTAAGCATGCGTTAAAATCTCTGAGAGGAAGCTGAAACCTTTTTTATCAAACCCAGGACCAGCTTTAAATCCCTGAGCTGTCCGTTTTCCAGCTAACGGACAGCATTTAGATTATTAGCACTTCAGGCCAGGTGCTCCTTTTACAAGGCAACAAGACAACCGAGCAGGTCGGCCATGTTGCTGTGGCAAAGGTTGCATCTTAATTCTCTATTTCTTCCCCTTGCCTCCTTGTCCCCTAGTTAAAAGTTCACAGGTGGAACGAGGAGAGGAGAAATAAATGAAGGAATTGGGACATCCTACAGAAAAATATATGCTCCTGATATGGAAACAGTACGATAGTCACATGCGATTCTCATCCCTGAAGGAGCTGTGAAGAATACACTTGTGTATACTTTGTTACAACCCTGCCATGGGAAACATCTGATGGGAAATGTGGCTTCCTACACTAATCTCCTACGGTACTGGGCCACCCTTCAACATCTGGAATTTGCAAGTATTTCTGGTGCTGAAGGACAGGAAATGAACACAGGAGATGAAATAAGAGAATTAACATGCAGCCCAAGACAAACCTTTCACACAGCACTGCCACATGACCATCTGGCGATGTCACAACCCTTTGAACAGCAAGCCTCTAGAGACAAAAGGGAATAAACAAATGTGGCATTTCAAAGTAAAAGCATTTGGGAAAGTAATTCCCAAAGTGTCAATGAAATCACAGGAAATGCACATTAAACAATCTAGTAGTCACACAATCGCTGTGTGATTACTGGAGAAACGTTTGAATTTTTAATCAGAAAATATACTGACAATCTCATAGTAATACTTCTAGGAGCATACAACCATCTTCCAAACTGCTTTAATCTGTGCAGGGTAGCAAGGGGGCCTGGAGCCCATCTCAGGCAGCATAGGACTCAAAACAGGGGGACACCCTGGAAACGGTGCTTATCCATGACAGTGGACAGTCACATTCACTCACTACAGGCAATCTGCAAACACTACTTAGCCAAAACCACATATGTTTTGACTGCAGGAAGAACCTGGAATACCCCGAGGAAACCTGCAAAACATGCAAACTCCACACAGAGAGCACAGGCAGGATTCGAACCCCAAATGCTGGAGGTGCTAGGCAACAGTACAAACCACTGAGCCACCATGCCCATTTACAGGAAGATCCTGAGAGAAATATACAAGATGACTGAATGTTGGAAACCAGAACTCTGCCAGCAATGGGGCGGAGAAGAGCAACCACAATTAGTTGGAGCCAGGCTCTGGTTTGTGGCAGTATGAACACACGTGTGGACAATCATGGTCAACTCACCATATCTTCTCTGGTATCTGCTGGTGGCATCTCTTGGAGTTCCTTCAGGTCGAAGCTCTGCAGCTGCCTGCCTGACTCATACTCCCAGAGCTTCACTGTCCCATCCTGAATGTGAGGCAGAGGTGAGAATATATTTACAGTCAGGAGAGTTTGGAATGAAATGCCCCCCCCCACTGTAAATACACAAGGCATGGTAGGAAGACAGATTCCCTCATTTCCCTGTACAAGAAGCCAGCACATGATTTAATGAACATCTTACCCCAGACCCAGACAACAGCCAGTGGGGATGCACAGCTGAAGTGCATAAAGCACTGACAAACCTATAGGAAAGCAGTAATATAAAAAAAGATATCCATCATTATAAAATACATGCAGAAAGCGCACACCACACAAAAACCACTCAATTGCCAGTTATTCATTTATCCACAAAAAGGTGGGGACTTACTCTCGATGCCCCAAACAGAACGACTGGATGTTGTGCGGCGACCTAAGGACGCTCACCCGGACTTTCTCATCACGATCGGCCGTGATGACATACTTGTCATCGTTGCTTACAGCCTGCAGAGATCCCAGATAATAAGAAATGAACAGGAGGCTTATCAAGACAGACCACACCTCCACACGCAGTCATCTTAGAATGGAGATACTGATGGCACACTAAAAGAGATGGGTCAAATCCCATAGCTTGACTGGATAGCGTGCAACACACAAAACTGAGCAAAGATGAACGCAAAACGCAAAACATCAAAACCATTCTTTCAAAGGGCAATTAGTTTAACACAAATTCGCACATAAAAAACTGGAAAACTACGACAGCATTACCATCTACAAAACACATTATGGACCCCTTTGACTACCATGACTTTAAATTCTGCAAAGTCAGACAGATGCTCCTCACCACCGCCAGGAGCATGGACAGATGCCCTAGCCTGAGCTGGCCCTCCTTTTGGGGGTCCGAAACAGAGAAGGAGTAGACGTCACCCGATTTGTCCGCCACCAGCAACTCATCTTCGTCCTGGGTGAACACGACAGACGTGCATCGCCGCACAACCCACCTGCGACGAGGGAGGCGAAGGACTGATAACTGGCTCCAACAAGTGACGGTGTTTCAAACCGGAAGAAGATGCTAAGCAATCATTACCTGATACCAACACACTGCCAAGACGGCTCGGTTAGGAACAGCACTAGGCGTTTGCGGTCATCCGTCAGCGCACAGAACTTCCCGGTGGAGGAGACGGCGAATGCTAAAATCTTGTCAGTACAGTTTTCTTCCGATCCACCTTCTTCACTTCAATGAGTATCACAGACATGGAAACACGTCGTTGATAAAGCCCATTAACTTTAAACAGCAATATGAGCAAACAAATTCACATAAGATATACTTGATTACCTGTCATTCTTGCGGTCTTTGGGCTTTTGCTCCGCCTTGCTGCAGTCGTAAACAAATGGGTCTCTGGTAATCAAATGCATGGTTGAAAAAAAATCCATGAGTCAAAGTCAGACACAGTAAGCTGAAATACTAAATGTTTTGCTATCAAACAGTTTTCAAGAAAAGCTGTTCCTGCAACTGCACTATAACCAAACGAATAAACTTAATAATCCTCAATTTGCTCGCAAACCTATACCAACCTCTTTGGTATAATCGGAACTGCAATTAGTCTTCTACCACTGACAGCCACAAAGCAGTCTCCACACGACAGTAAGGCGGCCATGGCTGTCGGACTCACATGGCGATGGGATCCCAGTCGCAGACTTATGACGTCATTAACGCGCCGTTATCAGCAGTGAATACCGAGGTGTGGTCTGTC